>VZZY01007533.1:0-51513 GCA_013400335.1 Eurystomus gularis
ACAGTGGGTTGTTTTTTTCAGTTGATTGTAAACACCAGATACTGAGAAATGACTCTCTTCTTTTTTTTTTTTTCTCCCAACAGAGAAGGATTCTACCCAAGCCAACACGAAAAAGCCGCACAAAAAACAAGCAAAAGCGTCCTAGGAGGTAAGTAAATAATACTGATTCAATATGACAGCCTTCTTTCATAGCTTGGTAGTTTAGTGAAGTAATGTTTTGTGGGGTTTCTGAGAAGCCATTCAAGTAATTGGGTTGTCTTGTCCTTTCTCTCACGACTGCTAAAGGGTGCAGTAAAAAGCTTGTCTTGAGGCACTGTTGCATTTCTTAAAACTCCCATCTGTATTTCCAGCTACAGCTGTAGCCAATTTTTAGCCAGCAATACTGGCTTAAGAAACCCCAACCTGCTGTCTGTTACCACAGTGTTCTGACAAGAATTTTAAGTTATAGGAAGAGCCACATCACATATTAGGCTGTACAGAAGGCAGGACTGGTGCGCTGAAGACAGATGCAATGAGGGAGAAAGTGGCTGAGGAGGAGTGTAGGTATGAGGAGGCCCTCTGGATAGGAATTTGACAGTAGCAGTATAGTTGTTTGTGTTAAATGGCCTCCCTGCTCTCTTCCAGTCACTTCATTGCTAGACATGCAATGCTACTGTGCCTCTGTGGATGTCAGTGCCTCTTCTATACTGTTTTCTATCTTGCTGTATTGCTATGTAGTCCACGTCTTGAAAGTTTGTCTTTGCTATGACACACGATATGTTCCTGTAACTTGTGCTAGCCCCGGTATTACACTTGTGTCATACCTGTTACTGTATTTTGAAATGTTCAGGCATGGATTTTAAAAGTGCGGTTTCATAGGAGTCATGTTGCTGCAGTCCTGCTTTTGGAGTGCTCTGTTACATTAAAACTAGTGTTGCGCAGTCGCTAGAGAAGTTGGCACCTATGTACGTGATTGGGGAGACCTCATTGCAGCGTTCTGGTATCTGAAGGGGGCCTCCATGAAAGCTGGGGGAGGGACTTTTTACAGGGGCTTGTAGTGATAGAACAAGGGGTAATGGCTTCAAACTGGAGGAGGGTGGATTTAGATTAGAAATTAGGGAGTTCTTCAGTCTGAGGGTGGTGAGTCACTGGAACAGGTTGCCCAGGGAGGCTGGAGATGCCCCAGCACTGGATGTGTTCAGGGCCAGGTTGGATGGGGCTTTGAGCAACCTGGTCTAGTGGGAGGTGTCCCTGCCATGGCAGGAGTGTTGGAACTAGACCATCTTTAAGGTCTCTTCCAACCCAAACCATTCTACGATGATTCTATGCTGCCACTATCAGCTTGAGGGAAGGAGAGCATGCAGGACTGTTCCTTTCTCAGCCTAAGACTAGATGAGGCTGGTAGCATTGTAAAACTGATACCTATGTTGCAAAACACAGGAAAGTGATTGATGTTTGTCTCCTTAGCTATCCCAGTCTTTGCAAATTTGAAATGCTGCTGTAGGCACAGGTCTTAGTTACCAGAGATACTGCCTTGAAACTGCAGATGGGGAAACTAGAAATCTTAGGAGTCATCTAGACTCATTACACAAAATAACCTGGATTAATTTTTCTCATTTTGGCTCACTTCTGGGGAGTTCAAGACCAGAAATGTAGACATCAAACAGTCTTCTAAGCATGGAGTGAACTCACCAGCTAAACTTTTCCTTTAATACATTGGTGTTTTAAGCAGCATGGGTTTAGATGGAAGAAACCAGTGTTTTCAGAACTGGGTCTACTTTGAACATAGTCTGTGTAGTTGGAGATACTTGCACACTTAAACTCTTCAACTGAGTGTCTCTGGCAACATTGCAGATGGAGCAGTTTGGTTCTGATATTAAAAAAGAGTCCTCCTTAAATGTATAGAAATAAAAGAACATTTTAGGGCTGTTGCTGCAAAGCAACATGTGATCTAAAAGGTCAGAAATCTGGCTACTGACTTTTTGCCCTCCTGCAGTCGTTAAGTTTCTGCACTTAGTGCAGAATTTTGCTTTTGTTTTTGCATATCATGTGAAAAATGTGGTTTTGTCACACTTCAGCATTAAAAAAAACAAACCAAAACCAAACACACTGAGTTTTCAGCTAAAGCATGCTGTGGAAGGTTTAGGGTTTGGCAAACTGGAACATTTGGCAAGAGGATGTGTTCTAATGATCCAAATGTGGCATTTCAGCCGTACGCTTACTGCAGTGCACGATGCTATTCTTGAAGACCTGGTCTTCCCAAGTGAAATTGTGGGCAAGAGAATCCGTGTAAAACTGGACGGCAGCAGGCTCATAAAAGTCCATTTGGACAAAGCACAACAGAACAATGTTGAACACAAGGTAAACGGAAAAAAAATTACTTTCTCATGCAGGATGGGGTGGCGTCCTGACATAGCCTGGGGGTTGCTTATGTGATGCAGCAAGAGCCAGCCTTTTTGTTTGTGGCAATGGAGATGCTGAAAATGAGGCAAGACAGTTTTGAACTAAAGCTCAAGTTCAGCTTGCCAGAACCCCTGGGTTGTCATGTATCTGTATTGGTTCCATCATGGGAACAGTGTTTTGTTGGTTTTGTTGTTGTTGTTGTTCAGGGGTGGTTTTTTTTATTTGTTTTGGTTTGAAGTGAAGCACTTAGTTTTGACCTTAGATATACTTGGTACAGCCTGAAGTCCCCCATCACTTTGCTTAGGTTTTTTCTGTGGGGACTTATTTAGGCCAACTCAGCTCTCTGGATCTCCTATGGTTGCAAATAAAAAAGGCTTCAGATATTCTCCAGAAAACATCTTCTATGTAAATGCTTACCTATCTTAATCTAGAAGAAAATCATCAGCCTCAAAGTTCACTTCAGAGTGAAGACGCAGTGGGAAATAGTGTAGTACCTGAAGTATATTAACAGATCTTCCTTTCTCACACAGCATTTATAAACAACATTGTTTGTCTTCACAGGTGGAAACATTTTCTGGTGTCTACAAGAAGCTCACAGGCAAAGATGTGGTGTTTGAATTTCCAGAATTCCAGCTGTAAAGTGCAAAAAATGGCTGAATAAACAACTGTTCATACAACAAGAGTAATTTTCATTTAAATTTTGAATTCCATAAACATGGATAGGTAGGGTTTGCCTGGTTCCTGGGACTTCTGTGCTCTCTGGATAAATGACATTTGTGTATCAAAGTATTAAGTCACCAGCATTTTAATGCTAGTCCTCTTAGGTTGTTCTTGGCATTGTGGCAACACAGCTCTTGGACAAAAGAGTCCAGGGTTTGCAAAAAGAATTGGCACTGAAAGATAAACTGAAGTATGTTGAGACTCGCCTTTTGGGGGGAATGTGGAGAATTACTGTAGAGCAGTGGAACCGCCAAGTTCTGCCCACAAGAATACCAACTGGAGACCTATGTGTTCCTGACACTAGAGGAAGTCTACATAGCAGATGGTGTGACTTCTGAAACATGGAGCAATGACGTCTGAAAAAAGGGTTTGAATTTTTGGGAAATATATCAGGGGAATTATGGTTTGAGGTAGTTTTTAAGTGGCAAAATTACCTGCCAGCTCTTACCTAAAAGCAGGTCCTGCAGCTTCTCACCTTTATCAGAATGAAATGGGGAGATATTTTCATTTCTGAGTGCTTGACTACCTTGCTGGACAAAACCTACATTTTTTGTTATAGGTTGGTTGGTTGGGTTTTTTTTTAGGTATTGATCATTCTTTCAGAAATCATGGATTTTTGTATCTCCATGTATTAGCAGTATGTATGTCTGTATCAGTGTTGTGGTAACTTTTCTCATGGCTGATGAGAAAGGTTAGGCAGGAATAGATATGCCAGGGTGAAGCAATGACTGCTGGAATGTTTGGGGTTTGCTTTTTTAGATGGTATTTTGACATAGTTCAGTACATGCTTGGTGATAGAGGGAGAGGTAGGGAATGTCTAGTTGTATCACAGCAGCCAAAGGCTGCATGGTAGTGTCCTAAAAACACTAAATTTTTGACCTGGGTGTTTATGTTTAGAAACATTTCAAGCAAGTAGCATTTTTTCCAGCTCAAGGGGAAGCATGGAGTTGGGCGTGAAATTTTCTGAGTGATTTATATGAATTTAATACTTCACTGTACCGAACAGGCTATTCTATTACCTAGGAGTAAGTGCTTAATACAGTAAAAGGCACCAAATTATGGGGACAGGTTATTAGGTGGAGAGCTAAGTAGGTAACAGCCTGTGTACCAGGAGCTCTTAATAACTTGTATCTTCCTACCTGAGAGTAGATGGAAGACAAGTGCTACTTACTAAGGATCTTTGTACCTTTAGTTCCTTTTCCCATTTTACTGTGGTTTTGGTTGTTGCCCATTCAATACCTCTCTTCTTCAGTTGTGAAAAACTAAAAGTTCTGCATTGCTTATGTAGTGAAAAAGTGAAGGTTTTTAAGTCATTCTGTTTAGTAGGGCAGGACAGATAGCTGTATGCTGTTACTTTTGGTGCAGACGATGCAAAGAGAACAAAGAAAACACGTGCCCAGTTAAAATTAGTAAATTAGTAGTTAACTTTCTGTTACTGACAAGGCTTGAATGTTTGCACAAATAATCAGGCTGTAACTCTGAAGAAGTTGGCTTACCTTAAGGCTTTTTTCTATCTCCTTTTCAAACTTCTGTCTCTGGAGTATTTATTCCTCTGCTATCTTGTGTTCATCTTGGATGATTCAGCAGAAGTGAATTCATCAACTTTCTTTAGAATTAGATGAGAGGAATTGTAGGTATATAATAACCCCGAATCCTGGCTCCTTGCATGGAGAGTAATCACAAAAGATCTTACAGCAGAAGGAGTGTCAGAAGTTTAGAATTCAAGTTTTCATTGTTAAAATGGGTATTACTCAGTTGGAAACACCTCCCTGTCAGTCCCCCCAGAATAATTCTAGTCTCAAGTCAGACATGTTACTGAGCTTCCCACTACAACAGTCACAGATAGTAGCCTGTGCAAATAGGTTTTTGCTAGTGTGTGTTGGAAGAAGCAGTCTGGGGAGTATTAATTAGGCGACTTACCAGATGTAAACTACCTTTAGTTAGAGGTTGGTGACTCTGCTGGGGCTGCGTAACATCTGTGAGAAGAGGTGATGCTCAGACAGCAGGCTTCAGTAGACAGCATTTCCTGTTTCATGGTGAAATGTACTTCAGGTTTGATCTCTTCATAGTAATAAAAATGTCAGTAGTGTTTCTAGTTCTGAAGCACTGGGAGGGTGTAAGCGGGGGAGGAGAAATCTAGTAAACTGAGTGCAAAGATTGAAAATGTTCCCAGGCATTGCCAGCTGGCTATAGATTTTTCTTGGCTCTTGTTGCAAGGCCTTTGAACTATATGAAATGCAAAGGCCTGTGATGGCCCCATAAGCAAATTCTTTGAGTGAAAGGATAATGCTGTCAAAGCTATTTATGGTGCTTACATCAACTGAGCTGCGAGTAAAGGTGGATTTTTGTGGCAGAAAAACACCAGGCTGCGTGCTTTGCAAAAGACTTTACTCCTAGTTTACCTTTATTCACGGACTCCCTTGTGTGTTAGTGTCAGTGATACAGTCAGACAACTCCCGCTGTCCCTTGACAAGCATATCAAGTGAATGCTTGCAATCTGGAAAGTCAGTTGATGCCATCTGGTCAAGTGCTAATGAGGCTGCTGGAATACTGGTGTCAAATGTTACCCTAACCTAAACAGGCTCCATAGGCGATGATGCTAGACTTTTCCTATACCTTTCATGTGCTGGCGCAGTTGAACTCTGAACGTGTGATTCCTCAGGAGTTTTATCAGCTGATCCGCACAGAAAAAGCAATGGGGCATTCTGTACCGAGCCCCTGTGCAGCAGCACTACGTGGGGCATCAGTGTGAAGAGACAATCACAAACTGGGGGGTATAAAAAGACTGATTCTTTCTTGTGGTAGCCCAAAATGGGAAGCAAGGGCTTGACATCTGTTGGGTGCTCTTGAGACTTGCACCTGAGCTTTCATTGTTTATTCCATATGAATCCTTTCACAAACATCCTCAGATATTTTTGCCTATGAGGAAGGCTGCTCCCTGTTGACTTCCCTTTGAAAAGGTGTGGAGATATGTCAACTCTAGTGTGGCAGAACTTGCTTGAAGTTTTGTGTCGTAAGTGCTTGACCTGTCTTGTATTAATATGATAATTGATGCATGATGTCATCATGTCTGATTAGCTCCTCTTGAGTGTCAGTGGGAGCATCTGGCAAGTTTTAATGTACTAATCTTCACACCAAGCAGTGTTAAAAGGAAATCCTATCACTCCTTCTTGGTGGACTGAAGTAATCTATTTCCTATGCCTTTGTTTTTCCTGATTTTTTTTAAGTAGGAGGCTTGAATTTGATTCTCTGTTCTATCTAAAAGCCAGAGCAATGCCAGAAAGTGAGACCTTTTCCTCTTTGTGGGATGTGCTTTCTAGGTCTCTAGAGGTACATCAAAACGACAGGAAAAGAAGATACTGATTACAGAAAGTCATGAAGTCTCATTAAAAAGTCTTTTGGTTAGGCTGAGGGTGTGTGAGTTTTCCTGTCCCCCACACGGGCCTGACTGCAGCATTAATCAGTGCCAGCGGTTGACCCCTTTATAACAAAGGGGCTTTGCTGTGCCTCTCACTGCTTGCCTTGACAGTGCTTGTGTGAAAAACTTGCGCTCTGCTGAGAGCAAGAGCAAGAAGTGACATGAGCATCTCTTTGTACTAGTGCTCCGTTGCCTACACAGAGCTACATGTAAAGGATCTTAGTCTTGTAATCAAGGGGAGAAAGTTTGTTGGATTTGTTACAGTCTGCAAGTTCAGGTATCCCCTTCTCTACCCTCCAGTTACTGTTACTCTTTTTCAGGAAGGTAATTCTTAAAGCTTAGCTCCAAGCAGTTCCTGCTAGGTGTTGCTAAATGATTAATAGCTACTGTTTTTCATTATTGGGTATTGTGCTGATGTGTCTGATTCAGTTTTGATCTGCCCCTGGAGCAGAAAACAGAGAATTAAAGCTGGGCACTGAAGAAATTATTCCTATTTTAGAGATGAGAAGTAACAAAAAGCACTACTACTGAAGTGGATGCTGCTCAGAAATTTTACGCAAAAAATAGTGCAACACTACTAATGAAGTCAAAGGACAGATTTTACACAGCTGCTCTTAAACCCATGTTGCTGTTCCTGCACTGACCTTTCCCACCACACATCTCATGTATTGTACAGAAGAGGTGGTAAGGATAGCTTCTGGTGTCTCTCACCCATAGAGGTACAGTGGTGCCATCTGTCCTCTGGGGCTGTGCCAGGGGAATGAGGTACAGATGGGTATCTTCACAGGGGCAGCTCTACAGACTGTTTTTTACCAGACATATCTTGATGTTTAATAAAGTTGTTTCCTATTTTCTTGGTTGAACAATTACCCTTAGGTGAAGCCAAAGGGAATGGCACACATCATTGCATTGTCTCAAGAGCAGAGGAGAGGGTGCACTCAGCGTCCTGGTGTGCGGATCTGGACCATGGAGGAGTCCTGGATCTGCTGCGTCTCCTTCCTCTTTCCGGAGTTTGCCTTGGGAGGCTTACTAAGGGCTGGTTAGCGAGGCAGCCCTTACTTCAAAGAAATGGAACAGCATTTGTGGTGGCTTGTGATAAGCTGAGCTCTAGCAATTGAGCTCAGATACTGATTTATTAAGAAGTTTGGGTATCTGCAATTTTCATCCACTGGGAAAATCTTATTGGGAATGTTGCTGATACCATTGGGTGTTTTTCCGAACCAAGGGGAGAATTAGGGCCTTCTTACCTTCTCATAACAACATTTGTAAATAGCCATTGTGTTTTTTAAATAAGTGTTATGTTTAATCCTCTTACAGACACAAAGATAATGCCAGCTGACTATGGAAAGAGTAGAAGAATTTGCCTGAAGCTTCCTAAAATGTATACAAATATTTTTTCCTATATTCTAACAGAAAACTTTGCCCTTATATAAACAATTTGCTTTTGTCTATGTGGTTTTGGTTGATTTCAATTCAAGACTTGTACCAATAGTTGTGTCAACGTAGGGTTTAATGTGAGCTTAAAGGCTTTGTGTTTGTTGGGTTGTGGGACCAGCCAAGGTAGCTGGTCTAGCTGGAGTGTCTTGCTGTGTACCATCACTACTGAAGGCTGTCCCTCTCCATCCAGCAAGGGTGGCTGAAAGGCTTGTGAATCAGCTCTTGAAGTGCCATAGTTTCTCAGACAGGCATGTTAATGAAAAACTGTAGCTTAACAACCAACAGCTATTATGAGCTGGTGATGGCTTAAGCTGCTCCCATGCAGCCTGTGCCTCAGCACCCTGGTTTGCCCATGGTAGCCTGAGTTAAACGGTGCACCCATGTGGCTACACAGCTCCTAGTTAGCTTGCTGGGTGGGCGAAGCATGCTTATGCATTTCTGTCAGGAAGCTGTGCCCTTTTCTGTCTTGCTTATTTTCCCACTTGCTAGAGAAAACAATTTCACTGCATTTATAGCGTTTGCCCTTTCCCTTTTGAACTCTGGTCATTTGTGTTTATTTTTCACTTCTGTTTCCCCAGTGTTTAATCCTACCTTTTCTTCCAACTTTCCCTGAGATGGCTCTATTTCTTCCTTGAGTTCTGTTTCTGGCCTCAAAGTCATTTGCCTGTGTTTACAGGGAGAGTAGATATGTATGTAAATGGAAGTTTCCTTTGCCATCGTAATCCGATCTTCAAAGGCTTGGACTTGCAGTCACTTTGCTGCATTCTTTGCATCAAACATTTCTCTTGGCAAGTTGCTGCCAAGAGAGTGCTACAAGGGCCCAATCCTGCCAATAGCCTTCAGCTCCCACTGAACTAATGGGGCTTGTATATGTAAAAGTGAATGTTGAAATTAAAGTTGTGTGGTCCTCACACAGTTACATTCATGTTCTACCATTTTGTTCTTTCTTTACTGATGTAATCTGGAAGTGATCATCCATTCTTAACTTTTCATGACAATTTGGTCTGTGTTTAAAATACAGGAGTTTACAGCGACGGAGAAGGGTAGCTAAGTTCCAGCCCAACATGGAAACAGTGGTTTAGGAAGTCTGCCTTTGTGAAGGAAGCCCACAGTGAGTGCCTCCTTCCCCCCCCCTTTCCCATTGACACAGAAAGTGATATCAAAAGGTGTTTAAAAAAGCAAACAAAAACCAAAAAACCCCAAACCAGCAACAACAAAAACACAACAAATTTTGTGATGAAGTCTGCCATGTGGTTAGTTTAGCATTTGCGTTATTGTGGAGTTGCCTGTTTTACTCAAGAATGCTACAGCCAGCTGCAAGAATGGAGAGAATTCCGTAAGGGGTGGGTTTGTTAATTATCCACTTCAGATGCTCACATTCGGTGCTGCATTTCACGTGTTTCATATCTGCTGCAGCAAAGCAAGAAAAGTGCTGTGCTGGGGCAGCACGCAGGCATGGCTTAGAGCTGAATAGATGTAAATGGTTAAAAAGGGGTTCTCTGTTAGAGAGGAGGAGGGGAGAGTAAGACTGCATTCCCAAAAAAGTACATTCCCAAAATAAAAAGCTTACATCATGGACCTCTTCAGCTTTCCCACACTTCTTTCCTAATTATTGTCCTGCAGGACAGCTGATCTATTTCAAACAGGAAGCTGTTTACAGATAACACTTGCAACTGTTTTGTCTGATTTGTTGAACTGTCGAAAAGCGAAAGACAACCTCTTTTCAAATTTAAAAACTGTCAGACTTCTGTAAACAGCAGCAATGAGGTTCATCTGTGCAGTGTCCCTGCAGGCACAGAGCATTCTGCAGTTCCCATTTTCTCAGCAACCATAAGGTAAGAGACTTTCACTCATTAGAAGCATGTAGAGGAAAAAGCCTGAATGTTTGTTAGGGGGCTGCCTTGTAAGTGGGAGAATATGACTGACACTCCCCAAACAGTAGGGGAAGGTAAAGGAAGTGAGAGCTCGCTTGGTTCTATCAGATAACGCTGGACCTTTCTGTTGAGAAGCATGAAATGTGGGTTAGATCACTGAGTTCCTGTGTAGTGGGAGGTTTGTATTTAAAGTGTGCAAATGCCATTGGAAGAGCTCGCTTTCCTTTGAGCAGGGAAGGAAAAAGTGTGTTAATTTTAACTTTTTCTACAATTGAAACTCAGTGCAATTTGTTAATGGGTTGTAATTCCCAGTAACAGGTAATTGATATCAGTTTAATTTTGGAAATGCTGAGTGTTTTTCCCCATCCTTCTACTTTTATTCCTAAGCTACTGGTTGTTTTCTACTTAAAAAAAAACTTGAGCTTTTAGTACAGCTGCAAAGCAGGGAGTGAAGACTGACATTGCAGAAGTGAAGCAGATGACAGTAAGGGCTGGAATTACACCACTGGAAAATTAAAAGCAAACTCAGTGAAAACCAAATGAAGTTGGAAGTAATGGTATACATGAATGCTTAATGAAATTTAAGGATGTGTAAAGATATAAAATCTTGATCTAAATGAGCTGGAGTATGAGAGTAAGCAGTACTTGAGTAACCAGAAGGCCACATGCCTGCATTTCAGTCATGGGACGTGAAAAATAGGATTCATAAAGAGGCTTGCACATTTCCACTCTGACCTCTGTGTGTGTACATATGTGCTTAATATAGAGGGATTGTTTTCTAGCAAAATCCAATCACTGTGAAGAACCGAAATACCCAACTTCACTTGCTGTACAGTGAAACAAAGAATCTCTGGACTGAAAATCTTACAACTTTGATCCTTGGGCATTGAAAGATTTTTAAAATGTAGCAGATGTAAAAAAACCTGTTGCCTTGTGTTTCCCTCTCTGTAGCTGAGATCTTTGGTGTTTCATATCTGTATTATCATTTACATGATCATGATCATTTAAGGTATTATAGTGATTGGAGAATGTCAAACAAATACTGACTTCAGGGTATCATAACAGTGATATTAGGATCTGTTACTCTGTGACAACTCAGACATATCCCTAAAATTTTATTATGCTACTGATGCAGCATAAATAAGGTATGCGAATGCTGTAGACAAGTAGTAATACTCCCAAGCTGAGTATTACTTTAAAAAATATTTGGACTGTTTTTCAGAAAATTCTTAGCTCCATCTATTAAAATGAAATTATTGTTTTAATACATGACAGAGTAACTTAAATTCATAGTCAAAATGCCATTATAAACATGGCGTAGTCCTAGAGTCAGCAGAGAATTGCACCGTTGAAGCAGCAGAGATCTACTGTGTCATTTATAAATTGTACTTTATGTTGAAGGCTGTTTCTTTTCTGATGAGTTTTGAGTGATTTTACACTGTTTCTAAAACTCTTAATTTAGACATCTTTAGGACTGTCCAAAAACTCTTGAACCAGAATAAAAAACTCTTGAACTAGAATCCTTTTGAAGTAGGAAGGCTTTTGGCAAAGTAGCTTTTTAAAGAAATGTTTCAGTTTTCCAGGGTAGTTTAGTTCTTTTGTCAAAGTATTTTGGCTGAAAACCAGAAGAGTTTAGCCAAAAATATTCTCAGGGTGTCTCCTGGGAAGTGTAGTTTGTGCTTTGCATTGCATTTTACTACTGACTTCAGAGCTGAACCATATTTCCCATAAGGCCTGTGGTCAGGGTCTCGCTATTTTCATTCCCCTTGATGTGTTAGAGTGTATTTTGGGAAAGGTAGTCTAGTGAAAGAGGCACGCACTGGGCTCGTAAGGCATTAACTGTAGGCAAAGCCCTTCAGATTACTGGTCGATAGCTAGCTGACCTCATCTTAAAATTCGAGCACTTCCTTCTGGTTTGCATATGAGCCACAGTCCATCCTGGTTTGGGGCTGTGAGAGTAGGACACTTCAAGAGGGTTTGGTGTGTCAGTAGAAAGCATAAAGCTTTTTGATGTTTTTAGCCATGCAAATACCTGTACAAGGGAGAGAACATTTAAAAATATTTCTAAGGCTTTTTTTTTTTCTCCCTAGAAGTGGTCCATTTTTATGTGTTTTGAACTGAAAGCTGCAAGGGAGTATGGCTGGATTTTAAGAGCGAAGTAAACTCTTTAGTTGAGAGGAAAACAACCTACTAGGAGCCTTAAATTTTAGGAAGAGGTAGTTTTGAAAATCCAACAAGATCTCATCTCACCTTAAGTGTCTCTTCAGAAAAAACTAGTCCTGGGTGATTTCCCTATAGTTGTATGTCTGCAGGCAAGGAAAGAATGGATATTAGTCTGCTTGAGTTCTTCACCACTGGGTCAGTCTTTTACTTGTTCATTAGGATCCAAGAATCCGTAGCTTCTGTGACTCTTTGGATGCTGCTTCCTCAAAACTGTACCACAAGATTGGTTAGGAGGTCCACAGGGTGCTCCGGAGGCCAGAACAGAGGAGTAAGACAGATGGTGAGGAGTCTCAGGTTTTTCACTGGTTTCCTTCTCCACTGAATCATAGAACAGTTTGAGTTGGAAGGGACCTTTAGAGAGTATCTAGTCCAACAATAAAGCATGTGAATAAAACACAGACATGAATAAACAGTTTCACAGTGCTGCAAGTTAGATACGTGGCTTCAGACCAAGAATCCATGATGCTTACATGCTACATGGAGCACATGGATGAGAGCAAAGTGCTGAATAAAGTGACTTGCTACAGCCAGCAAAGTGTATGATAGCCACAGAAGCCTTCTGGAAAATGCTTGTGAGGGACATGCTCTGGGATTCCCTCTCCTGGATATGGGAGTGAGTAAATTCACCACCTTTAGTGCCAAGTGCCTGCAGGAACTTAAGTTCCAGAAACTGGAACCTTGCCTTGAATGTGTGTGCCCAGTTGTCCTTCAGCCATGGAGACTTTGAAAACTGGCTTTGGAAAAACCAGTTTTCCACAGTTCTTTTTGAAGAATGGACTGCTACTACCCAGCTGTCATGTAATAATCTACTGTGTTGGGAGCACTTACCTGGGAAGCAGGAAATCTACATGCAGCTCATTGCACTGCTTCATACTCCCACCTCTGATCTGCTGGGAAGATGCCCTTGTCACTAACTGACACAGTAATTTGGAAGTGGGGTCACTGAACATCCAAGATTGTGTCCAAGGTGGTTTCTGATGTTGATACTGTTTTGATTTTAGAAAAGAAAAAAGAGAGTCTAAAAAGTCCAAGGAAGTCTATTCCTTTGGCATGAGCGCTTCTGCAAGAAGCTAGTCTGCAAGAGAGAGGCATCTCCCCACCATGTTTTGGAAGTGAATGAACTTTGAGGGAGGTTCTCTTACCCCTTTACTCTGCCTTAGTGAGGCCACATTTGGAGTACTGTGTCCAGTTCTGGGCTCCCCCGTTCAAGAGAGACGGGGAACTAGTGGAGAGAGCCTACAGTGGAGGCTATAAAGATAGTGAGAGGACTGGAGCATCTCTTTTACAGGGAAAGACCGGGAGCCCTGGGGCTGTTTAGCCTGGAGAAGAGAAGATTGAGAGGGGAACTAAAGGGTGAGTGTCAAGAGGATGGGGCCAGTCTTTTTGCAGTGTTGCCCAGTGATAGGACAAGGGACAATGGGCACAAACTAGAACACGGGGAGTTCCATCTACACATAAGGAAAAACCTCTTTCCTGTGAGGATAACAGAGCACAGGAACATTGCCAAGCAATGTTGTGGTCTCCTTCTCTAGAGACTTTCAAAAACCCACCTGGATGTGGGTTCCTGTGCAACCAATCTACGTGTACCTACTTTAGCAGGTGGGTTGGACTAGATGATCCACAGAGGTCCTTTCCAACCCCTACCATTCTGTGATTCCTGCTTATAGTGTGCTTAGAAGAGACTGAAAGAGTTTGGGTGCCTTTCCTTGATCAACATAAATGGATTGGGTGGGAGAGTAGTGTATTGTTACTCTCTTCAGGCAAGAAGTTGACCATCTCTAAACTGTGCAGTAAGAAAAACTTAGGCACCCAAATGAGTTTGCNTTCTGTGATTCCTGCTTATAGTGTGCTTAGAAGAGACTGAAAGAGTTTGGGTGCCTTTCCTTGATCAACATAAATGGATTGGGTGGGAGAGTAGTGTATTGTTACTCTCTTCAGGCAAGAAGTTGACCATCTCTAAACTGTGCAGTAAGAAAAACTTAGGCACCCAAATGAGTTTGCCAACAAAACCAGAGGCAGCTCCTGACTCTTAAGGTGGCTGAATTATTGTGAGATGGTTTTGGATGCTTTCTATGGACTTGGTATGAGGCCACAGATACAGATTTAGTGGTTGTGGTGCCAGTGTTGACTTAAGCAGCTCTCATCTGGAGGTTTAGGGGTGAAGAATGGGGGCAAATGATGCAGAGTGGAAAGAGAAGCTGCTTCAGCTCTGCCTGTTTTTTGAGTGGGAACCTTGAAGAACAAAACTGTGTCCATAGCTGTCCTCAAGTTCCTGGTGCCTATCTTTGGTCTTGAACATGGCTCACTGTGTGAGCTAACTGTGGAATAAAGATAAATAATAACAACAGGCAGAATTTTGTGAGTCTCATCAGGGAAGGATTTATAAGAGATCATGTAATTTGGGGGAATTAAAGCAAAGAGCTATATAAAAATTAGTATGTGCAGGAACTGGCAATGTTCGATTGCAAGGTAACTATGGCCAATCAAAACAAAAACATCAGACAAGAATGTAATGAAGGCCTAGCACACAAAACAGGAAAAAATGTCATATTACGTAGGGAAAGGAAATGTCTCTCAGTGACCTCTCTCATCAGGATGGTGTTAATGAGAAAACAGGCCTCTGATGACTGACTGGTTAGTGGAGTTTTGCTCAAGAAATGTTAAGGAAATTGTTACTGAGAAACGTTAAGAAAAGAGATCCTGAGACCATGTGGCAGAGCAAGAGAAGTGCTGCTCATGCGTGCTGTGGAGACTTCAGGGTGGTGGGTCTGTCAGCAGCATCCAGAGATGCATTTGCAATGTTTCTCCCTAGTTGTGCGATGAACTTGCAGTTTAAAGCCAATGCAGAGATGAGATGATGTAATGACAGCCGTGTGAACTGCACCAGAAAAACCTCTTCATTGGAGGATTTTTTTCCTTTGTGGTTTAATATCTTCATATCAGAACTGCCTTTCATGTAACTGTGGAGTGTCAGAGCCTCTATAGTCACTCTCTGGTTTCTTTTTTATGAATATTATGTAAAACCTTCAAGAATGCATGCACATGTAACATTTATAAATATTTATATTTGTAAATAGTTCAAAATTAATTTACAATCCTTAGACAACATCGCTGTCTCCTTATGTCTGCTTCATGTAAATAGTTCTGAACATAATCTTAAATCTTCAAGGGAGAGTTAGATTTTTCAGAACCATCTTTCTTTTGAATTTTCAAGGGCAGTTGTTGAAAGGACAAGGCAGATAACATCAAGGTGGGTGGAAGCGTTGGTCTGCTTGAGGGTAGAAAGGCTCTACAGAGGGGCCTGGACAGTCTGGATTGATGGGCTGAGGTCCATTGTATGAGGTTTAACAAGGCCAAGTGCTGGGTCCTGCACTTCAGTCACAACAACCCCTGGCAATGCTACAGGCTTGGGGAAGTGTGGCTGGAGAGCTGGCTGATGGAAAAGGAGCTGGGGGGTGCTGATAGACAGCTGGCTGAACATTCACCAGCAGTGTGCCCAGGTGGCCAAGAAGGCCAATGGCATCCTGGCCTGTATCAGAAATGGTGTGACCAGCAGGAGTAGGGAAGTGATTGTGCCCCTGTACTTGGCACTGATGAGGCCACACCTCAAGTACTACATTCAGTTTTGGGCACCTCGATACAAGAGAGACATGAAGGTGCTAGAATGGGTCTAGAGAAGTGCAACGAAGCTGGTGAAGGGTCTAGAGCACAAGTCTTATGAGGAGCGGCTGAGGGAACTGGGGTTGTTTAGCCTGGAGAAGGGGAGGCTGAGGGGAAACCTTATTGCTCTCTACAAGTACCTGAAAGGAGGTTGTAGGGAGGTGGGTGCTGGTTTGTTCTCCCAAGTAACAAGTGATAGGACAAGAGGAAATGGCAGGAGGTTGTGCCAAGGAAGGTTTAGGTTGGATATTAGAAATCTTTTTTCACTGAAAGGGTTATCAAGCATGGGAATAGGCTGCCCAGGGAAGTGGTGGAATCACCATCCCTGCATGTGTTTAAAAGCTGTGTAGATGTGGTGCTTAGGCACATGGTTTAGCAGTGGACTTGGTAGAGTTAGGTTAGCAGTTGGTCTCAATGATCTTAAAGGTCTTTTCCAACCTAAATGATGCTATGATTCTAGGATTTCTTCACAGAGCATTCACAGATAATCTTTGCTTGTTTTGTTGAGGAAATAGCAAAGAGGACCCTGATTTGTCTGAAGAAGTCCTTATGATGTCATTCTTCATAGGTAGAATGTAAGAATTTCTGCTAGTTTCTGGATATTTTCGTGTCTTGAGTATCAATCATGTCTCCAGAATTATTCAAGTTGGACTATTTAAGTTTAAACTGTCTATGTGTCATATGTGGAGGCAACTGTATTCTCTTCACAAGTTTTGTGGAGATGGGTAAGTAGGTTATATACCAGAAGTGCTTTAACAGACCACATTGATTTTTACACAGACCACCATGCCCACTACTACATCTACTTCCAGAGTACTATGGGTATAATGGTAACTTATTACACTGTTGAAAAAGTATGTTCTCTGTGGATGCTGGGGCAGATTTACTGTCAACTTGAAACCCACCCATCTGAAAAGAGACCAGCTGAGTATCCCATGTCTTGCAAATCATGAGTTTAGTTTTTGAATGACATGTGTCAAGCTTGTGTAAGCAACACCGACTTGATACACCTAGGGAAGTTGTTACGTCAGCTACAACAACGTATGTGCATCCTTTGGTGTACAACATCTGTTGGCACTTGATGCTCGAGTTTGTCAGGTGCTTTGTTAATAGTTTTTACTCTGTCTTCTAAGCAACTCTGTATTTAAACATGCATTTGCTCCTTTAGGCTTAGTTTGCATGTGATTGCATTCACGTTTTTCCTTGATGTTAGGGAAGATGATGTTCAATGTTGCAGCTACTGTGCTGGATACATGGAGTTTCTGTTAAGTTTAGAGTTGATTCCTCCGTGCCTTTTTGGCAGCACCAAGTAACTGTGGCAACTCTCATTTTTGTCATTGTTCGTTCTTCCATTGCTTAAGTCAACTGGCAGATGTTGGGATTTCAGCCAGGGCAAGGTCAGTAAAGTCTTTTAACACCTCTGAAACCTTCCCTTTTACTGGTAGCTGCATAATCAGAACAGTAGCATTAGTATTTGTTCCTCTAAGTGCCCTATAAATGCTGAACAGATGCACACTGAGGTTCAAGTGAACACTGCTTAGCTGATGTACAGCTTCTTAATTTGTTCACTACTGGCCTCCAGTCATGTTCTAGCTGTGTGAAAGATGCATCTGCTGCTATTGTCAGAGAATTTGCTGAGTACCAAAGCAAATTGGAGATGCCAGTAGTTACCACTTACTTAACATAGCTGGTTATAGTCTTCCCTAGAAATGTATGTTATTAAAATAAAGAAATCTCTCAGGGCGGTTGGTTAGATGGAAGGACTTTAATTAAAAATTCCCAAAGGGAACCATCATCCTCAAGAATCTTTTAGTAGCAGAAGCATTGTGTTATATGGATAAGGGAAGTAACACCTTCTGTTTGTAGGAATTCAGATAGACACCCTTGTTTGCAAATTGTGTTCTACACATTCTATCTGCTGCTTTCTGAATTCACATTTCTTTTTCAAAATGAAATGAGATTGCCAAAAGCTTCTCACACCTGCAACCAATCACTTGTACTCTTTCTCAATTTTTTTACATATCTGTAGACCAATGTGTTGTACAAAGGATTTTGAATGCATGCGTTGTGGTCTATATAAGAGTATTTCCTGTGAGGCTTGCTTTTTGCTCTGATGTTCTTAATTTTTCTCCTATTTGAGTCTTGGCCAATTTATTGAAGGTATTGTTGGTCTTTGTGTCACCAGTATATCTTATTTCCCTCATTTTCCCAGGCTCCTGTGAGCTAATATGAAAGTTTCAGCATAGGATCATATGTAGAATGTTATTTCATCTGTGCAGATCCCCAGCCTGAGAATAAAAATAACTTTTTGTTGAAATTCTGTTGATGTTGCCCCAGTTCAAATGCAAGATTTTGATCATGCGTGTTTGTGTACCGTGGTGTTTTATTATATTGAGGATATCATTCCAAGAAGTATGTCCTTGTCATTTGAGGATAACACTCTTGGATAATTTCCATGACTCTTGGTGGCTTGTATGCTATTGCAAAATGCCTCTATCTCCTATGCTCTGTATCTTTTGTTGGATATCATTTTCCATTGCAGCCTGGTATTTTGTCGTATCTTTCCTCCTTTTAAAATGTTCCCACTAATTATGTGGTGGGTGGTTTTTTTTTTTTTCTGGTGAATTTAATCCCTTTAATTCTTTCACTTACGCATCTTTCTGTTTTCTGCATGCTGCTGGCATGTGAGGACGCCGTTTTGTAACACGCTGAAGGCCATCTCAGCTGCTGCCAAGGGCATTTCTTTCCTTGGCTAGCAACATTTTTCACAGGAATGATGCCCATTTTACCCTCACTAGGAACCAAGGAACTAAATCAAGTGAAAAATAACATTACAAAAAGAAGAATAGCTTTCTGCTGGCGTAGCAGCCTGTGCTCACTTATGATGGGATCAGTACAGAGAAGGGGAAGGTAATGTGTGACTGCAGCAGGGAAGCCAGGCTACTGTTAGCCCTCTGATAGATTGCCTTAGCCAATTAACGATGGTGGGACTCTCCTCACCTAACTTTACGTACCTACAAGGCTGGGCTAGTCATGCTGGGCAATGAATAGGTACCTCTGGAGTCAATTATTGGTCCTGTTCTAGGGTGAAATGAATCACCACACAAAGGTGCCTTTCTCTGACTTGATTGTGCAGGGAGCTCAGGGTGATTTTTTTCAGATTAAGCCAGAATGGTTAAATCTCATCCAAAGGTCCACTTATAACTTCCACTGGCTTGAGATCTGGATCTAACCAAAGTTGTCCTGATCTCCTAATACCAGCTGTCTCATGGTTCACTTTTTGAGATGCCATACTTGCAGCATTGGGAAGGACTGGGCATCAGTCAAGTGCCTTCCCTTTATTCTTAGAACTTCTTTTAAATGTAGCTGTCACATATCTAATGTGTGAGAAAATGGGGACAAAAGCTTCTGCTCTGTAGTGTTTATTCTGCTCCTCAGTGAGGGGTAACTAAAAGCAAACCTTTCTCTCATCCACTTGCACTCTGGGATGGTACCATCTCTCCTTCTGTCTTTTCTCTGCCACTCTCCCCTGGTCAGGCTTCTCTGGTTTTTCACTTTTGCTTTTTGTTTCTCCCACTGCTAGTCTACATCTTACGTCTCTTCTCTTGTCTTTACTTCTCCTATAGCTTCATAAACTGCTTTGCTTAGATTTTATCTTCTGTCTGGGCATTCCTGACCTGTCCATGTGTTTATAGATGAGTCAATTATGGGACATCAAAACAGAAAGCAGAGAAGGGAGAACATGCATTTTGCCCCTTTTTAGCTTCGTGTCCTACCACTAGACTTCAGTTGGCTTCTTCACCAGGGTTCTTCCCTGCTTGCCTTCCATCCTTTAATGTGTTAAGGCCCCATTATTGTAAAAGCCAAAACCTGGGGATCTTGGTGGGTAGCAGGCTCAAATCAGTGACCTGCAGTGGCAAAGAAGGCTGGCAGGATGCTGGGTTGCATTAAGAGGGGCGTAACTAGCAGAGGTAAAGAAGTCATTCTCCCCGGTGCTGTTCAGATCACACCTTGAGTACTGTGTTCAGTTTTGGTCTCCACTATACAAAAAAAGATGCAGACAAGCTGGAGAGGGTCCAGAGAAGGGCCAGGAGGATCGTTAGGGGACTGGAAGACCTACTGTATGAAGAAATGCTGAGAAAAATGGGTATGTTCAGCCTTGAGAAGAGAAGTCTTAGGGGACACCTCATTGCAATGTGCCAGTACTTGAAGGGTAGGTACCAAGAGGAAGGAGACTCCCTTTTTACAAGGGATTTATTCATGTAAAGAAATGTACCCTGCAGAGTTCTCCACATCACTCACTGATTTTTGGTTAATTCTTGGTGGTTTAGAGCCTGCAGATACGTGTGTGGGGATAGCGTCAGGTTCTCATGTGAATGCTTAATAGTGGGGCTGAACTGAGACAATTTAGACACCGGTTTTAGAAGAACTAACACCTATATTTGAACTTCGTATTTTGGGGGATTTGGGGCTTAAGTATACTAAAAATTTCATCTGACATATATCAAGGATGGCACCCAAAATCACAAACTATTTCTGTAAAATGTAGCTGCAAACAAGGCTCTGGCAGAGATCTTGTAATCTAATAGGGACTTTGATTAAAATATTGTGAGAGAAATTTTATTTAGCATTTCTAGTTATCTCTGACCCAAATTTTACACAAAGGTTAAATTCTGCTTGAGTGTTATTCTCTGCCATCTAAAAAGTCATACAGAGCTATCATGAGAGATTCAGCAATTGGGTCCCAGCTCTCTCTAGTTAAAGGTTTCGAAAACATACTTGCCCCTTTCTGTCACTGTTTTCATCTCACCCTTGCTGAAGCCCTGATTTTGTATTTTCCGTACAGATGACAGTAACTTAATTCTGCCATAAACTCATTGACTTTAGCAGAACTATGTCAGAAAGAAATTTGTCTCAGTTTAAAAAATATTCTTCTTGATGAAAAGTGAGGCTTCTATTTCTACATATGACAAGGGCACCTACATTGTACAGTCAGAACTAATAGTCCCTTACACCTCACAAACACTGGCTAAGGAAATAGCTCTATTGAGCCAGAATTAAGTGTACTTTGGGGAGTAACCAATGACTTCCTATCAGGTTTTTAGGTAATGTTAGCTTCTGATCAGCTTAGACTCACTCTTTTGCCCTCTGCAGCAAACCTCACTGTTCTTCGGCATCATCAGGACCTGAAATGTATTATGTCTCTGCTTTATGATACTCCATGCTTCATAGATTTCACAAAGAATTTGTAGCTGCAGCAGTTACAGTCCTTATTTTTGCAATTCTACGATATTAACATTTAGGGATTTTTTTTTTTTAATCTTTCAAGCTCATTGCTTTAACCTTTAAATCAATATATAGAATTTAACTGCAGAGTGTTGCAGTGTTATGAAAATGATCACCCATTGTTTAAGCAGCTTCATCATTGATTCTGATTTTTGTATTCTGGCTAAAAGAAGAGCTCTTGATTACCCAAGGAAATGCATGAGGGAGCTGGGAGGACAAATGAGAAAACGCTTAGATAAAGTAAAAGCTACACAGAATGGCTACACAAAACATCTGTAGGTTAGGATGCAGCAAGGCTGTAATGGAGAAAGAAGAGGTCAGTGACACAGGTTTCATCTCCAATGTGAAAGACAACTTCTCCAGTGAGTGATCCACAGCCCTCAGGCCAAGGGGTGAAAAACAGCGTGCACACACAGTACTGGACTTCTGTCCCTTCTGTCTCTCTCTGCTTACTCCAGAAACATTACTGATCTGTGCTGGGCTCTGATAGCACTGGGACTTAATTTTTTTTTTTTTTGGCTTTTATCTGTTCAAAATGTTTGAAATACTGTGAAGTCAGTGTCACAGCCTGACAGCCCGGCATTTCACTGGCATGATTTTGTGGGCATGAGTTGCATCCGATAGGATGTGGCTTTGAGCCTCCTGGGGCGTTTTGAGGATACACAGGCTGCCAGATAGTTCTGGGAGGTGTCAGGATGTGGATGGCGAGGACATGAAAAGTCAGGGGAGTGAAAACTGTTGAAAGCTGTTGACGTATCTGTAGTGTTGACTCAAACCTGCTTGGGAAAATCACCAAATGTGGCTGTAGCTTTGCAGATTTGTGTGCCTGTCTGTAGCAGGAACATGCTCCATTCAGAAAATAGATAATTCAGCTCAGATGCATGAGAATGAAGTATATTTAAAAAAAACCCAAACAAACATAAGAGTGAAAACAACCCAGTAATAATGAAATAAAAACAGCTCAAAGAGGAGTCCCATAGGACTATACAGAGGATTACAGCCACTCCATAACTGTTGGCTGGCTGAGCATTAATGTCAGCGAGCATCATTTTCCTTCTGTATTTCTCAGCTATTTGGATTCAACTAGGCAGATCATCTGTGTTGTTGCTTCTAGGTCCAACATAATGGCATGCAATAAGCCACTGGCCCTTGTGGAGCAGCCGCTGGCAGATACAGGGTCTTCATGCATGAAGCGTTTGCTGGCTGAAGTGATTTCCAAGCTTTCCATCCACAGCTGGGGGGAGAAGCGGAGGAGCTCAGGGAATGCTGGATGCCAGCTGGCCTGGCTGGTCCCAGAGTGCTTTTGAGCAAGCCTGTGGTGCCTTGGGGATTCTCCAATGACCTCTCAAGGACTTGTCACTTGAAGTCTGCCTTAATAAACCTCTTCTCTCTTGGCAACAGAGGCAGATTCCCTAAAGCTGACAGGTCTCAAAAGTTGTTTGGAAATTATTGTGCTGGTTGCATTGCTATGTTTCCATTCCTAATGGAATAGAGGTGGTTTGCTAATTATTATTTTTGCTTTAAAGGAAAGGATACCTAAATGCTGCCTTTTTCGCCTTTTTCAAAGCTTTCAGCTTACATTCATTTAATAGCCACTGTGGCTGCAAATTTTACTCCTGACCCTTACATAGACGTTGAAAAAATGTTCATACTTTTATAAGTGCTGAACATCTCTAGGTTTCTCTTTGGCATTGGTTTTACCAGTGCTGAAAGTACTCCAAATACCAGGGCTAAAATAGTGGTTGAAAAAACATGATGGCACCTTTTTCTGAGGACCAATTTCAGTGGGATTTAGTTTTCTAAATACCTTTATCAGTCTGAGTCTGAAAGGATGTGAAGGTAGGTCAGAAAGGCAAGGAATTTTCCAGGATTTTAAAATGAAAGATACTGCTGTAGCACATACCTGGAGATCAAAATCTTATTTCAATCATATAAGGCAATTTTAGCTGCAGAAGAGAAGGTTTCTTTTTAAAGCAGAAAAAAGTGGAGAAAGTGATATCCAAAGTGCTTTTGGTTTGATTTCTACTAATGTATCCCTGCTGCAGACTCTATAAAGCTGCAGACTCTATAAAGTATTTAATCTGCAACTTTTTCAGAAATTTCCTCTGTTAGTGGCTCTTCTCAGACTAAGGAAATTTCCAAAATATTCATAGAGGTCTACTTGTTGTGACCTGACTGACACTAAGAAGCTCTGTTTTCTAGTACGAGTCCATTTTCTCTGCAAGTTGAGCTATCATGAGGTAGGGTGAGGTGTATCCCCTGCGTCTCTGAGGCTTGTAAGCCCTGCAGCAGCAGCAGACAATGGGGAACGTGATGAAGTTTCATTGGAGGTTTTGTTTTCCCCAGAAAATCCTTCATATCTGGCTGCTTAGTGGAACACTAGACAGCCCTGACAGTTCTCTGCTGCTTAATGCCTTTCTCATCTCTGCGCTGTGTAGGAGTTTGCAAAGGCAGATTTTACATACCTGGAGACTTTTTGATCTTTCAGTTGTAGTCCAGATACATCTAAAACCTCATAAAATGCAAGCAGAGAAAGTGATACTGCCTTTTTATTTGCTAATGCAGAGACTGGAGCACTCTCCTAATTTCAATTCCTCCTTCCATCTCAGGCCATTTCATTCCCTTCTCTGACTCATCTGTTGAGAATCCTTACCAGGAGCCTGCTGGATACTCATGCTGAAACTGCCTATTTTCCAGGCTTTTGGCTGAACCACTTGGCTTGAAAGCCTCTTTGTCAGATCTTCGTCCTTCTAACTGGCTGAAGCAATGACGACTCACTGCTTTCCCACAGAGATCATTGGTCCTTAACTTGGCATTGCAAAGCCTAATCTTGCTGCCGTGGACCCCTTCAGTTTCCAGTCTACCAGCACTGACTATTCAAGTGCCAAGACTGACCCTAGGAACCTAGGGGAGATCTGAAGAAACACCCTTTACCTCAGCCTCTCCTCTCGGCTAGTTTTTTGTTGCTCTCTCTTTTACTTGCTGACTTGTGAATCACAGACTTGGCAAAAAGAGGCAGGACTGTCCACTGTGGATACCGTAAGCTCCTCTAGGCCACAAAGCATACCAAGATGCGGTACCTTGTGCCCTGGGGTTAGGAATCTCCTTCTGGGGAGGCGTGATGAGATTCAGCTGAATGTATGTGAAGTAATGTTTGGTATGCACTTCTTCTGGGAGAAGAATGCTATGACAGAGATCTAATACTTCAAAACTATATCAAGACTGTTGTTAAATGGTTTGTATAACCTTGGAAAATAGCTGTAGAGTGTTCAGTGACCTGATATGTTTCTAGGAGTTCAGTTTGGCTCTGTGCATAGGCAAAGGAGGCAGTAGCCCAAGACAGAAGAGAACAGCAACACAGCAAATGTTTTCCTGCCAGTTTTGGCTGTTAGAGCTCTTGGCAGCTGGGCTAGTTGCTGCTTCTCTGTGGCAGTAGAAGCTTTACTTCCAGATTTCCGTGACTTTTTCCCTTTCCCACCCAACTATTGCTGTTCTTTATATCCACATTTATAATGGACACAGAGATGGTGCCTTCTCGTCCAGCTCTGGTTCCTCATCCTTGGGTGGCAAAATGCAATTTGGCTGCACTCTTGAGAAGCCTTGAGGGATGTTGCTGCAATTGTGACAAAATTTAATGTGGCCCAAATATTTGAACAGCCAAGGTTTGTACTTCTGTGGATTTTTGTTCTCCTAGCAATACCTGAGCTAGGTATTTTAAAGCTGATTCAGACGTATATATGAGCTGCAGTCATCTTAGTTGTGGTAGCAAAAGCAAAATTTTGAGAACAGAGGACTCTTGAAAGGGGAAAAAAACACACTGTAAGCATCTATATATGAGTGAGTGTTGTAGAACTTGCACCCTAAGCTATGAGAGAAGACTTTGTGAATGACATTAGTACTTAGTAGTTTGACAGGAGTGTTGGTGAGGATGCAGAATGCTTCTCTAGTAAGATTGTCTATATTGTCATCTGCTAGACTAAAAGGTAATAGGAAATTGAAACAGAGGCCTTGAAAATAAAATTGTTACTTTACAACTGTATTTGGTCTACTCTCCCCTGGGTCTTCTTTCTGATTGGCAGATCTTGTCTATGAAGTAGTTCATACTTGTCCTGTTATAGAAGCATGGTTTGTTGTGGCTGTGAGAATACCCCAGATAGTCCCTGTTCCTCCCTTGCTCCATGGAAGGATTGCCCAACACCAGTGATTTTTTTCTCTAGGGTTTCCTGCCCCACTGTAGCCCATTAGACCGTGACTGTATTGAGATCCCTTGACCCAGGAGCTCTTCCCAGGTCCATGCGTAGACCCCACCTTTTTAAGGCAGCTCTTTCTGCTGCACCTCTCTCTTCTTTGAAAGGAAAGCTGGGGAAGAGATTGGAGTCAAAAAGGAATCACAGCATACACCAGTCTGTGCCCCAAATCTGGATGCTCAGTGAGAACTGGGAGTCGTATTGTGTAGCACCCCTCCATTGCAGCATCGATGTAGTGTCAGATGGTGTAGCAAGTGCATTGTGTGGCAATGCAACCTCTCTTGTAACTCATGGTCATACCCTCCCCACATGAGGAGGGAGACAAAATCTGCTCCTATCTGCCCCCCCTGCTGCAGTCTACCCATTTTATCTCCTAGAGGATAATGGAAGCACAAACTAGACAGCAGTTAAGAGGATCGTTTATTCCCCCAACTCCAAAGTCATCTACTTAGTCTTGCTGCTACGACATGTGAGATTTGATGGTGGAATTTAAAATTAGAGCAAGGATTTTTAATAGTATAGGCAAAACTGAGTTTTGCTGCACGTGGAGGGCAGTCTGCCTTCCTCTTGCTCCATCCAGCAGTTTTGGTACCTGCTTCATCAGCTCATTCTCACTCTGAAGCTCCTTATTATCCTGTCCCTGCTGAAGGGCAGTTGTGCCTTAAGGCCATCCTCAAAATAACAGATCTACCCTAGACTCCGAGCATGTTGAGACACGTAGACCCATGTGCTGAGCCCACACCTGTGTCTAATCCTACTTGACTTATTTTTGAAGGGAACCAGCCCAGTCTTCTTGCTCTAGATGTAAAATAAACATGTCTGTATTGTGGCTATAAAAGATGATATACAGGTGCTTTCTCCTGAAACCCTGCTATGACTTTGAGCTTGTTTGTATAGTACAGGGCCTTGGTGAAGGGACTGGAAAAACATATCAGAAGTACATAAACAACACTTTTTTCAAAGGATATTTCTACAGACCCCCTAAATGATGGCTTTTGATGGTCCTTTCACACAAACTCTATTTTTGTACTCTTGTTTTGTGAGACGTCTCTTCACAGCCTAATACCAGGCAAGCCATTTCACTTGTAGACTTAAACAAGGGTATGCTTCAGAGGTGAATCTTCAGGATTTATTGAAGACTCTGTTGTAACTTCATTGCATGATATAGTGAAATATTACCTGCCTTCCACCCTTTCAATAAGTTATATGAGGGCTATTTTATCAGGCAATTTACCGGCCACAATTTCAGTGCTCAGGTAGATGGGAAGTGAAATTTCAGGCCTTTAGGTTGCTCTCATTGTCTACTGGATTGCCTTTTTAGGGTACTATGCACTCTAAGTGGTAACTTACTAGTAACATCTTTCAGTGTAAGCCCATGTACTGTATTTTCTCCTTTGACCTTTCCAGTTCCCTGCCCCCAGTGAGAAATTGTGAACACAGAATTGCCTATTATTAGCATTGCTTAATCTTCCACTTCTTAACTAAATTTATTCTGAGCTTTACCTTACCCAGTCTAACACCAAAACAAGCTGCTGAATGTGCTGCTCCATGTTTCATGTTTGTCTGTGGAACATACAACCTGCTTGGAGGACCTGCACATGTTCTTCACATGCTGTGTGGGTTATGGCACACAAAAATATATTGTATTTGTAGTAGGATGCTGCATATGTTCAGAAACCGTTGAAAGTCTTTGGAATTCTTATAACTGTTTATTCATTCTTTTGTTTAGGAGTCAGTGACCTGTAAGTGCTCATTATGAAGAGAGATCTGGTTTTCTTGGTGACTCTAATTAGCCTTGCCTTCCTGTCACTGCTAAGGTCTGGATATCCTCAACATATTGCAGAGGAGTCCTGCTCTGTTCAGATTCTTGTTCCAGGCCTCAAAGGTAATGTGGAAGCCTACTCCATCATTCAAATACTAATCCTTTCTTTCTAACAGGCTTATTTGCATGACTGACAGAGTGGTCTGTCTAACAGAGACAAAGAAGGTGTCTTTCAGTTGTCCTCTCATTTGTCCTGTTTGTAGCCTCCTTAAAAATGGATTTTTAAGGTCCATAAGATGTCTATTAAAATAAACACACTTTAGAGAATGCATGCTGAAGTTTCCCAGACTTGCTCCCGGTCTGTAGTGCTTGTTACTCTGATACTCTACTTGGTTGCTTTCTCTGTTTATACTCGAGAGTGCTACACATACCTAAAGACTGTAAAATCAGGCCTTACTTTATACCTGGAGAGATTTTTGTTGCCATTTTGCAATGTAATGGGAAGTATTTTGTATTTTTTAGTCTAATATTTGTCTTCCCTTGATTTTTAAATTCTCAAATGCCTTTTAGAAGAAATAAAAAATTAGTTAGGTTTTTGGCATTTCTACAGTTTCTGTGGACAAAAGCAACATTTTTACAAAATAGACTCCCTAAACAATTGTCCCCAAAAGATGGCATAATAAATTATTGATCCTTTCATAGCACAAAATGTACCTTAGATAGGAAATGAACAACTGGCAAGAATTAGCATTTTAAAGCAAGAGCATCCATGATGGTGTGAAATCCCAGCCCTGTTTAGTCAATAACAGTAATTCCCATTATGGAGGCTATTCTATTTCTACTAGAGTGTAACACCTGTGAGCATGGGGAAATACCTGTCAACCAAGGACAAAACCCATGAAACCACCAGTTTATCATTAACAATAATAGAAGAAAAAACATTGTTTAAGAACTGCACAATTAACCTTCCATTTTTTTCTGGTAGTTAGACATTGTAGTATCACAAAACTCACCTAATGATATTGATGCCACTGATGTTATTTAGTACAAAGCTGGGCTTTGCACAGTTGCTTGAGGACTATAATATGAACTGCAGGTACTGTCTGTGCTGGTTAATTGATTGGTGAGGGCAAGGCTCATTTCTGCCTTGCAATTGTTCAGCCTGACCAGAGGTTTGGCTGTGGTGTAAACTGCCCTCTCCAGACATTGCCCAGTTTGGATGTGGCTGTGCTGGAAGAAAGAGAATTGGGGTGTAAGGGTGTGGGTTGTGCTTAACCAATTAGCTTCAGGACCAAAAAAGCTCTCCTGTTTTGTTTTTTTCTTATTATAGATGCAGCTTTGGATGCCTGAGCTGAACCAAAATCTATATTTTAAAAATTTTACTTCAATAAGTGGCCTTTGAAGTCTTAATAATATTTACACCTTGTGCAGATTTTCTAGTTAGAAAGAACAACGCTATATCCAGGTCTCCTGAGGTTTGACTGGGCCTCAAGTCAAGTTGTTTCATTGGTTGATATATTTGCTGTGAAGTAGGCATAAGATAGTGCTGTTGATATGACTCACAGAGGAAAACACAATCAAGTTAAATATATGTTGTCTAAAGTTACAGAAGGGTCAGACTCCATGACACTGGGGACTGAAGCTTGAAAATGATTTTTCATTTCAAAGAAGTTGACAAGCTTTGACTTTTGTAACTTCTTTGCTTCGTTTCCTTTTTTGTGTAATCAGTCAAAATTAACATCTGTGATTACCATTTTTATGTGAAGATCGTTATTATTGTTATATGCAGCAGAGCTTTTTAAAACGTATAAACAGTGCAGGACCCTGGCCCTTTGTCAGAAGGCAGTCCTGAGCCAGGAAACAACAGAGGGGCCTGAAAACCATCATGTCTTAATGATTTCACTCTGCTTCATGACATGGAAGCCTTGCAAAAGTGAGAGAGATTGATGTACAAATTCACTGAAGCACAAAATGGCCTGATACAGCCTTAGTTAATGTGAAATCCCTAAAAAGCTAGTGATGCTCCAGTGACGCTGTCAGGGGGACCAGCTCAGAGAATTAGTAATGAGATATTGCTGTTCCCCACTGGCACAACTCCAACCCATTTTGGTGGCCAAGGCTTCCTTTAAACTGAGCATACATGTGGCTGCATGGAGCCAAATTTTGGCTCCAACTCAGTGGGATTTGATCACTGTGGCTTTTGGATCTGCCCAATCTCCTCCTCTGCTGGGCTGCTGGCAACACCTCCAATGACAGAAGAACAGAGCTGTACACCACTGCTGGGCACAAACCTGTTGGGATTTGGGAAAAATTGGTACAGAGAAGTGGAAGAAATGAAGGAGACCATGGGATCTGTGAAAGGGAAAAAATAGGAGAGGGTTAAGCCCAAGAGGTGGTGCAGAAAGCAAAGCCCAAATGGGGTGGTGGAAGAGAAAGCTAGCAAGGAATACTACCCAAAAGTGGGGAAACATAGTGAAGAAATTTTAGAAGAACAGGAAGAGATAAAGGGAAAAGAGAAAAGAAGGGCACAAAGAATGAGACTGAGTGGAGATACTGGAAACTAAAAAAGAAAAAAAAAAAGAAATAAGAAAATGACACAAAGCCAATTAGGACCTCACGGAATAAATGGAGGAATCGGAAGGGGGATGAGATGAGAATGGAGGTGGGACTGGAAAAGGAAGAAATCCAGTAAAGACACCAAGAATAGAAAAAGGCACAAATGAGTTTAAGGTCAGCAGCTTAGGTCTTAGGGACTGATTTTTTCTTTTTTTTTTTTTCTTTTTTTTAATAACCTCAACAGTATAAAAGAGTAAGATGAAATGTGGAAGGCAAAAATACCATGCCTCTGAGAATCCAGACAGCAGACTGATCTGGGTTTTAGAAAGCTGACAATATTACTAATGGGAAAAGTGTATTGTGTGTGAAGAAGGGATGGATGATGAAGCCTCACTACATTGCTCACTCATATTCTTCCTAAAGTCCAGTTCCTATTGATAGGGCACATGGTATTGAAGTTACTACTGTTGTGGAGTGAAAAATAACATGGAACAACCCTTCAAAGCTTAAATTCTTGTTTTGCTATTTTGATTTCTCTCCCTTCTAGAATCTAAAGCAGGAGTTGTCTTAATAGTCTGAACAGCATACAATGCATTAAAAAGTTGATGCTACATAAATAAAATAGAACCAGGTTTTTTTTATGCCCACACTTCGTGTGTCTACTCAGATAGGGAATGTGAGTAATGGAAGAAAGTTGTTACTAGCCAAGGAATGCTTGGCCATGCTGGAGCAACTGGGCAGGGACCATGATGCACTGATCCCAACTTCCTTCTCCAAAGGGACTGGGTGTAATATGTGGCACAGGGGCTGGAGACCAAAGGGAGGTGCAGAAGTGTCTTTCTCTGAGTTTGTTTGTTTGGTTTTTTTTTTTAATTCAGGAATCAAATGTTAAAAGTCAGTGTTAATTGGTAATAAATTAAATGGATTGAAATTCCTTGCCAGCAAACTGTTTTGTTGCCCACAACACCTGCACAGGCTGTGCTTCCTTAACTTGCTCAGTGGTCAGGGTACATAGAGCAAAAGTAGGGACTTAAACATGTTGAAGCTGAACTGGACCACTGGTCAGTCCCTCTTGGCCAAGGTCTTGCTGCTTAAAACAGCAGATGACAAAAAATGCAGAGTGGTCTGTAGCTGGGCCTGTAATGGGGTAATCTCCTCCCAGGGAAAGCTTTAAACACCCACACTAAGGAATGCAGCGTCATCTTATTATAGGAATAAATGCAGGCAAGTGTAATGGCCTGAAGCAAGAGTGATCTATTTTATTGATCCCTAATGCACAGCTTTCACTCTGAAGAACATGTAAAGCAATAGGCTATAATAGCCTGCTTTCAGCCTCCAGAGAGCAGGGAAAAGTCATTGTCAGGATTTATCTTTGGGAAGCAAAGAACTCATAACCAGCCCTGAGGGGGCAAAGGCAATCATACAAAGCCTATTGGTTACCTGATAATAAAAAAAATGACATTCCCAAATGTGCCAAATAATAGTCTGTTTCATACTAACAGTATTACTCACTGGGGATTATGTGAAGTTTGTCCTCATTAAGGTCAGAGAATGGCCTATTTTTGCATGTCTGAAGGCAGGGAAGATCGTCTGGAGCCTGCTGGCAGCCTGAAGAAGGAAAATATAACAGATGGAGGCCTGAGTTCAGCTTGCATCCACCTATGTCTACAATAAGGAAAACGAGAGAGAGCTGGAGGCTGCATATTTGAAAAGTGCCAAGTTGTGGCTTGTTTTAGCGTGTCATCTCTGTGGCCTCTCTCTGAACCACAGCTGCCAGCAATGCCAAAGAGCAGGGCTTGAAGGGTGCATGGTAACTGTTGAATTTCCTGCTATGGTGCTCCCTTCAGCTTCCTGGAGAGCACCTAATGCCCACTGTCCTCTGTAGAAATACAGCGTTGGGGCATCAGGTGTGCTGTGCTAGCTCTGGGTTTTAGATCTTGGCAATTCCTTTTCTGTGGAAGCCATAGAACTTTCTTCTCCATGACATAAATCTTTTTTGTAAAGGTGGCCATATAAAGAATTCTTTACACTTCTATTGGTTTAAGAGATTTTAATTTTATGTTGATGGCAGACTACAATAGTAGTACAATAGTAGGGGGCAAAACAAGCTAAGGTTCCCCACATTTCCAATGAAAGGCACCAGGGAGGCAAACATTTACAGGAACTGATGTTTAAATATCGTGAATATAATAAGGTGCCATGAGTCATGTGCGTCTAAGTACAACACACAGAGGTTAAAAGGCAGAGTATGTAGCAGAATATGGAGCAGGAGATACTCTTTGACGCTTAAAAATGATCCTCTAAATGACAAATGGAATAATGTCTTCCTATAGGCCTCTGTAAATGGCATAAAGATTTTTTTTTTTTTTTTTTTTTTTAATTTGAGGTTATAGTTAAGCCATTTTCACTTGAGACTTAAGCATGTCCTTAGGAAGTGAACATAGACTCAGAAGTTTAGGTGCTAAGTCGAGGCCTCATTCTGAAGCTTCTACTTAAGTGAATTGTGCTGTTGGGCTTTTTGGAGATTGATGATATAAGTAACATCCACAAAACTAGACACATTGTATGAAACTTCAGTAATGTGTTAACTTTGGTTTTGTCAGTGTCTATGCCAATTGCAGGAGACTGTTCTCATTGCAGTAAGTAAAGCTGTTATGTCAGATTGCACCTGCCTCTCCCCATCTTGTTATAGTAGGGCTTTATTTTCACTGGGGAGAATGCCACTCTTGTCACTGCTACCAACAGGAAATAGTCCTAGTTCAATATGATTCTTCTTTTTGTTTCCTTTTGTATTGACAGGGGAAGCTGGAGAAAAGGGGGAGAAAGGTGCTCCAGGTCGTCCAGGCAGGGTTGGGCCTCCAGGAGAAAAAGGTAACTTTGTTAAAGAAGATGTTTTGAAAGCCATTCCTAACCAAATGCTGACTTTTCTTGTGAGGCATTGATGATGGGGATCCTCCCTCCTGTTACTGAGTGACTAAACCAGCCTTGGGCGTTTTCGTGTACTGTTGTCTTTGAACCCCAGTAGGCATCTCATCCACACCCAGCTGCTCGCTCACTCCCCTGCAGTGGGTTGGGGAGAGAATCGGAAGGGTAAAAGTGAGAAAACTTGTGAGTTGAGACAGAGTTAGTTTAATAGGTAAAGTGAAAGCTGTGCACACAAGCAAAGCGAAACAAGGAATTCATTCACTGCTTCCCATTGGCAGGTAGGTGTTCAGCCATCTCCAGGACAGCAGGGCTCCATCACACATAATGGTGACTTGGGAAGACAAATGCCATCACTCCAAATGTTCCCCTCTTCCTTCTTCTTATGCCAACTTTATATGCTAAGCATGACATCATATGGTATGGGATATGCCTTTGTTCAGCTGGGGTCAGCTGTCCCAGCTGTGTCCCCTCCCAGCTCCTTGTGCATCCCCAGCCTACTTGCTGGTTCGGTGGTCTGAGAAACAGAAAAGGCCTTGAGTATGTGAACACTACTCACAAATAACTAAAACATCTCTGTGTTATCAACACTGTTTTCAGTACAAATACCAAATATAGCCCCATACCAGCTACTATAAAGAAAACTAACTCTATCCTAGCCAGAACCAGTACAACTGTATGTGCTTATTTGTAGACTAACTATTGCTTTCTGGTCAAAAATACTTGTTTTGGAAAAAAAAAAGTCTTGCTTTTTCAGAAAGGTCTCTGTTAAGAAAGGCATCATAATGTCTTCTTCATAATTTGCCTTCTGCAAATGAAAACCTCATATAAGATCAGAGGGAAAAAATAATGAGGCTCAATTTTTGTTTCTTTTTGTTTGTAGGTGTGAACACTCACAATATCTTAATTAAAACCATTGAGGGAAGGCAGTAAGTCATATTAGGCAGAGATGGCCATGAATGATTCCAAGATTTTTGTATCACAGTTCAGCAATAGTTTTGGAAAGATGGTGCTAATGCTGTGTGCCTTGTAGCTCAAAAATATTTGGTGCTCTTGAGAGGAATGGTGCTCAATAGTGTTCAGTTATACAGCTGAGAGAAACATGGCATTTCTGTCTTGCAGGAAATTCTGTCTTACCACATTTGTTTTTCTCCTGGAGCAAGGAGGAAATTTGACCTTCATAAGTTTTCCTGGGGATGCACATTCTGAAAAAATCACATTAGTAGTAGTCAAAACCTTTATTTCAATATTGAAATTCAACATTTGACATTCCTGTCATCAGAATGATGGAGTTAGTTTTTACTGAACTGAATTTACAAGCTTCCTTTCAAAGCAATCACAGCGGTAATTTATACTTCCTTATGATGGTGCATGATCCATTATGTAGTTCTTTTGGGCAATTACAGGAGTCTCTTACCTGCAGTTTTTCCTGGGACCAAAATCCATAGCTAGAGCTCTTCCTCCTACAATGTATTGAAAAATTTATAACTCCCATGAGGGGGTGTGTATTCAGCCAGTGTATTTCCCTTATGGAGATGTACCCTTCAAGGACAACTCTTATAAAAACCACTGGAAACCAAGTTTTCAACTCTTGCAAGGTAATGCAGCATGAAGAGAAGTTAAAAGTACTGCAGAATAATTTAGGTTAAAAGGTCATAAAGAGCTCATGTGATCCAGTCTCCTGCTTAAAACAGGGAAGACTTCAAATTTACATCTGGTTGCTTAGGGTCTTGTTCAGCAGACTTTTGAAAATCTCCAAGGATGGAGATTCAACATCCTTTTTGATCAGTCTGTTCACCTGTGTCATTGTGAAAGACCTTTTGTTTTGGCCAACTGATATTTCTGTGATCGTTGCCTCTTGTCCTTTCATTGTGTGTCTCTGAGAAGGCTGCATCTTCTCTACAAACCACTTGTAGGTATTAGAAGACTGCAGTTAGGTCCTCCCTTACCTTTCTCTACTCCAAGCTAAATAAAGTCATCTTCCTCAGCTGGACTTCAGTTTGCTTCTCTTGTATAAGGGCCCAAAAATCTCCCAAGTCCATTTATGTGAAGGAGTTTTTTAGCCTGTCATTGGCCAGCCTTTATCAAAAGATCACAGGTGAAGAACTTTGCATGTGGCTGAATTTGTGATGTTCCTATCAACACATTCCTGCGGCTTGTCGAGCTTCTCCTAAGTGACAGCACTGCCCTCCAGTGCACCAACCACTCCTACCAACATGGGATTTCTTGCAGACTCACAGAGGATCCTTCCACATCTTTCTCCCTGTAACTGATGAAGGACTTGTTTCTGAGGAATGGCACTCATTATCATTAGACTCTGGCAGCCTTGCAAGAGCATCAGCTAGCTCTCTCAGCACCTTGAATGCATTCTGGCCAGTGCCATGGACCTGTGTACATTCAAGTGAAGTAGTCCCTAACTCAATCATCCTCTGCCATGAATAGCATGTCCTCCCCAGATCTTTGCTACCAGCCAAGAAGAACTGGGAGGCCAGAGAGTAGGACTTGCCCGTAGAGACCAAGGCAAAGCAAGCACTAAGTGCTTGAGCCTTTCCTGTGTTCTTTGTCACTAGGTGGCCTTCCTCCAGAGCAGAGTGTCCATGTTATCCTTGGTCTCTTTTTTACTACTACCTTACCTGTACTGTCCTTCATACACCTAGCCGAGCTTTGGCCTTCCTCACTTCATACCTGCATGTCTGGGGAATACAGCAGTACTGTTTCTGTTAAACTGCAGTCACTGTGTTAACATGTGTTTGACCCCCTGTAGTTCTATTGAAGCTTGATAATTGTTGTCTTATTGTGCTAATATCTGGTTCCTTCTGTTGACAGAAAATGCTAAATTAATTATATTTTTCTGCTATTCAAGTAAGTGATGGTTTACATGAGGGAGAAATTGTAATTCTTCTGCAACATTTGCAGAGTTTTTTACTTTTGGTGTTAATTTACATTATCAGAATCACAGTAATTTTTTTTCTTTCCCCTTTCTTTAATTTCTCAAGCAAGTTCATCTTAAGAAAATGTGCTTCATTTCTTTTAACTCCTTAGGTGTATAATAATCAGTGAATAAATAACTTACAAAATAATTGTTTTTCTTATGGTGTATTTGACCTGAAATGAACACCTCGAGATTATAAAGCGCTGGAAATGTTTTTATGATATCCTTTCCTCATGATATTTTCAGATTTTGGTAGTTCTGAAACGGATAAACATTAAAACTTCATGGTGCTTACCTGTAATAAATCTGGTTCTGAGTGTCCTGATGCTTCAGGATGACATCGGACATCCTGGTGTCTTTGGGCACTGATTAAGGTTAAACTCCACTTACTTTCCTCATTGCTTTTAATTAATTGTATAGGTCAATTATGATGCATAGTATGTCAGCAGAATATAAAACTGTGTTTGCCTTATATAGAGCATAAAGCACTGGATCAAGTACAATGGCTGATTCAGTTGAAAGTATTGTGTACTGCAGTGGAAGTTTTGGGATGTGAAGTTAATAGAAGTAACTTTCCCCACTTGCACTGGTTGCTGTACCTCGCACTCCCATGTCGGGAGTGAACTCAATTATTTAACCGAGTCATGATCCAATCTGTGAGGCCATAACTTCCATGTATACAAATTCCACACAAATATTTCAATATCAATACAATGCTGTGTACTGTGAGTATTCCCTGAATAGCATGGATTCTGCTTATGGCGATCAAAATAAGGATAGGAAGGTGAATTTACTGCTGGAATGCATAATCAAAGGAATAGCACATTAAAAATGTGTTATTCAAGACATTTTAATTTTCTTAGAGCCATAACTATTTGCAAATATATTATTTTAGTATTTTAATTTCAGCCTTTATACATTGTACTTCATTTATACTTAATTATAATGGTGTATGAAGCAGAATCACATACTATTCCTAGCCTTGGAACTCAACAGTCTCTACCTTTGCACTGTTAACACAGTGATTTTGGCTTTTGCTATCTAACTCTTTCCCAGGCAATTCTTGGGCACATTTGAGGATCTAACACAATGAGCAGCTTGCAAGTGATTATCCTGGTTTGAAAAGTAAGACAATTTAATATCGTGGGGTGTACCATTCTCAGCCACCTGGTTCCCACTGCCAGGGAACAGTCCCAGGCATTTAGTTTACTAGTACAGACATAGCCTCTTAAGTGTGAGAGAAGACTCATTAATTTAACTGGATCAGAGCCAGAGTGCTCAGTCATTTGTATAATCAAATTCTAAAGAGAGGTAATAATATCTTAATTTATATTTGAGTAGTACTGATTGCTCATTAATATGTAATCAATCAATCCTTTATATTTCTGAGTCAACTTTTACATTAATTTATTGCTCGCTAAGGAGTGCTGCAGGCAGGATTCCATACAAAAGTCCTGACATTGACAGTTGTGGATTCACAAGGTGGGTATCTGGTTCAAAAATGTCTTTCAGTTCCACCTGAACTCAATAGGATTTGAGAAAATCCGTGCTAAACTGAGCAGACAAAAAGATGGCAGATGGGCTTCAGTGTAAATAGATGTGTTGCCTAGGGACATTAGGGATGCATAATTTAATCCATACTTACATGATGCCAAAAACCAGAACTGTCACTTAAAACTCAAGAACTGCTCTGAAGTCATTAGCAGCAGCCCCAAAGCCAACAAAACACTGCCCATCATCGGAAAAGATACCAAAGACAAGGCAGGAAGCTCATTTTTGTAGCTGATTTTGCTCTGTATAAAAGCCTGGCATGCACTGTCTCAAGTAATGAGTGTGGTTCTGGCCTCTGTCTCTCAAGAAGGACATGAGGGGTTAGAGAGGCCCTCCTGAAATGTGAAGAAGTTGGAGGAGGTGCCTTATAAGGAGAAAATGGACGGACTGAGTCTCTTGAATTTGTAACAGTGTAGTCTGAGGAGGGTATGGTCAAGGTTGCAGGTTCACCAGACCCCATCATATCTGAACTAGGAGGCACTCACTGAAACTGCTGAGGGACTGATTCAGCAACTCCATCTGCAATGGGCAGCAGATGGTGGCTGGGGTTGGTTGGTCTCCCTCTACTGCAGCTTCTGCTGCCACTGTGAAAATCAAAGTCTTGGGCTAGAGGGACCACTGGTCCTAACAACCATAGTATTATGTTGTTAACATAATTCTGGCAAGATACATATTTTGTAAGGGCAGTCATTTGTGTACATTTGAATATGAACTCCCGCATTCAGGAATGGACCCTACTATTTCAATTTCTTTTGTTATGAGTGGACTTTAAAACTCTTTAAATTTTTCTACTGCCTTCCTAGGTTGAATTTTTTCTTACTATCTTTAGTTCCCTTTGCAAATTTTCTAGTCTTTCTGATTTCTAATCAGTATGGATTGATAATAGTTTCCTCTCTTATTTTTCCTGTTCATTGTGCAAAGCTTTTAAAGTTTCGCTTTGTCATTAAGATATCTGTCTAACATGAGAGGGGCGGATCACTGCTGTGAGGTGTTTATTTCTCCATTGCCCATCAAGGGAGCTTAGATAAATAGCTTGGACTAAAAGCCTAACTTTCAGGTGGCTAACGATGGGTGAAATTTATTTGGCCCAACTACATAAAATGCCACCTGGGATTATCTTTTTTTTTTTCCATATATTATATAACTGTGTTGTAACCACAGTTCCCTAGCCAATCAGTGGTGTGGATAATTCAGATAGTTTAGGAAAAACCAGTACTGTTGTCTATCGGTATATTCAAAATTTTCTGATTCTCAGTTGCCAATAGTTTTACAGACTTAAGTGTCCTGAATGTAGATTCCTGCCATACCATAACATCATTATATCCGTTAAAAATTCTGTTCTCTTTCAAGTCACGCTAAATATTTTCACTGGAAATACTGATTGCTGCAAGACTAAGGAGGTACACCGGGGGAAAGACATTATAATCTTGGTCTCTATCCCACATTCCTTTTCTAAGTGTCCTCTGAAGACTGCTGTCAAAGATGGTGCTAGAGTCAAGAGGCCTTTGATCTGGTTTGGTACACTTCTACTTTTGTGGTTAGGTAGGTGTCCATGATGTCCGCCATGTCAAATCATGGAGAATTTCTATCTGATTTGTCTTAAAATCTTTGTTTGAGAAGTAAACTACTGCTTTCTTCCCTTTAACATGATTCAATTCTATTTGTCTGTGACATGGTGAATTTGTGTTTCTGCTGGATTTGCCTTTTGACACCTTTTCCTTTTTTAAAATATTTTTATATCTTCCTCTCTGTTCCAATTAATCCTGTCTGAAGAGATTTGCCATAATGTGTGAAGACCTCAATTTATAGCATTGCACAGAGCCAAAGGTCTCATTTTTTTCACTGGTTGTGCAGACAAGCATTTGTCTCGGGTATTCTATTTCTTCTCTTGTTTGTGGGCCTGAAAAGGCCACCAAGAAGATCATTTAGAGTTTACTTCTCTTCAGTTCCTTCCAAAATCCTTTCAATGTTCTATAATTGGTTCCAGTGTATACCACCTTCATCTCAGAGATGACAGGTGACTTACTTCATATTCTCCATTCAAACTTTCTGTTAGATTTCCTACTTTTGGTCTATGGAGACTTAATTTTTTTCATTGCACTCATTTCTTTCTAACTCTCACTTCCTGGTTTCATTAAGACTCTTTAGACTGCATTTTTTGGCAATCGTAGGGCCACTAAAAAGGACTTTACAAAAGGTATTAAAAGTTTTGAAACCCTCAAGGCAGATGGGTCGCTCTTGAAACCTTGTGATTTATTCTGCAGAAGAAGCAGAATAAGCAAGCCCCTGGAGTAGAAGCAAGGGCTAGTCACTGTAAGAGAAACCTAAATCCAAACAGTTCTTTTAATGAGCACAGGAGACTTAATGCATGTCTTCATTGTTTGAGATAACACACTTCTGAGCAGATCACATAGCTTTTACTGGCTGTTACTGAGAAGCAGTTCTTTTTCTGGGTTGTATTTATAAGAAAGTAAGTGAAGGAATTTTATATATTACATTTTATTTATGCATTAGATCTATGTGTTTATTTAATTGCAGGTGTAGCAGCCTGAAGAGTGAAAGCATTCAAACATCTGACAATCTGTTACAGTAATCCCAGTTCATAAATATCCAAAGCAAGAAAGGTCACATTTAGAGCAACTGATAAACTCATTATAGGCAAATACTTCAGATATTTTCAAGGATAAATATATTGGATACATCTCCCATGGTAGCACCAGTAACTTTAAAACCTACACAGCCCAACAGATTGCATCTTTAAGGCAAACCATGAATTTATTCTGAAAGCGAAGCAGAAAGTAGATCTTCAGCTGGATTACTTTCTTTCTTACAGTAGGAATATATAGCATAAGTGAAAAATATTTCTGGTTTCTAGTCAAATTTCCTAATCATTTCCACATCTAGTAGTGAATGAATCTGATCCTTGTTGGAAACAAGGAAAATCGTTGACTTGCCTGTAATTAATTAGACAAGCAAGCCATACACATTTAGCTTCTTTTAGTTCAGAGGAAATTATTTCTTCCTGACTCATGACATCAATTGACAGTGCTTGAGACTTCATGGAGTAAGACAGATGATATCTCTTAGCACAGTGGTGATCAGTGTATATTCTGAAACTTGTTACTGATTACACTTTTAAGTTAAAGGTAATGATTAAATGGGTCTTAAATTATCCAGCTTTTAAAAATATATAGATGAAATATGTGACTGCCTGTCCAGCTGCAATAACAACTGAGACAACAGATCTTCAGTTGTCATAGGTCCACAACTAAGGCTGAGCTATCATAATTTACACAAGTTCAGTTGCTGGATCCCTATGGTAGATGTCTCATTCATTGCTTGCTTCTGTGTAGCCAAACATTGCATAACAGATGTTGCTTTGAGCAGAAAGAATCTTTCCAACAATCATTGAAAAAATTGCATCAGTATTTCCTAAAGCAGTCTCAGTCTTGGATTTCTGCAGGATGAGAGCCTCAGAAGGCATTTGGCTTCTTGGCCCTGTAGTCCTTCCATGCTTGCTTTCCATTAATACTGTGTGGTACAGTGGGAAACCTATCTCAAATGGTGTAGCTGTACAGCTGTGCTACCTTCAGACCACATTTCTCCTTGAAATCATATTACAAAGAGGCGTAGATCTGATGGTGGAGCATTGACTTGCTCAGGTATTGCACCCAGGAAAGGGTATCACCAACGTACACTGATATGCAGTATTATTTCCTGAGCCTCCTTGGGCCATAGAAACTGCAACATCAGGGAAACTCTGCCACGTTTGCTACAGAATGAGTGTAACAAAATGCCAGGACTCATTTCACAGGTCTCAGAAAGTCTACCTAAAATAAGTCAGGGAATCCTCTTTAAACTAACGCCAGCACCAAAGTATCATTTAGGAATAATAGTCTGACAAGCTTAGACTACATAAAGCTTATTGACTATAAATGGCTTGGTTTAGGTCAAAACCTTTGGTCATGTGTATGCCTGCTGCATTTACTCTATTAGGTGCCTAGTGCTATTCATTTCAACTGTAGATGAGCTCTGTAGACATGGAGTTAAATACGGCTTTAGTTTACAGGCTAAAGTTCTTCTTTCAGATTCACACCATTAAGAGAATTATTTTTCATAATGTTTGAGAAATGCCATGCAGAAAAACTGTATGATGCAACAGGCATGTTTTATCTGGTTTTATTATTTGAGCTCTGGAGGACCTCAGAATAATGACATCAATACTTGGACTGTGGCACACATTTTATTAGTAACAGTGCTTCAGCTTGGTTTGTGAAGAAAGTGATGGCAAATCACTTTTTGCTGGTTCCAGTGCAAATTCTGTTTCCCCTGAAGCCATTCTAATATTCACTTTGCATTGCACAGAAAAGTACAACTAATAGAAAAGAGGTCAAAGTCAGACAAAGTAAGTGAATCAAGCTGTCTTACATTAGATTTCTGTGTGTGCTTCACGGACACATATGGATGACTGTGGCTGGTTCATGCAGATTTGTTGACAATTTCAGTTGAACTTAAGAGGTGGATAGTTGCTTTTTATTTGTAAAAACACAGCTGAGGAAAATTATTTTTTAGCAGCTCCTTTGCTACTATTTGACTTTGAAGTATTCTGTTGAACTGTCTGTAAAATTAGTAATATTCAGCATTGCTGGCTTGAGTCAGACTCTGTGTGAGCATGTGCATATGCCTATGTAGATATGTATGTGTGCCTACGTAAGATTTCCACTAATTTTTACTATTCATTAATGTAATCTTCAAATGCAAGAGCAAAGAATGAGGATGTGACTGCTTCCACAGTGTTTATATTGTATAAAGCCTAAATTCAGCCCCCATTTGCAGTGGAGCTACTGTGTTAGAAACTGTCAGTTGTGCTTGGATTTTTTAGGTCTTCTCCATGACAGTTTTAATCCATGTTTGAGTGCGATTCCCTGTCACTTTCAACATAATTTTGGCATGATCATCTGAAAAAAGTTTGCAAAAGCTTTTGCAGTGCCTCTCAGCCAAGATTTATTTTCATTTACACCTGCATGACTCATTAATGTCAATTGCTTTGCCAAGATGAAATCACTGTCTAGGTTCTTATATATAAGTTCTTCAGAAGGAATGAGCTGGACCTCTGGAGTTCAATGAACACTGGGGATATAGCATGGTTTTGCTCATTGAAAAAAAGCCAAATATTGCAAGCACAGTAGAATCTGAATGAATCAGACTACATTGCTACCTTGTGTCCTTCATCTTTCTGTTATGTATAGGAGAAATGGGGGACAAAGGACAGAAAGGCAGCATGGGACGGCATGGAAAAATTGGTCCTATTGGTTCAAAAGGTATGCTTAGTTCTTGTTTCTCCACTTGTCTTTCAGATGAAAAATCTGTGATCATTTATGCTTGAGATAAGTTTAGGGGCTTGAAAAATAGTTAACAAGTCTCAGAGTTTACCATAATGGTGAGTTTCTCACATGGTAGTCAGCCAGATGACTTAAGATCTGAGCCAGTTACCTTTTGCACTTGACAGCAGTATGTTTAGCCTTAAAGCAGGGCAAGAAGACTTGAGTTCTGATTTTGCCTACCCCATCGACTTCTATGTGACTTCAGTTAAGTAATTTGGACTTTACTTAAGCATTTAGATTATGAATCTAGATTTAGGCACAAGCATAGGATATCCAGCCTTTTTCCCTCTACAGCATCTGAATTGACTGGTTCTGTGAAGTTCATGAATGTCTAAAAATGGTACATATTGGTACATATTCTTTGTGTTCAAACTTCATAGCGTTGGCTAGCCTTTGTGGAATCACTAGGACAGAAAAATAGTTTTGCTTGGGCGTATTTCTAGTTTCCATATTTGAGTGTTACTAGAGAAAGAAAAAACAGGGGCTAAATGAACAGTTGACCAAAAAAGCTGCCTTAAATCTGTATTCTTTTTCATGTCTTTAGGTGAAAAAGGAGATAATGGTGACATAGGACCACCAGGTCCTAATGGTGACCCAGGTAATCCATGACACACCTTGTGTATGTGAAGGATTTTACAAGATGCATGCATCATCACCAAAAAAAGCACGCCTGTTTACATACTGGGGGAAATAATGGAAAATCAAATTTTTGTATAGGCACAGTAATATTTCACTGTAATATTTTTATATGACTTAAAATTATTGAAGCTAAAGTAGTTGGTGGAGTTGTAGTGTATTTGTGAAAACAATGTCTCAGAGCTGCTCAGAAGCATGATCACTCCGGAAGAGTAGTGGGAACTGAAGTGCAACTGTCCGTATCATTCATCACCAGCGCAAAGGGACATCTCTGCATAACCCACTCTGGCTTCCAGCTGACACAAAGGACCGGGGTTGGAAGCTCCTACCCCTCCATTGATTGTTGTTATAGGAGTAGGAGATTACTAGGAATACATATCTTTGAGAAAAAAAGGTGAAAGCCTGGTATAAGAAGTGAAAGCCTGGCGTAAGAAATGAGAACCTTACAAAAGTGGCAGATTCAGATTTTACCCAATTCTTCCTTTCCTGGCAGGGTGCACTAGAGGTGCACCAATTAGTTTTCTCATGAGAACATAATTTGTCACCTCGTCATCAAGCAGTTCTGCAGTATAAGTACCTTGTTCTTAGACTGATTTAGACACCTAAGTTGAGTAATTGGGTAGTCAAATGCAGATTTGAATAATTACACACAGAACTGGAAACCGTAATTGATCCTCATTTTGAGATTTGAGCTCATAGATGTAACAATTATCCTTTTAGTATTCTCATTCAGATTATCTTTGTCAAACCAATATCAATTTGGGTTAATAGATGGTTTTCTATTGTCTTATTTTATTGGAAGAAGTACTGTAAATCCTGTACTTTCAAGAGTACAGAACTACATTGTACAGATAATGATGTGCACTACATGGTTGGAACATTAGCCTTTTGGATCTGCTGTGTTATGTTACTTATGAGGAACAGGCGAACAATGGGCTGTGCAGATTTTTGCTGCAGAAAAAGTGCTCTTTGGAGAAGATTAAAGAGAAAAATTTTACTCCAAATGGGAAATTTTGACAAATGTTTTTAGTTTTTTTTAAAAAAAAAATCTGTATTTTTTTGGCAGGGAATATCTCTATGATACCCATGTGAACCATATGATGGTGCAGGGTAGCAAAGGCTCTAGGTTTCTGTCTGTTATTTGCAAGACAGCCCTTTCCAGGGCTGCCAGGCTGGGCCTTTTCATAAAATTGTTTAGATAATTGTTGAAATTAGAGACCTTTTTTATTTTTGTGTATCTGTGTCATTTCACAGGCATCCCCTGTGAGTGCAGCCAGCTAAGGAAGGCTATTGGTGAAATGGATATCCAAGTGGCCCAGCTGACAACAGAACTAAAATTCATTAAAAATGGTAGGTTAATTTAATATAAATGTTTTCCTTTCTTGTTGCCTCATTTTAATGGCGTGACTGCTTGCAGAGAGCGTCACCGTTCCACCTGCGATTTGAGAAGTTATTTTGGGGTGTACAGTAACTTGGTTTATAGAAATGCGAGTGCTCACTTTTCAGCACTGCCCTCCCCCGCAGCTGTTGCTGGTGTGCGTGAGACAGATAATAAAATATATCTGCTGGTGAAGGAAGAGAAGAGATACAAGGAAGCCCAGCTCTACTGCCACGGAAGAGGAGGGACGCTGAGCATGCCCAAGGATGAGACAGCCAACAATCTGATCGCCTCGTACATCAACCAAGCTGGGCTCACCAGAGTTTTCATTGGGATTAATGACCTAGAGAAAGAGGGAAATTTTGTCTATTCTGACCGATCGCCCATGCAGACCTTCAACAAATGGCGCAGTGGGGAGCCCAACAATGCTTATGATGAGGAGGACTGTGTGGAGATGGTGGCGTCTGGAGGGTGGAATGATGTGGCATGTCATATTACCATGTATTTTGTGTGTGAATTTGACAAAGAAAATGTCTAAGCTTGTCTGCTCCTTCTTTATCTTAAGAAATGGTTTTAAGCCAATTGTATGAGTTACTCCATGTTTATAGAGTACAAGTGATATTTTGCAAGTATGTGGCATCAGTGTTGTACAGCTGTAAATACAATTTAGGTATTTCAAATATCAGTATTTACCCTTCAGAAGGGAAGAGCAGTGGTAAGACATAGCTTGTTTTTTTTTCTGTAGAAAATATATATATTTAGATTAAAATGTGGTTTGAGGCTAAATTTTGCCCTCCCAACAGTTAATAAATGCAATTGCCTAACTGTAAGGGAAGGCAGAGTTTGGCCTTTAGTTGTTAGAATGATTATTTCTGAAGAAGTAGTAGATTCCTGATATTCTTTTATCTTAGCAAAATTTGTAGTTATAAATGTTAATTGCTTGTAGTGCTACAGGGATATTTCAGCAACAAGGCAAATATTTTGTATACTTCAGTTAATAAGTACAAATATTACTGTAAGTTTTTTGGATGTGAAGGTGTTACAAATTTTTTTAAAAACAGCCAAAGCAAACCAACAAATCAGGAGTCCTACCAATTTTGTAATGTTTCTTTATTAAACTGTTCACAGATGTATGACAAGGAGGCACTTAAGTAAACTGACTTTTACTGCTGAGGGAGGACAAATTTCACGTCATTTAGTATAGAAAGAGGGTTGCCAGCCAGATGGGTGTTTTAGGGTTGGCTAAAAGTAAAAGTAAGATTTTGGTTTTGTACATTCTTTAGCTGAGAATGATTTAGTGCATAAACTATTTCAGGCCTCAAATAATTTCTTAAAGTAAATGCATTCCACATTTGTATAAGGTAGTCTTGGTCCATCTTGTTACAAAACAAACAAAACACCATCCCTCCACCATTTAAGGCAGACTTCATAAATAGACAATGAAACTCATAAAAATGGTTTAGCTAATAATTCCTTTTGGTTGGAAAACATCTTACACATTTACTCAGATTGTAAGGATGACCCCTGAAAAGCAGCAAAAATTTCAAAAATATTCCTGATTATGTATATAGCAATAATAAGTAATTTTGCACAAATAATTTATGTCCTCAATTTACGATTGCATCTGATGGAAAATGTGGTATACATTTAAAAAAACAACAACATAATTTCACGAAGGAAATTACTTTGGGTATTCCTAGGGGCCAGTTGCATGATATCTTATCTTGCTGTTAGGCCGAGAAAGATGACTGCCAAATCTCTGGGTTTTTTTCATGAATACATTGCACAGTGTTTTAAGAAGATTTTTAAGGTGAAATTATCTTCTGTGTAACATAGTAAGCAAAATACTTATCTGACCATTATGGGAGTTTGGTCTACAGGATATCCAGAGTGGATGTGGCATGCAGTCCCAGAGATTTCCCTACAGCAAGGCAAGACCAACTCGTATCAACTCTACAGTGCTGTGATGTACGAACAATCAGTGACCCTACAAATCTTTTCACATCCACAGAGTCTGACAATATTTGATGCAATGCTATTATTATATACATAGGAAAACAAACCATTTTGCTTACTATATTTACTCTGTGAATTTGAATCCATTATATGTTTGCTATTAATTTTGAAGATCAGTAGCAAATTCCTATAGTATTTGAATATCAGCCCAGCAGTCACGCTAAGAAAAGAACTGTCCTTTGATTGCTTTACTTTCTTGCTAATAAAGGTAGGTATGATTCCTACATGTTAAGTGTTCTTCCAACTGTTATTGAAATCCATTCAATAATGTGAATGTGGTTCTACACTAATATTCAAAGACTCTTTAAAGAATTTGCAGGGAGCTAACAATTTGAGCAATTTGTTTGTTTAGAATAGAGCCTTTTGAGTATCATGATTCTTTCCTGCCTGCTATAGAAATCCTCTGGAACTGTTTAAATCTCCACATACTTTTCTCAAATCATTGTAGCTACATTAAAACAGTCCAAACCTGAATTACAGATATCTGGAGCTCCCTCATTATGTACGTGCTGAAGTTGAACTCTTTATTTTTCACTACGTTTTGAATGTCTCTGGTGTGATGTTTGTTTTCCTCAGAAACATGAAAAGAGGCCTTTTGAGGAGGTGGGAAGTTTGTTCCAATGCCAAATGCTCCTATTTTAGCTGGACATCACACATTTATAAAGATTGCCTTGATGTGTAAAGCATTTAAGCAGCCTCAATTTCTATTAAAATTTAAGAAGAAAAATAAAGATAATGGAAGTTTTTTTCCCTCCCAGTTTTTTTTGTTCTTCAGGATATATTTTTGCAACTCTTGATATGTGACATTGAAAGGAAATTAGTTGTATTGTCAGAGCCCCGTACCTTGGCTGCAACCATCCTTATTTTATTATTTGGGCAAGGGAAACAAGGCTAGCGTGTAAGGTCTCTAGCTGTCCTGCAAGGAGCAAAGACTGAACATCTGGTTTTACAATTTTTATTGTAAAATATGATGAAGTTTCAGAACGGACAAAGAAGATTTGAAGTAGACATTTTTCAAGATGTTTCCTTTTGGATTTTTTCAGAATGTCATTTCTGAGTCCTGAAGCTTCATTTTGACCCATAAAAGGATTTGATTTTTATATTAGTGTTAATATGTTTTACACCATGTCAATAACAGTGTTCAGTATAATGCCTGAAATATTTTACCTTATTCTTTACAACTTAATTTCCAATGGAAACAAGTTATCAATTTGAGAGTTCTGTTATCTATCATACCCTCCTGGATGCATTTCTGTGTAACCTGCCCTGGATGAACCTGCTTTGGCAGGGGGGGTGGACTAGATGATCTCCAGAGGTCCATTCCAACCCCTACCATTCTGTGATTCTGTGAAAGAGTTTGACTTTTGAATCAATTTCTACTTGGATGGATATGACTCTGTAGACACCCTGAATACAATGCAATAGATAGTTCTACTAACATTAAGTAGATGATGTTCTTACTGATTGTGAAAATTATTCACTTAAGTCTTAGGCCATATAACTCACAGCTTATGCATTGTTACAAGTGCCTAATCATTACATAAGATAAAATAAATGCAAGCATTTTTAAATAAGAAAATCTTGCAAATATACTTCCTTCCTCAATTAAACCAAAAAGATGTCCAAGTAAGCAAATTTCAAGTGAAATGGAAATTGAAGATTTCCCCTAGGTCTGTGTCCAGATCTAGTTTTTATGGGAAACTCAGTGACTTTTGATGATGATGGCTGAATCAAATCCTAGACTAGAAAATTAACGTCCAACGCAAACATTTATTATATCTGACTTTACCCCTTGCACTTTCTGGATTGCTTCCTCTTTATTTTCAAGTATTCTGCTCACTTAGCTCTGTATATAAGCATGTGCATGAGTTTGTTCCAAGGGTCGATCTTTTTTCACTGGATATTCTGGTTTTCAGTTTTTGGCTTGCCCTGTGGTGCCAACAGGTCAACCTGTCCACCACAGATTACGAACCAAGAGATGTTTTTATGTTCACTGGAGGGAGCTGGAAATGCTCCGTTAAATGAAAATGTGTCCGTGAAACCACCTGTGATGTGAGAGATGTTGTGCAGGACTGGAGCCAGCCACTCATCTCTTCCCTGGGATGCACATTCCTGGTTGGGAAGAGGCAGTCCAGCCTACTGAGAGGAGAATTGACCTTGTTATTGCGCGTAAAAAGAAGCTAGAGTCTCGAGATTTACTTAGGGAAAAAAATGTGCAGTGGAGGGTTTTGACTATTTGCTTTACAAAGTAGCTGAGAGAAAGAACCGTTTGTTTTTAATTTTGCTGTGTTAGGAGAGTACAAACCATGTGAACCGGGAGAGAAAGGGTTTGTGGGGAGGATGACAGCTGTGTGCTCAAGGTGTTTTTCTGGATGCGTGTCTCCTCATAGCCAGTAGTTTTTCAATTGGATGAGGAAGGGAGCCTTCTCAAGAGGGAGAACATGAAATGGAAAAGGTAGGAGAAGCAGCGAACCGGCAGTGAGTAGGATGCCCATGAGGCAGAATGTAAATGTTACCTCAGCCATTCTCCTGCTTCCTGCTAGGGAAATGTAATTATCTTGCCCTTTCCGTCAAAACGTCTCACTATGGCTCTGGATGGGTAGCTACAAAAATAGAGGGAGGTGACCAATTTAGCGTAATGTTTGTGTCTAAATAAAACCCAGTTTGGGTATATGGCCAAATAAGATCATCCACCACCCTTTGGGTATATTAATGTATTAAATCACTGGGGATATAATTGAGCATTGCTATCCAAGGCTAGCTAGGTAGTATTGATGAGTTTCTGTATATTCTTTACATATAAAAGTGTGAATACTGCCAAGAATTCAGCAACAGAAGGTCTGATGTGCAGCTGAATGAAACACATGTTACCATACTATCATCTAGTGGCAGTAAGAGGCAAACCGATGGAGCTGAGCAGTAGTTTGCTTCTGCTTGCATGAGAGTTACCATGTTATTGAGTGCAACCCCTGATGTGGTATTGAAGAACTGATTTCCCAGCTCTGAAGTCTTTAGTCAGCTTTTTTTCTCTTCCTTGTGAAAAGATTATTTTGATTTACAACAAAGAGATGTGCACTGATTTTAAGTCCAATGCCCAGGTGGGAGTTTTGACTAAGAGGTGAGAAGTGTGCCCAAATGAGTTCAATTATCATACCTTGGAGTTAAGAAAAAGAAAACAAGTCAAGCTGTGCTCTGCAGGCCAGCATCTAAATTGCAGGTGCAGATCTTCACCTGGCAGCAATCAGCTTCAGTGAAGCCAAATTGATTTATACCTGCTGAGGATTTGGCACAGTATCTTCATGAAGTCTAGATTTATGCTTATTTCAGAAAGAAAGAGAGAGAGAGAGGTATTTTGATGTTTATAATTTATTCTGACCACTATTATTCAAAGTCTGAGCGGGTGTAATAGATATATCTGTCATGCAAATTTCTGAGCTATAATCAGTTGTGACACTAATACCAAATGTAAAATAGTTGAAGTAGATGTCTATTGTGAAACTTTACCCTTGAAAGTACACAAGGGATATGATACAGAAGAAAAAGAAGCAGAAAAAGCATTCAACATAAAGAGTAAGTCCTCTATCATTTTATATTTTTCTATGAAAATGAAACCTTTGCTTTTTGCCATACTCAACATTGATTCTTAGGAGTAGACGGGTGCCATCTAGTGAAGAAGAGATTTGTTGCATATCTAAAGAGCCACAAATCCAACTTTGTTCCTGCTTCAGTCTTTAGTATTATCATAATGACAAGGGTAAATGAATATTCTGCAAGAGGAAAACGGAGCAGTATGTTCAGATCACTGTGTTTGTAGCACACACCGAAATAAAAGAAGGTATAAAAATGCAAAACACTAACTTCCTTAATAAAAAGTGTCCTGCAGGTGTACATATCAGCTTGTTTTATTTATTTCCATTCCCTGCTTCTTCCCCCGCATCACTTCTCTTCTGCTCTTGATGAAAAAATCTAATATAGTAACTTTTGACTTATTTAGGTACAGTTCAATATCTCTTCTAAATATCCCCAGCTGGATTAGGAGAAAAGTTTATAGTTGACCTTTATGTAGGCAATTCCCTATTCATGATGATTTTTGGCTACGTCTTACTCTTCAGAAGCTTATGAAAGTGGAAGATAAATTCTGGATCCCTTAATCTTGCACTGCACAAGCATAAAACATTACAGATGAGGTGTTGATACCGTGCCTAGCACTTAGTGATAACATCTCTTCTTTAAAAATACCCTTTGGGACTACTGTCCTGGCCTCCACAGTGTCCTCAGTTTTCTTCTAAAACCTTCTCTTCCTTTTGCATCTTGTCAGGCCCACAAGGGAAGTTGATAATATACTTTTATTATATATTCCATACTCGATTATCTTGCAAATTGATTTGCCTTTGCAGTGGTTTTGAATCAATTTAAAATGGATTCTTTGAAAATACAGTTTATATACTATTAACTAAGGCAAACCTTCTCTAAGTCTGGAGTAAATAGAAGATCAACAAATCTAACCCATGTGACAAATCTGCTTCATTGTTTTAAATTAAACCAAAATAGGCTGGTTGCTAATGGATGAAAAGTCTGTGTCCATTGACCTAATAGTTCAGATAAAGCAGGGCTTGAGTTTGCTGACACCAGGCTCTACTGTGGCATGTTCACTATAAGCTGACACCAGAGATACCTGCTCTGGTGCTTTGTCTGCCTTATATTTGGAGTTTTACATGGGTCCAAATCTGTTTCAGGTGCCATTTGCAGATCCTTATCTAGCAGTGCCTGCCTCAGTTGTTGGCTGCTCCCTCTATCATCAATGTTACCCCAGTTTTCAAAGAACAAGCTGATTGCATGCTGTATTTCCCTCTAATGACTTTTGAACCTTTTAGCTGTTTTCAACCTGGTGACAGAAGGTCTCAGATATCTGAAGTTTTAAAACATTTTATGTAAAGATATAAGTGGGTAATTGTGGTGAACCGACCCACATATTAAGAATTTCTGCCTTATTAAAACAGCGAGCAAAGAACCACAACTCCCATAAATCATTGCGAGGTCTTCCAGGAGCCAGAAGTGTGATAACACAGGAGATAAATATCGAAAAGGAAAACAAATGCTGTCTTCCCAGCTCGCTGCACAAAGGGAAC
>VZZY01007534.1:0-19737 GCA_013400335.1 Eurystomus gularis
GGCACACACTGGTTCATCTTCAGTTGGCTGTCCACCGACACACCCAGGTGTCTCTCTGCCACACTCTTTCCAGCCACACTTCCTCAAGTCTTGAGTGTTGCCGAGGGTTGTTGGGGCCCAAGGGCAGGCCTCGACCCTGAACCTTGTTGAAGCTCATACAAATGACATTGGCCCATGGATCCAGCCTGTCCAGATCCCTCTGTAGAGCCTGTCTACCCTCAAGCAGATCAACACTTCTACCCAACTTGGTGTTGCCTGCGAACTTACTGAGGGTGCACCCTCATCAAGATTGTTGATAAAGACATTAAACAGAAGTGGCCCCAGCACTGAACCCTGAGGAACACAGGACAATTGCTTGAGTCTATTTCATCTTGAAGCTTCATCCTTCCAGTGATCACTATCAGAAGCTGGTTTTTTGTTGGCTGCTGCTGCATTTCATCTGCCATCGCACTGCTTAGTCCCTTTGCCTGTTGCTTGGCTTTCTTGAGTCCTGCTGGAGTTCCTCATGGGTTTTTGTGGCATTGAAGGCTTAGTAAACTTCTCTAACACACCAGCTTTAGGAACTAAAAAGAAATTTTAAAAATGGTGTGTGTCCCTGCCTGTGGCAGGGGGCTTGGAACCAGATGATATTTGAGGTCCCTTTCAACCCAAACCATTCTATGATCCTGTTAAAAAATAACTTGGTGTGAAGTGGTTTCTTCTCAGTCCTGGATGGCTTGGGATGTCCCAGGCTCATAAAAACCCACCGAAATTGTGCTCTGTCCCTGGGGACATCCCTGTGCAAAATATCCTCTTGTGTGTTAGCATGACTCAAGAACACACCCCACTGCTTTCCATGAAGTCCAAGGACTGGAACTGGGTGAAAAGCTAAAAATCTAAGAAAAACTATTGTGACAAAATCAGAGCTTGCTTAGCCCATGCGGTTATGGAAAGAAAAAGTTGCAAACTGAAATCCCAAAGGAAAAGAGAAGAACTCAATGTGCTTACAAAAGAAAAAAAAAAAAAAGGACCGAGCTCGCAGTGTTGAAGGCCATCTCATGGCTTTGGGACGGTCTGAGAAGCTGGTGCTTGTGGCAGTAAGCCAAAGCCGTGGTCGAGGAGAGAACTCACCCTCCAGCTTCTCTTCGGAGGCAAGGAAGGTGGATTGTTTTCTGGCGATGAAATTTCCTGTTGAAAAATTGAATGCTTCCTTCTCGTGCTTGTGAATGGGACACCCGGGAAGCGGAGCACGCTGGTTCCAATTACTGGCTCAGCGAGGCCGAGTGCTGGAGTCAGGCAGGAATTTCTTTCTTCTTTTTAATTTTTTTTTTTTTTAAATACGTAATGAATTCAAAGCAGGAGCCCAGCCAGCCAAGCTGCCTTTAATTTGTTCTCATATTAATATTTTATGTCTGAATATGTGCCTAATTGCTCAAAGTAGTCAAAATTGCTACTTCTGTTGGGCCACAAAAAGTGGTCCCATGGAATGCAGGCTTATTCCTTGCTCCTCTTCGCATCATCTCCAGGGATGGCTTGCTTATGGCTGGGATTTTCCTGGAAGAAGACCTACTTGGTAGCAGGTCTGCAGGGAAAGCTTAGAGTGGTTAACATTGATCCCAACCCAAAAATGGCATCACAAGGCCATCGACAAGGTAAACAGCATTGTGAGTGCATGGACAGGAGTGTTCTTTCCATTCAGTGGTGTCTTCCACATGCATCAAATGCAGTAGAGTTGAGCGCATCTTGGATTTCTGGCTATCCTACAGAGTTGCTGCTCCTCCATTAATGTCCAATCTTTTCACCTGCTGCCTGGACAAGATTTCCATGTGCCAGGAGATGTTTCTTGAGATACATCAGTGTATGCAGTCAGGACCAATGTCTGTCAACCAAGAAGAACAATGGTGTCATTAGAAAATGGAAGAGGGCTAAGCTGTTGAAGGGTCTAGAGCACAAGTCTTGTGAGGAGCGGCTGAGGGACCTAGGGTTGTTGAGCCTGGAGCAAAGGAGGCTCAGGGGAGGCCTTCTCATTCTCGACAGCTACCTGAAAAGAGGTTGGAGCAAGGTGGAGGTTGGTCTCTTCTCCCAAGTAACAAGTGATAGGACAAGAGGAAATGACCTCAAGTTGCTCCAGGGGAGATTTAGGTTGGATATTAGGGAAAATGTCTTCCTGGAAAGGGTTGTGAAGAGCTGTCCCAGGCTGGCCAGGGCAGTGGTGGAGTCCCCATCCCTGGTCTTGTATAAAAATTGTGTAGATGTGGTGCTGAGGGGCATGGTTTAGCAGTGGACTTGGTAGAGTTAGGTTAATGGTTGGACATGATGATCTTTAAGGTCTTCCAACCTAAATGATTCTATGATTCTATGATTTCAGGGCTTGATATCATATTGGTATCCCCTTGGGCACAGCTTTTCTGTGCAGCATTTCTTACACAGTGTCTGGGTGACACTTCCCTACTGGTAGAAGACCTCCCACAACGTGTCTGTCCCACCCATTTGAGGCAGGGACGCTTTTGATGTATCTTTATACAGGACCTAAAGTGCAGTGATGCTGTCCTTGCTTGGGGCCACAAGTCATCTGCAAACCAAATACTCATGGTGGCAATGGCAAGGAATTTGTGTTATAAGGCTCTTTCCCTTTGGTCTAATTGGTCATAAGACCTGTTTCCAGCTATGTGGATTTCCTGATCTTGTAGTGGTGCATCTGTTTATATTCCCTGTGGACCATCCAGTCTTTCCTGAAACCCATGCACACTTTTTCCCACAAGTCCTTCAGCAAGGAGTTCTGCAGATCCACCATCTGCTGCAGGGAAAACCGTCTCTGTATCCTTGTCTTGAACCTCCTGCTAGCTTAATTTGTTGGCCCTAGGTGAGTGAAGGGAGACTGGCAGTAATCATAAGATGGTACGGTTACCCATCATAGCAGTTGACCCAGTTAAAGGCTTGTTTGTTTCATTGTAAGGACCAGTTTGCTTTAGAGAAGGGAACTGGAATGGACTTTAGACACTGGAATGGACTTCCCCGGGAGGTGGTGGAGTCACCAACCCTGGAGGTGTTTAAGGAAAGATTGGATGAGTGCCAACACAGTGACATGGTCTAGCTGGTGTCGTGGTGTTGGGTCATAGGCTGGACGTGATGATCTTCAAGGTCTATTCCAGCCTCAATAATTCTGTGATTCTGTGATTCTGGTACTGGTTTTAGGAACTCACCCTGAGCAGTGGTATGTACATGTAGGACATCATGGGAGATAATGCGGCTGTCCTAGAGTAAAAGAGGCAGGTTGGTGAAGGGGACAAGAGAGGACAATAGGCCACAACTGTCATACCAACACAATGAATTAAGTCTAATTTTCAATTCCAAGTATTGAAAGAGGGTAGAACCACTGAATCCAGATGTTAGGATGGGCTGGGATCACATAGCTGCCTGGTTTGTTTCTACAGACTTGCACTGGTGCTTCTCATCTAGACAAAGCCATGAGGAGCACCAGCACTGCGTGCCCCTCCGGGACCGCTTCTACCCAGACCTTTCCCTGCCTGCAGGGGCAGAGTGGATGGCACAGTTTTCAGGGGGTGCGAGCTGTGACTGCAGACCATAACCATAAGACCATAACCAATGCTAGCTGTGACTGCAGACCTGCCCATAGGCTCCAGCTTTGTCTGATGCCTTCTGCAGGTACCTAGCAGAGCACAAAGACCTCATGAAGGTGGCTAGTTTGACTACAAGTGCACATCCCTTCCAGGGCACACTTGAGGCAGGTGGTGCTACTGCCCTACCAAGCTGTTGCTTCCCCACGTTCCTCTTGATATGTAAAATGAGAGCGTGCGTCTCTATGACTGTTTGCATCCCAAGTGTCACCTACGGGTCTTCCAGCAGGATCTCTGTGGAGCCAAAGCTCGCCCTGAAGAGATGACAGTCAGAGACAAGGGGCAGCAGGCAGGTGTGACTACCTGGAGGAGAATGAGGAAATAATGATCCTGAATTGGCCATGGGAGATGCAGAGGTCCTGCCACACACAGAGTAGCTCATGGTGTATGGAGATGTTGCATATGCATCTATATGGTTGCAAAAGATGCGGGTCGTTCAGTTGTGTTATTGAGAAAGAGGACATGATCATTAGGAGCGAGCTAGAATGGGAACACCTGGAGGGGCAGAGTTAAGGGTGATTATGCAGCCCAGCCCTTGGTGTTTCTTCACTTTGGAGAGCTGCACGGCATAATTTCATCATAGATCTATAGACAGCTAATTGGCATGTAGTTTGATATGCAAATCAAACCATCTCCAATATCAGAGAAAGATTTAAAGCTGTGCTTTCCGCTGCCATCCTACAATCCTTGCTTTGCTGGTCAGTCTGATCTACTCGATGACTCCTTTCATCATCTCGTGTTTTGGAGGCGTGATATCGCTTTCAAAGAACATCCATCAGGCTTCTCTTAATTAGTTAATTTTTCCGCATGGAATGAAAAAACAAGGGTGGGGAACCCGGAGCCCTGAGGATCAGATGTGGTGCACGGCCAAGTAATTATTTTGGGGTAACAAGGAGATGTGTCATGCATGGCCTGCGCTTGGTCTGTAAAGGTCTCTCTAGCTCTTGGCAAGAAACAGGTTTCCTACCAGAGATACTCAGTTTATGCTAGAGATTGAAGCCAAATTTTCTTAATGTGGGTGATAGAGCATCTGCAGTGAACACCGTTGAGATGTCACTTCCATACTGGGCTTTCTAGATCAAGGATGCTACAGGCAATGCTGTTGAAGGATGTTTTTCATTCAGAAGATTAAGCTGCTGCAGTTTAGGAATGGGAGAAAGTGTGGATAGAGTCAATATCTTTACATAGAATCATGGAATGGTTTGGGTTGGAAGGGACCTCAAAGATCGTCTAGTTCCAACCCCCCTGCCATGGCAAGGACACCTCCCACTAGACGAGGTTGCTCAAGGCCTGTTTAAGCATTTGTCCTTTTCAAGGGCAAATTGAAAGCGTAGACTTGTTTGCTGGCAACACCAAAGGTCACAGTTAGCTTGGCAGGCCTGGGTGCTTCTCATCTGGTTGTCCCCGAGAAACAAATTTATTGGGATTTTTGTGTTGTGACCTTGGGTGAATGTCTTTCCCTATCACCGTGAGATTTGAACCAGATGCATTTCATGTGGTATCGAGAAATATGTTTTATGTGAGAGGACTACAGCCAGGTGTGTCCTCAATATGCACAGCAGTTTGCTTCCATATCAGCTGGAAAAGAGCTTGGTGTGCAGTTTTGAGGCCAAGTCCAGGTCCCAAAGGGTGTCAGTAGTGATGGAGCATGTCTCTCCATGGACTTTTGGAAATCCTGCTAAGGCAGAGTCCTCTCTGTCAAATCCCTCTTTGACACCTCTGGTTCTCCAGGGATGAGGTGTCCCCAGGCTCACTGGGCAGTCACCAGCATGAGTGCCCCATTTCTGACCCCATGTGGGATAGCTGCCCCTTGATGCTGGACAAGGGTCTTCCTGTTGGTGATCAATACATGGCGATGCACTTTCAGGGGGATGAGTGTTGGATTTTTTTCAAGTTGCTACTGCGGAGCTGAACCCCACTGAAACAGGAACTCCTCTGAGGCCAGAGGAGCCTGAAGGCTGTAAACTGGTCTCCAAGTGTCGTGCCTTTTCCCAGAGAGGTCCCTGGAGATGGGATGAGGTGTGGAAGTTGATAGCTGGTGTGATCCCTCAAAAGAAACACTTTCTTTTTAAGTTGGTGGATACTTCGTGTACTGCAACCAGCTCTGGAGTCCTCAGCCCAGAAGAGACATGGACCTGGTGGAGTGGGGCCAGAGGAGGCCCCAGCAATGATGGGGGGGCTGGAAGCCCTCTGCTGGGAGGCCAGGCTGGGAGAGTTGGGCTTGTTCAGCCTGGAGAAGAGAAGGCTCCAGGGAGACCTTCTGGTGGCCTTGCAGGGCTTCAAGGGGACCTAGAAGATAGATAGGGATGGACTTTTTACAAGGGCTTGTAGTGATAGGATGGTGGGTAATGAGTTCAAACTGGAAGAAGGGAGATTTAGACTGGAGAGAAGGAAGAAATGTTTTACATTGAGGGTGGTGAGAGCCTGGTTGAGGTTGCCCAGAGAGGTGGTCGCTGCCCCATCCCTGGCACCATTGCAGGTGAGGTTGGCCGGGGCTCTGAGCAACCTGCTCTAGTTGCAGATGTCCCTGCTCCCTGCAGGGGGGTTGGACAAGATGAGCTTTAGAGGTCCCTTCCAACCCAAACCAGTCTATGATTCTGTGTAATTAGGCAGTGGACAGCTGGTGGGTACTAAAAAATGCATCATTTTCCCCCACCTACCCAACAAAATGATCACAAAACTGCCTCAAGGAGAAAAGGAAAGGATGCTCTTCAGCAGCTGGGGAGCTGGTAAAACACCCTGTATCGCAATGTTCACAGTACAGTCATGACACTGGTTCTTTGCCTTCCTCGAGGAAAGTAAACCTGCCGAAGTGGTGGTGATGAGCTCCCATCTCTCTGTTCTCATACTTCCAGCCACTTCTTGAATTATTCATGTTCCGTAAGCGATCTGCAAACAGCTCCTGTGATCTCCCTGTGATCCGTGTGTATGTGAGACTCTCCTCTGCTTAGGTCAGGGCATTCTCTTGTTTCCTTCCTTGTGGCAGAGAGTCTGTGGGAATCTCTGTGTTCCTCACCACCTCTTTCCGATTAACCCAACTGTATGTTTATTATTTACGAGGTATGATTTGTTCGGCTGTGCCAAGCATGTGGTATTATCACTGGATAAGCGAGAAGACTCCATGCAAGCATCTGTAGCTGTGGCTTGACAAATCCTATTTGTCAACAGGCTGAAAGAGTTGGGGTTATTCAGCCTGGAGAAGAGAAGGCTCTGGGGAGACCTTTTTGAGGCCTTCTAGTATCTGAAGGGAGCCTACAAGAAGGCTGGGGAAGGACTTTTCACAAAGGCCTGTAGTGATAGGATGAGGGGTGATGGATTCAAACTGGAAGAGGGGAGATTTAGATCGGAAATTAGGAGGAAATTCTTCACTCTGAGGGTGGTGAGACACTGGCACAGGTTGCCCAGGGGGGTTGTGGATGCTCCATCCCTGGAGGTGTTCAAGGCCAGGTTGGATGGGGCCTTGAGCAACCTGGTCTAGTGGGAGGTGTCCCTGCCATGGCAGGGGGGTTGGAACTAGATGATCTTTAAGTTCCCTTCCAACCCGAACCATTCTGTGATTCTGTTGTAGAAATAATATCAAGGAGCTGCGGAGGCACTTGTAGGGCAAATGGCCTTATAAGTGAAGGCAGCTCCAACAGCTTCTCACCCAACATGGGATGCATTTCACTTGCATGTGCATCTCAATAGAGTTTTAGCTGTTGGAACATATATGTTTTATGCATTTACTTGTTTTCCAGAAGCTTTGCCCTGTGTTTATTTTAACTTTTTTATAATGTGTTCTGATTTGGTCATGGAAAGAGGTTTGTGAAACTAGTGAGAAGGGCAGTTTATGGTCAGGCAATCAGTAGGTGTCCTATTTACTGTGTAATCCATATCATTAGTAAAACAGACCCTACGCCCACCTCTTCCAGCACACCCACCCTAGGGACATCTCGGACCTGCCCTTCCAGTATAGAATCATAGAATCATTAAGGTTGGAAAAGACCTCTAAGATCTTCAAGTCCAACTGTCAACTCAACACTGCCATGAACACTAAACCATGTCCTGAAGTGCCATGTCTACTTGCTTTTTGAACCCCTCCAGGGATGGTGACTCCACCACTTCCCTGGACAGTCTGTTCCAGTGCTTGACCACTCTTTCAGTAAGGAAATTTTTCCTCATATCTAATCTAAAACTCCTCTGATGCAACTTGAGGCCATTTCCTCTCATCCTATCACTTGTTACTTGGGAGAAGAGACCAACCCCCACCTGTTTACAACTTCCTTTCAAGTAACTGTAGAGAGCAATAAGGTGATGATCTTGAAGGTCTTTTCTGACTATAGGGATTCTGTGAAGGCCTCCCCTCAGCCATCTCTCCTCCAGACTAAACAATCCCAGCATCATCAACTTCATCCCAGCCTCCTGCAATAAGCCAGTCTGCATTTTGGGATGAGGACTGGAATGCTTCAGGAACCCACTGCCAAGCATAGCTGGAGCTGATGCTCTGAGCAAGGACTCCCAGGTCCCCTTCCCCTGCTGAGGGGGTAGCTTTGGGTGGAGAAAGCTCCATTTAGGGTAGGCCTAAGGGGACCTTGCCTCGGATATCCCTCACATATGACATAACAGCAGTGATTTTGTTAAAATGTCCTGCCTGTGCATTCCAGAAAGAAGATTTTCTATTAAACCTCAGGGAAATTACTGCCCTTGTTAACTAGTGTAGGAGTAATAAACCCCAGCAGGGTTCCTTGAGAAGTTTGGGCCCTGGCTTTGCAAGGCTGCGTTGTTTCTTTAAATGAGAGAAATCATTTAAGCCAACAAACGGAAGAAAGAATTTCTGGAAATTCAAGTACCGTAGGAATGGGATGGTTTGCTCTTCTTCTTTTTAGTAGGAGCAGTGCAACCAACAATTGCATGGTCGGCCTCAGAAATCTATCCATGGTAACTAGTCGCAGGAGAGAAAAATAGACAGCCTGCCACCAACTTGGGATTAAAATTCAATTTTCCATTTTTTTCCATGGTTGTGGGCCAGTCGGGGACTTTCCATGAGCCATCAGGATGGCACAAATCCCCTTCTGCTTTGTAGCAGCCACCGCTGCTGAGCAAGAAAAGGTCTAATGCTGGCTTTGCACTAGTTTTGGCTTTACTGAGTTTTGGTCCCAGTTTCCAGTGGGATCAGGCTGGGGCAGATCCCTCCTGCTGAACGCATCCCACTGGACTAGGGCTATGAGTGGGTGATGACCCATTGACCCTTCCACCCCATGGCTGAGGCTTGCTTGCAATGGGGTCTGCTGGAGCTACCTCAGCTTTGGTTTCATCACCTCTACAAGGTGCTGGATATTAAATCCTTGACTGGGCTCGGGGTCTGTGCAAGCTCTGCGTGATCCATGTGGCTCTGGATGAGTTCTGCAAGAGCCTGGAGGAAGGACAGAAAGATGCTGCCAGGCTGGAATTCATCCAGAAATAAATAAACCAGAAATACTGGGCCTTTGGCTTTGGTTGTCCGTTCCTCAAAAGACGTGTTTGGAAGGGATCGCTGTGCTTTTGTTCTTCCATTAGGCAACTGAGGAGAGGGCATTGTTTTCCTCTCCTCATCCGTTCCCCTTATAGGGGAAGAAGAAGGAGGACTTGGCCACCCTGAGCTGAGCATCTCGAGGGAGCTCTCAAAACAAAGGGCTCTATGGAGAAAAGTGCCGTCATCCTGTCCCCATCATCCTCTTCCCTCTCTTCACCCTGCTCTTGGCACGGCCATGCCTACCCAGGGCTGGCGTGCCGCGTGTCACTGCCAGCCAGCTGGGAGCATGAAGGGATGATCCTAGGCTTCCTCCCTGGAAACCCAGTGAACTTCTCTTACCTCCAGATTTATCGCATCCTGTAGACTTAGTAAGGCCACCCTGGAGTTTGTCTTCTGCCAGGAAGGTGTGTTATCTCTTGGACAGTGGTGACCGCGTACGTGTCCAGGTGTGATGGCTTGGATGCAGCAGTGCTCCTGAGGAACATCATTTTGATGTTCTTGGATGGGGACCAAAGCTCTGTGGACACATCCATCCTGGCGTAGCATCTCTCCTGTGTGCTGCAGGCATCCCTCTCTGATCTGCAGAGAATGCCTGTGGGTTGGAGATCATCTCCCCAGCCGTGTTCTGCGTGACCCTTGCGTTAGCTCCCCATACAGGAATACAGGGCTGGCACATGGAGCTGGGATGGTTTGGGGTTGTTTTTTTTTTTTTTAATTATAGGTTTGCATAGGCTTTTTTACAAAAGACTGGACTAAGACCAACTTATCTTGTTTTGCCCAGGCTCCAAGGCTGTCCCTGCTGAGAGCCCCTGAACTCTATGGAAGTGGAGACCACTTGACTGCACTTGGCACCTTTCAGGATCAGGCCCTAGGTAATTATTCTCAATTTGAAATTTGATGTTCTGGGCTGTGCAGACCATCTGAAATGACATTCCTAGTTGTCCATCCCATGAACCTGTGGATCTTTTTCCCCCTGAAGGCTGTCACTCTGTAGATCAGTGGCTTGACACTATAATAATAAACTCTGCTCCCTCAAAAATAGAACAATATATCTCCTGTGCTTCCAGACTGGGAATCATAGAACCATCTAGTGGTTTGGGTTGGAAGGAACCTTTAAAGTTCATCTAGTCCAACCCCTCTGCACTGAGCAGGGACATCTGCAACTAGAGCAGGTTGCCCTGTCCAACCTCACCTGGAATATTTCCAGGGATGGGGCATCTACCACCTCGCTGGGCCAACTGAATTGCTGGATCACCATTCTGGCAATGATCATCAGCTCTTCTGCTTGGAAGGTTATCCTGAAGTTAACTTGCAGAAAGCCATAAGAACAAACAAATAATTTAAAAAAAAAGATTTCACTCCCATCAGAAGCAATCAAAGGCTTAAAATTCCAATATCTGTTGTCAAGGACGCTTGTTCAGGTCAGACTTTTAAGAAGGGCTCAAAACCTAGAGCTGCAGGAGCCTGCTTCTTAAAAATAAACGTAGCAACTATTTCCTTCCAAAACATGAATTGTGAAAATCTTATTTACGTGGGTTCACAGCAGCTGCATTCTCTCCTCCAAACCTGGTCTTATCGTTGTGCCTTTAACAAACTTAAAATCTTAGCCCCAAGGTGGAGAGATGGGAATTGAAGAGCCTGGGGCCAAGCAGTGACCTGCTCTGCATGCTCTTGGAGATACAGTGTCAGCCTGGTGCCTTGCCTGTGGTGGGCATGGGTAGGATTTGACCCAAGATTAGTTCTTTCAGCCTAGCAAGGCCAGCTCAAACTCAGAGCGTGAGCTTGAGAAGCAAGGATCTCAGGGGTGACTTTTAAGAGGAGTAAGAAGGAAACCAGCAGGATGCCATAGATGTCACAGTGAAACACTAAGGATGAACGATTTCCTGTAGGGTTTGCTCCTTGAGTGAGATGATAGAATCCCAGCATGGTAGGGGTTGGAAGGGACTGCTGGAAATCATCTCGACCAACCCCCCTGCTCCAGCAGGTCACCCAGAGCAGGGGACCCAGGATCATATCTGGGCACATTTGGAATCTCTCTGGAGATGACTCCACAACCTCTCTGGGCAGCCTGGGCCAGGCTCTGGCACCCTCACAGCAAAGAAGTTTCTCCTTCTGCTCAGATGGAACCTCCTGGGTTCCCGTTTGTGCCCGTTGCCCCTTGTCCTGTCGCTGGGCACCACTGACAAGAGTCTGGCCCCATCCTCTTGCCCCCACCCTTTAGCTCTTGATGAGCATTGATCAGATCCCCTCTGAGGCTTCTCTTGTGCAGCTCAGCAGCCCCAGGGCTCTCAGCCTTTCCTTGGCACAGAAACGCTCCAGTCCCCTCAGCATCTTCATAGCCTTGAAGATGAAGAATTCTCTATGCCAGTAAAAATATCAGTCAAGAGGGTTATAATTTTTCACCTAATCTGTCGGATTTTTCCCCCAGTAAATAAAACCAGCTTCCCCCTGATTTTGGCAGAGGTTAAAGCCCAGCTCTCAAGATCAGGGTGGCACGAGGGTGGATTGTGTGTTGCTGGCCGCTCTCCCAGAGCATCCTCTCTGTGCGGGAGCAGAGGGCTATTCTCCATCCCTTGGAGCTCTCTACAGTGACATTTTTGGAACTCAGGCCTGATGACTTTGACAGGGTTGTTTCCTGTTTTGACAATCTCCATTTCAAATATTCTATATGCAGAGCTGTGCAGGGAATTAAAAAACTTGTGTCCTTCTCTCTTGAGTATTGTGGTGGGCAGTGAGGAGCTCAGCTTACGTTTCCAGTGGGGAGGGAGAAGACAGGGATGGTGAAATGGGCTCAGAAAGTGAAAGAGAGGAAAATGAAGATTGAGAAAGAAGAAGCATGTTCATCGTCAGCGCTGTGGTGTGACATTTTCCCTCATCCCTCTGCATTTGTGGGGATGGGGTGCTTCCTCAATGCTGGAGCTCCTACACTCTGGGTTTCAACTGCTGCTGTCAAATCTTGGAGAGTAACTAAAGCACAAATGTTTCAGGTGGATGGATGTTTTCCAGTTGACTGGAGTGCAATGTAAATCCTGGGGAAGGAAATGAGTCATAGAATCATAGAGTCATAGAATGTTTTGGGTTGGAAGGGACCTCAAAGATCATTGAGTTCCAACCCTCCCGGCCATGGCAGGGACATCTCCCCCTAGACCAGGTTGCTCAGGGCCCCATCCAACCTTGTCTTGAACACCTCCAGATATAACCCACCTGTGTCTGCATCCCCCACCTTGCTGTTGGCTGCTGGTGGCAGGTCCTACTAGGGCCAGAAAGCCAGTGGCCGAGCTGGGCAGACAACTGCCTGCTTCATCATCCCAAAACCTGCAAGCATCATCCTCTCCCCACCAAAAGTTTGGTACAAATTTAACAGTATCAGATCCAGATTTGATCTAGGTCAGTGATTAGGAGGATCAGGAGGTTGCTTCAGGTGAGCATGGTAGCAGAGACAACATCTACCTAGTGAGGAACCTGGGCTGGAGGCTCATCCTAAGCCCCTGCAACACATCTTCATCTGAGGGATGGTCTTTATTGCTATAAATTCAGAGGATCTGGATAGGCAACGCTCCAGGGGAGCATCAAGGCCAGCATCACTGCCAACCACTTCACACCATCCCTCACAAAATTCCTCCCGAGGTTTCTGCATGGCCGGTTGCTCTTCGATGTGTTGCAACCTGAAAATAAGGGTAGATAAAGGCAAAATGTTCTGGGAGTGGTGCCAAGTCAAAGGCATTGAGTTATTATTAAGAGATCCGTATCTGGATAACGGATTTTTGCGCTTTAACAACTTCTAAAGGAAAATACGGTGCTTGCAGGGTCAGATTGGGATCATCCTGAGAGACGGAGTTCTCCTTTCTAAACTGCATTGCTTTTATTATTATTATGAAAATAATAATAAATTTAAAATATTNTAATCAAAACAATAACTTAAAATAATTATAATATTTGCCCAGTGAAGCCATATATGAGGCTGTGATTTCCGCAGGGACTGAAAAGGAGCCTGAAACCACCGGCCTATTTTTTTTAAAGGCACTTTACAAGTCACCCAGCGTTGGAAAAGGTGCAACTATCCATCGGCGCAAGGCTTGGGGATAAAATAATTAGAAATCACACAACCATAGCAAAGGAAGATGAGTGCTAAAATTAGAAGCCATAAAGCCGGTTTCAGATCAGGCTGGAAGCCGGGCGGGCTGTTTTGTTGTGCTGTGTTACTTGGAAAAAAATGCAAGGTGGGAGGCGGGAAGTGCCCGCGTTGGGTTGCGTTGCAATGGAAATGCTGTTGCCAGTGTTTGGTGGGATGATCTTGGAGATGACTTTCAGGGAAATCCTTAGGGAATGGACGTACAAACGGCCGTGAGAGCTGCTAAAGGAGCTGGGTTCAGTGATAGGCTCTTCTTTCCATTCCGTGAGGTTGGCTTGCTCCCAGCTTTGTTTCAGGGTTGTGGAGGCCAAATGCCCATGTTGCATCCAGTAACTGTGGTGGAATGGCTGGGTGAGGAAGGGTCTGCACCCACAGGCAGCGTGGGTCTGAGTCAGAGCTCTTGTGGTCCTGGGAGCTGAGCTGGCTCTTCGGGACCAGATAGCAACTTTAGATGGAGCATAGCCCGTGCAAGTTCATCATATCTCTGCTGGAGCTCCTTACATGAGAATGTGAATGAATAAAATCATTTCATAGAATCATTTAGGTTGGAAAAGATCTCTAGGATCATCAAGTCCAACCTTCATCCCAGCATCTCCTGACCCCTAGAACATGTCCTGAAGCGCCACATCTATTCATTTTTTGAACACCTCCAGGGATGGGGACTCTACCGCTTCCCTGGGCAGCCTGTTCCCATGCCTAACCACCCTTTCAGTAAAGAACTTCTTCCTAATATCCAATCTAATGGGTTAATATCCTCCAGTGAAAATGTCCTACCACCAAATTCCTCCTAAATTCAAGTGAGCATCCCATGGAGGTACAGAGTTGGAAGGAACTGGCATGCTCCATGTGTAAATGCCTTCAGGAAAAAGTATCTTCATACTAAGAAGCTTTCTGATGTAGTTAGAAAGGCATAACATAAGCAAGAGGCTGAAGGACAAGGTCAGGCACATTCAGGTGTTTTCACCGTGGAGGTGACCAACTGAAGGTCCCAGTCACCCAGAGGAAGGTGACTTCTTCAGTGCTGGTGCCTTGAAATGAGGACTGAGGGATTTTGGGGGAAGGAACCTGAACTTTGTGGGATGTGCTGCCTAAATATGGATGGGACTGGGTGAAGCCCTTCCCCTGGTCCCACCAGAGGTACCAAATGAAAAGGTCTACAGGTTGCCTCCTGGCTGGGAAGCACCAGCCCCACCATGACCACCCGCAGCATCATGTCAGCATGTGCGTTTTCCGGCACCTGCAATGGGAGAGTGGAGTCAAGCAGACTCCCTGCTCCCCCTGAAATGCTCCCCACCGTGCCTCCAGCTCGGTGAAAGCAGGACAACTCCTCATCAACTCTTTGTAGCCCGAGAACAGAGCCTTGGAAAAGTCCAGCGGCGGGAACTTTACTAATTCCCAACTAATGACTCTGAAAAACTGACTGAGGAGAACAATTGGGCACCATCAAAAGGCGCGGACAAAAGAAACGCACCGTATTGTAATAGCGAACGGAGCTGAATTTTCTGATGGAGCACCTTTCAGATTCAGAGCATTTCAAAGCTCTCAGCAGAGTAATGAGCTGCAAGCTGATGGTGGAGTGGTGGAGCGGTCTTTATGTGCCCAACAATAGCTGGCACAGGCCGTGGTGGAGGTGGAGGAGGACCTGCTTGTGGTGGGAGAGGGGATGGTGGCCAGGGCTTTTCCAGCACAGGGTTTTCCTGCGCTCTGCTGTTTTCTCAGTGCTGTCAGATCTCTAGCTAGCTTTTGGATGGGCACTAGAGGTGATCAGGCAAGACTTATTGGGGCCTTTCAGTTCTTAAAGGGGGCTTATAAGAAAGATGGGGACAGTCTTTAACAGTGATAGGACCAGGGGTGATGGTTTTAAACTAGAAGAGGGAGATTTAGATTAGAGAAAAGGAGGAAAGTGTTTATGCTGAGGGTGGTGAGACCCTGGCCCAGGCTGCCCAGAGGGGTGGTTGATGCCCCATCCCTGGCAACATCCCAGGTGAGGTTGGACCAGTTGCAGATGTCCCTCCTCAGTGTAGGGAGGTTGGACTAGATGAGCTTTAGAGGTCCCTTCCAACCCAAACATTCTATGAAGACCTGGCTGTGATTCTTCTGTTGTCCTGATGCTTCTGTGTCCATAGTTGAGATGTGCCCACTGTGTGCCCGTCAGCACTCTGGGCTGGACATGCTGGGGAAATGTAGGGTAAATTGAAGTTGGTTTGCAGGGACAGAGTGTCTTGAGGCACCCAGGACAGTCTGTGAGATGGGATTAATCTTTCCTTCTTGGAACTGTGCAGAAGCGCCTGGGCTTACCTATGGATCTGTTCCTCTTGGCATCGCTTAGACAGTGAGCTTGGCCTAAAGGACTGGGAAAGCCTTTCCATGCTCTAGCCTCCAGAAGCAACCAAGCTACTTCATCCTCCTTGGAGTGCAGCAGTGTCTGTGTCTGGTCCTGCCTGTGGATTTATCTGGTCCTATGGACCTGCAGGTCCTTCACGTGTAGGTCCACACTCTTGAATGGGCTCCGTTTCTCTGTCCTTCTTTTATCTGTAGGGAAACAGAGGTTGAGAAACACGTGACTCACACGAGAATCCCTTGGCACAGCTGGGAGCAGACCTTGGCTTCCGAGGTCACCATCTGGTCCTCTCATCTTGTGGTCTCCGTGATAGTTTCACGAAGGCCCACGTGTGACTTCAGCTCTTTAATTTTAGCTAAGCCGGAATAGCAGCGGCGCAGCTGCGTGAGCAGATCTCTTGGTCCCAAAGCCATTTCTGAAGCAGGGATGGATGTTTCTTGCCCCTTGCGAGGGTGGGAAAAGCTTGATTGCTTTCTTTTCTTTTTTTTTATTCAGCAAAGAGGAAATAAATGTACCTACCCCACCCTAAGGGGACTGCACAAATCTGTCAGCCCTTGGCGGGTGGGGGCACGCAGCTGGGCTGCGTTTAGGAAGCAGCCCTTGAAAGGGAAGAGGTTGGGGACATGGGTGGGGGGGCCTTGGCTGCCTGCCCGGAGCTGCAGGCAGGGTGGGGGATGCTGTGCTGGGTGGTATTTGGAGACCCCAAGCAGTAACACTGTCTGCAGAGCCATGGGTGTTTGTGATGGGTTCATCATATCCCAGGTTGGAATAGAAGATCTGCAGCAAAGCTTGGTTTGGGGTTAGAAAGTGAGCTTGGGGGTGAGGAAGGAGATCTCAGACCTTCTCTCATGTGACCTGGGCCCTTCACTACACTAGCTCCTTGCTAACCAAGATAACCAAATTCCAGCAGCCTCCTGACCATGCTGGGTTGGCATTGGGTTCCTTGCGTCTCCTCCATCCCAGCAGAGAAAGAAGGATGGGACGCAGACTGAGATGTGTTGGAAGCCTGGAGTCTCCTTGCTCCTCCATCTGTGCTTCCATGGCACCTGACCTCCAACTGGGTTGGGCTGATGTCATGGCAAGACTTCTTCTCGCAGGCAGCGGTTTCGCATGCTGTCATCCCGCAGCGGGGATTTGATGGTGTGCAGATGGCTTTGCTGTTTCCCTTCTGTCTGCCTCACGCTGAGGATGGCCAGCACTGCTTTCCAAGCAGGGGTGTCTCAAAGGGCCGGTGGAGTGGCAGCGGTAGCAGAGGCAGGTTCTCCATGGTGATGTGACCTTGTGTGGGTATTTTGGTAGCACTTCTAAATGAATGCTCAAAGGAATATATAAAGATGCCACATATTTTAAGTTTCCGTGGGTGATGATTACAATCAAAAATAAAGTCTTGTGTGGTGGAGCCATGAGGTCAAAGCAAAGTAGAATCATAGGTTGGAAAAGACCCTTCAGATCATCAGGTCCAACCGTTAACCCAACACTGCCAAGTCCACCACTAAACCATGTCCCTCAGCACCACATCTAAGCAGCCTTTCAATCCCTCCAGGGCTGAGGACTCCACCACTGCCCTGGGCAGCCTGGGCCAGGTTTTGACAACCCTTCTGGGCAAGACATTGTTCCTCATGTCCAATCTAGACCTCCCCTGGCACAACTTGAGGCCATTTCCTCTTGTCCTAACACTTGATCCTTGGTAGAAGAGACTGACCCCCACCTCACTCCAACCTCCTTTCAGGGAGTTGTAGAGAGGATAAGTAGCAGTGTTACGTCTTCAAACGATTCAAAACAATTTTCAAGCTTCTTGTCTTGCTGAGCTTCAAGACACCTCAACTCAAAGCAATCGTGCATATATCACGTGGTTTGCACAGAGCCTATCCAAGTCGTTCTCGTTTTGCCTTTCTATCAGCAGACTCTGGTGTGAGTAAACTGTACTCATCTTCTGAGCATAGTAGGAGGCAAGGCAGTTCTGGAGACTCAGGGGAGACGGTGCTCAGAGGAGGACCAGGTGTGAAGGTGGAGGTGATGTTGGTCGTGGTGGTGTGGTTGAGGCAGATTGACATCCTCCTGCTCTTAGCCAGATGGATGCTTTGCCCATGGTTCTCGTTTCAGCTGGATGGTGTGGTAGGGACAGGAGGGGAGATGTTAGAAAGGCAAGATACTGATTTATAATCCCAAGACAGCAACACTTGGTCTAGGAGAGCATCAGAGGAGCATCCCTGGCGTTTTCCAGTGGAGGGGCAGATCTGCTGAGCCTGGGCATCCCCATGGGAGCTGTAGGAAGATGTGGTACCTGATGGTGAGACATAGCCCTGGAGTGGAAGAGGCTCTCGCTTCCCATCTGCCAGCACAGCTCTGGGGTGAGGGGCTCATCTGGATTTTGCTGAATAGGTTCCCTCCTCCTGTCTGGAGTTCGCCATGTGTTTGAGCTTTTAATATCACTTCATTCTCCCTCCCTGCATCCCACGCCCCTGCCCCAGATGTATTTGTTTAAGTGGCTTTAATTAACTTACATTTTCCTGCATGTGACAGCTCCTTGAGGTTTTGGTAGCTGGTTTTTGTCCTTCCACGGTTGTCACTGACAAGTAGCACTTTCCCTGCAGACTGGCCTTCAAGCCTACTGTGCTTTTTTCCCTGGTCTGCGGAATTATTTTAACGTGCTGGAAGGAAATGGTTTCCATGTGAGCCTTGTTACACACACTCAATTGATTATTAGATGTGATTTTCCTGATCCTTGCTGGTATCTATGAGGACTTTGAGTGAGGAGGCCAGGGGGACATAGGATGATGGTTTAGGTCAGATAGATTTATCTTCACAAGTAACAAGACTGATAACTCTGGAGTGGCATGGCTACAGGTGTTATCATTTGGGTGTCTCCTCAAGAGTGAAGGTTAATGTCTTGCCACTACTGATCCATCACGGTGTTATCTGCAGGATTTATAGAACAGCGGGTTCACTTTCGCAGAGCTGAGAGCTCGGTACCTGCTCCCTGGTTGCAGCAGCTGTAGTGGTCACATCAGAACCTGGGTTCATTTGCTTTTAAACCCAATGTCAGGAATAATCTCTGCTTCTTATTGTGTAGTTTTGCACTTCCCCAGTGGAGGTAGGTGGGACGGATGGATGGGTGGATGGACAATGGATGGATAGGTGGATGGACAGATGGGTGGATAGACAATGGAAGGATGGATGGATGGGTGGATAGACAATGAAAGGATGGACGGATGGATGGATGGATGAGTGGATGGATGATGTATGGGTGGATGGATGGATAGACAATGGAAGGATGGATGGATGGATGGATGGACAATGGAAGGATGGATGGATGAGTGGATGGATGATGGATGGGTGGATGGATGGATGGATGGATGGATGAATGGGGGCAAGCCCAGTGTTTGAGTCCTCTCCTAAGGGAAGGTGTCAGGCAGATGAAGGCAAGATGAGCCCTGATCCTGCCTTCCCAAGGGTCATCCTAAGAAATTTAATCAGGAGGATGGCAGGAAACAAGAAGGGACTCAGATCTTAGAGTATAATCTCTTAAAATTAAAAAAACCAGCACTAAATCCCATAAATTAAAATAAAAAGGCAACCAACACGGGTGACAATTGTACAGTATCAGGTAACACCGCATCCTGAATTCCAGTGGGATAGGAAATATGAAGCCAAAAATCACTCAGGTGCTCCTAGGTAGTGGTAAGGAAAGCAATTCCCGTTTACCAGTAGAAATAAAATAGGAGGTCCTGAAAAACCCTCCATGACTAGACTGGATGAGGGCTCGAGCTGTGAAAATTCATTACGGGCATGCAAAAGAATGTGTCTCGCACCGAGCTGAACTGACTACAAACACCATTTATCTGGAGAAGAGCTGATTCACTCAGAATAAATAGGTTTCTTTGAAAGGGAAGTCAGAATATACAGGCAGAAAATACAGGCAGAAATCTGTATCCCTGCCTTCTCATTTATGATGCAAACGAGTCTCGCACCGTTCTAAACCATGAAGGATGAGCTGGTGTTGGAAGAGCAAACTTCAGCTGTTCCGGCAACTCCAGGGCCAGGAGCTACTGATTTCAGGAGGGCTTCTGGTGGTGAAAAGTGGTGGTCCTCATCAGCAAGGGAGTTTATTGATTAGGAAAAACCTTCTAGACATCTTTTTCTGGTTTAGGTTTTG
>VZZY01007553.1:0-25374 GCA_013400335.1 Eurystomus gularis
CAAGGTTAACCCACCACACTAGCAAAGAAAATCTCCTTTTGATCATATAATACAAGCAAAGCAGACTTAGTAGTTTCTATTGGCATTTATTAAAGGTCTCATCCAATGCCCATGTAAATCAATAGCAATTTTTCCTTCTTTGGATATCAATAACCATTTGGGTTAGTCCCTAACACAGCTGTTCATCTTTTTTCTAAACTGTTAATTAATATATCAGAGAATTGAAAGCACTTAGTAACATTGTTTACAGTGCCACACTATTAATGTCTACAGCACTACCATGATATACTTGACTTGGCTTGAATGTAACGGAAGATGCAGAATATGTTCAGCAAGCTGTAGATTATACTGTGTTATACAAGAAATATCATATTAATTAAAAAAAAAAAAGAAGAAGAACACAGAAGAAGACGAAAACAAAAACAAAAACAACAACAAAAAACCAACCAAACAAAAAACACCAAAAAAACCCACCAAACAAACAAAACAACAAAAAACTGCACCAGCCTTATTCAAAGTTCTTTAGCATTTACCATCTGGAGACATTCAAACATACTGACATGGTTTTTTGTTTGTAGATTCAAAAAAGATGAATCTTTAAAGTAGCCACATATATAAGTCAGTCACAACAAGAAAAGTATTTAGGAAGTTTTACATGACAAAAAATGACTGTGCTTGTTTAGTGACAACTAATCAACACCTCTGAAATGGTATCAAATGTCTGTTTAGGTCATGATGGCAAAGAATATAGTATTAAATAACATTAAAAATTAATTGAAAGCCAGTTATATTATCACTTTAGAAAATTTTGTGTTTGGGACTTCCTTTGGCTTTCTTCCTTGAAAAGATCTGCTACTAGACTATAAGAACCTTCACAGGCACTTTCTTCAGACTAGAAGTAGTCTTTTTAAAAATCAAAAATTCAGTAAACACTTAAGGAAGACATCTTCAGAAAAATTAGATTAGTTGTAAAAACCTCTCAAAGTAATTGAAGTGTTTTCAGAATTTAGTTGGTGAACACATGACATCCTGGGTACTTTGAAGTGGTCCACAAAAGCTAGACAGTAAGGGATATATATCCAAGTGAGGTGTCCCATAATCAGATGAAATGTGCCCTGAGTCTTGCCTTTCTCCTGTCCTTCTGAAATGCCATAACTACCCCATTTTTAAAGAAACCCTAGAAGCACTTATGGACCCACAACTATCTCCCAAAAGCTCTTGTTCAGTGTTTGCTTGATATTTCCGCAGGCAAAGTATTTGTCTGCTGTTACAGTTCTTGTTACTGTCTTCTTTTTTTTTTCTTTGACTGTCATGTCATCTTGAAATTTAACCAGAAATTACCTGTAGGTTTGCCAGATTGCTGACTCTGATATTTTCTTCTCATTCAATAACCACAAGTTCAGAATGCAAAGAAAGTATATAGCTATTGCAAAATTCAGGCATTCACCAAGAAGCTTCTGTGTTTGTTAAACAAGAGCAAATATCTTTGACATACTTAGAACACATGACAATTTCTTAGCTGAAGGCAAGCTGGCACTTGATTATACAAAAAGTAAAATAAATGAACATTGTTACAGCCCAATGTCAGTTTCTGTACTGCTTCCTTGAAATGAGTAAGAATGAGTCTGGATGCAAAATCTGTTTACAGAAAATGAAAGCAATTTTGCCTGTGTAACAGCTAAGGTAGCACCATGGCAGATTAGCCAGTGAGAGTGGATTGATGCTTGAACTGACCTCAGAAATTCTTGTACAGTTAGGCTAAAAACTAAAAAGGAGTAGTGGGATATAGCAGCTACTACCAGGATCATATTCTCATGATCACATCCTTACATGAATATTTGTGTACAGCCTCAGCAATAATGAGGATAAACTAGATGGAGGACAAGTATTGCTACTGAAGCAGTTAAATGGCCACCATTTGTTCACTTTGTGCTATAAACCCATCTCAGCCGAGTAAAACTTCCTGAACAGAACTGCAATTGCATGTAATGTGCATGGAGCTTTTTAACTGTTTTTATTGTCAGCATGCTTAAAAGTTCTACACAGCAATACATGTACATAAAATTTCTAAAGGTGTTTGAATGCCCCTGTTGAAAATATGAGCCATTCCTCAAGATTACCAAGTGCTTGTACTTACATTAAGTACTGTCCAATCAAAAATATCCAGCTGTTTTATACAGGAAGCCACAAAGACTACCAGTCATGGAACTAATTTTCCTTTGAGCAAATACAATCATAGGAACAGCATAAAACAGGCAGAAATTGGATTCTATAATACTGTATTCTGAAGAATTTTCAATCAAGCAAACACTTGAACAAAACACCTGAACAAACATTTGAACAAAGTCTGTGCCCTACAATTACAGGAGGTTACAAGTATTTCATGGAAATAACTGAAGCATAGGGCAACCCAATGTAACTTTGAAGCTGGTCCTACTTTGAGGAGAAACTGAGCCTCCAGAGGCCCCTCTCAACCCAAGCTGCACTAAGATATTGCATATCTGTTGCTTTGAACGATAGATCTCAGCTGTGAAACCAGACATCAAATTTTCAAACCCTTGAAGAGTGGTTGTTTGCTATACAGGTTTGCTATCTATGCAGGTAACAACTAGAAGGGCTGATGATCATATGCCAAAGCTCTGCTTTCCCAACCCGAGATATCAGAAGTTGGAAAAACTGTAATAAGACTACCTTGAGTCTACATAATTTAGAATGTCATGGTGTTTTCAGGAGATGCCAAATGCAAAACAGGCCTCCAAATGACAGTCCGCCTTGTTAACTTGGAAAACAAGCCACTTAAATGAAACAGCTTCCCTGGGTTAAGTCATTTATGGGTGTAGACATTTAACCTGAGGCTCCACACATTTCCCCAAATATCTATCTCACATTTCCCCAAATGCCTATCTTCCACCTATGTGAACAGTTCCATTTTCTGCAATAAGAGACTGCTGGCTGTAAGAGATAAAACAAATGAGTAAATATTTATTGAAATAAGTTATTGTCAAAATATTAGACACAAATAGCCATGCACCACTCTTAAATTGTAAACATTCAATATCTATAAAATAAAATCTCTTGAAGTAGAGATTCTTCTTAGCTTTTCTTTTATTATTTTAAAAAAAAAAAAAAAAGGAAAGGAAGAAGAGAAGACAGATAAGATATTTCATTTAAACTGCACAATTTAGGATGCAATATTGGAAGAATTTTTTATAACCTGCCCCACATAAGAACAGAACACCCCTTTTCTCTTTTTCAGCACACACTTTTAATGCTGATTGGAAAGACTACAGTCTTATAAAACCCAGTAATGTAGCATGTTATTAAATACTGGTTGCAAACAACCTTCATCTATGGCCTCCACAGATCCCTAGCGTTGTTAAAACTTCCATCTCCTTTCTTGCCCTGGCTGCTGTAGCTTTTTTCAAATTGTGCTGTGCTAGTCAGTTGTTCTGCACAATTTGATATATTTTTATGGAAACGTTCAAAATATTATTTTTGTAACTTCTGTTTTGGCCAATAAAACTAAGGAAATGCAGCTGACGTCTCCCTCCAGATATACTTGCACTGTCACATTATAGCTTGTTTTAGCTGCAGTCAATGTTAATACCCATTAACTCAACCTCTTAGCTAATTTCTTATTAAATTAAAGTGGTCTGAGTCACTTTGAATGCATACATCAAATACTACAACATTTCTAAGCATCTTTTATTTAGTAGCTTCTGCTACTGTCTCCTGGGTAAAATTCACCCATTTCATAAGTCTCATGGGAGACTTATGATGGGAGAAACGGCAAGAGAGGAATAGCCAGAGCCAGTGTTAGCCTGGGGGAGCCACTTGGGGTAGCAGATTGCTCCAGCAACAGGATTTAATCGCTGTGCAGCCATATCTTCCATCTTTCCTCCACTAGTATGGGGACAAGAGGTAGGAGAGCAGCTTGAGAGTAGCAAGTCACCTTGCTGGGAGCAGGGCACTGCTAGGATAGCTCCCCAGGAACCAGGAGAAGAGAGGTTCTGGATCTGCATGTGCTGCAAGCCAGAGATCTACAGGGCTGATGCTTCCAGAGGAGAAAGACTTAGAGTGGTGAGAGGCAGGGGGTTTACTTTGTCCCTATAGGCCACTAATAGCAGTAGAAAGTCCAGGTCAAAACAGATAAGAGGTGACCACAAAGAGTAATGGCAAGACTAGAGAGTACTATGGAAGACTAAAGTAGTTGTAACAGACGGGGCTTGATTTTGCGGGACAATGTCCTCTTGGAAGATTCGTATTCCTCCAACTCTCCCTGTTTGCAGGACTAAGTGTAAAACTTCCTATCCTGTCTGTTCACCAGTGAAGCAGCATATTAGGACTTGTAAAACTTTATTAATATGTCAGACTATTCCATTCAACAGAAGGAGATTTGAGAAAAGGTGTCCTATACAGGAAAATGCTAAAAGATTTTAAATTCTAACTCTGTAGGCACAATTCAAAGTCTATTTTCCTTCTTTCAACTGTTGGGTTGGGCTTTGTTTCTCACTATTATTCTGTCTCACATGTTTACTACACCCTCCCCCACTTCTTATGAAAACTCTGGTTGCCTTCAGCTATTTGCTATTATTTGGTTTCCTTCATCACTTTAGTATCTCTAGGACTTCTTCCTCTCCCTTTTCTCTCTGAGATAGATTTGATTTTCATTCCTGCATCTTCCTTAGTCTTAAATGCCCCTCTCTTCTTCCCTCTGTTTCTTTTCATTATATATTCTTCCCCCAACACGTTTGCTAGCACAGAGGAAAGTAATGAGAGTCATTTACAGTTGCCATGTCTTCCAGAGTTGGGTTGAGAGGTTCTGTGGTAAATTCAGGAGATACCACTGTCAACAAGCCGCTGCCCCAGCTCCTTCCCATGCACAGCCTAGGTACAGGACCTTCTCCGTACCTCAAGGTCACCACAGAGGATTTCCTCAGAAAGTCCTTGCACAGAGGACAAATGCCACAGTTAAACTGCATTTTTGCCATGTATCTTTTTAAGCTCTACCATTTGATTCAAGGAGTAATATGTGACATAACGTTTGCATTCTCTTTTCATAATATAAAAAACCTGTGCAATCTGCAAGCATAAAGAGATGGTGCAGAAATCAGCAGCAGCTCAAATGCTGGAAGTCCTGGCTTCAATCAGACCCTTCCTGCTACTTGTTTAAAGTATTCTGCAGAGGGGACTTTGGCCAGGTGAAGGCTGTGTAACTGCTGTTCCAGCCAGCAGGAGCTCAGTAGTTAACAACTGTGGGCTTTAACAAAATAAGTACCTCTACTACTTTAACTCATTTTCTTTTCCCTATCAGCAAATAATGTGTATGACAAATATTCAGCCCCAGAGCTATATTTCTCCCATCATTTTTATGCATTTCATTCAGCCTGTTTTGCAGATTGTTGCTAGAATGAAAAGACAGTAGAAGGCCATGCTTCCAGAGATCAAGCTTCCCATTGTTCTTTGAATAAGAGATTGTATTTGAGTACAGAGATTTGCATAAGAATTAGTCCCCTTCCTTATATCAAATCAGCTGTTTTCAGCTCAGTGTAGCAATCTTCAATTTCTTGGTTGTAACTATGGCAATAAGATTAGATGGTATTCAGTAAAATTCATTTTACAAATTAGCATGGGAGGGTGCCCATGACTGTGGTAGAAGGAGAGATGTAAAAATATTGTGGAATGAGATTGAAATTAGATCAGAACTCAAAATATTCCTCAAAATAATGATTCTCAAACTCATCCAGCACCATCTGGTACTTTGTGAATGATTTACAGTTAGCCACAATAAACATGATGGGCTCAATGGTCCTGATGGGGGTTATATTTCTCACTCAAATCCATTTTGAAAAGACATTTTAACACCATTTTGGGTGGATGCTGAATTCTTTGATCTGGAACTTTTATAACAGTAGCAGTCAAATCAATCTCAAACACTTTCATTACAGTACAAATCTACAAAGCTCATTAAGGTCTGGGGAAAAAAAAAAAAAAAAAAAAGAAGAAGTTGTGCTCCAGGCCTCAGGCCATGTTATAATGAGGGTAAGAATGAGCAGTGGTAGGCACTATTTGGAGTTCTGGCTCTGCCTTTCTGTCGCACGGTACAGTCCTCTCAGTTCATCAGAACAGCAGACCTCAATTTCCACACACTAAAAACGGCTTCCTGAATTTTTGCATCATTTACAATAAATCTTGGGTTTGATCATATTTCATTATTAATGAGTCTCCTGTCCATACCTAGCCTTTGCTTTTCTTAATGATATATGCAAACAGGGTTACAAGGAAGGCAGCTTTAGGTACATTTTTTTCAGATGTTTAATGAACAATTTTTTTTCTATTATTTGCATTTTCCCAAGGAAACTGTTATCTTAATGAGAAAAGTATTGCAAAAAATGTTTTTTCAAAAAGCATTTGACTAACTAGTTTATTAATTGATATGCTATGATATGACATGACACTTAATTTGATCTGATACAATACTGAATTGATATTGATAGGGTTCTTTCATTGAATATTAAGAAAATACCAAAATTCAAAAAGCAACTGAAGTTTAATTTTTCTTCTTCTTCTACATAGAGTCTTCACAGCTTTTATTGGATGTAAGTTGTTACATTAGAAGGCTAGCAGAGATCAGTCCTGCGGCCTTGCACAGGAAGACAGCAATATTGCATGAAATTTCATCTCCCAACACAGGTCAATCTCAAATGATGTCCTTCAGTATTGCATAAAGCCTTTACTAGCCCTCCTCAAAGTGATTAGTCTTCATGGAACAAACACGTTTGAATTGCATTAATAGATAAAATATAATTTTGTCTTTATAAATAATGTCCAGGAGCCCTGATTCACAGTTTGATCTGGTCATCCTACCAAACTGCGTGCACAGCTTCCAAGATCATGAGTAGCCAAACCTGGGCCTTCAGGAAGAATGAGGAATAACAGATTATCTAGACATTTGTAGGACTACTATTTCTGTCTGGAAAGGTCATCTTCAGGTATTTTCTCAGTGCTCTGCCCTAAGGTAGCAAAGGTCTTAGGAAGAGTACTCAGAGCCTTTCATGATGAAGCCACTATTTTCTGTGCAACCATTCTAAGTGTTCCTAAAGCAAATCAATGTGCTACTATGTTGGCTACATTTTTCTTACAATACCTTCCTCTGAAGTTATTTAATTGCAAATCTGCATTGAAAGCCAGGAACAGGGACATTACTTCAGTAGACACATCATGCATTATCAAAATGTCTTTGTGTTTTTTCTCAAGTAAAAACAAAAGTTATTGGGGTGAAAATTTACTTACTCTCACTATTTCTTACCTGAATAATTGTTTGCTGTTCTAAGTGAAAACAAGTGGATGTTTGCATATCAATAATCATAACCTATTTTCTTGCCAGCAATACACATTGCAATTGGTGGTATATAAACCATCAGTGGCTCAAAAATTTTCATGCTTTTTTAATATGTTCTATTCTGCAGGATAAAACAGTTCTAGCAGCATAGGCAAGATCTTGCAGTAACAGTTTTAAACCCTCCGTACTTTTGCATGATAGGATTCAGCAGTATGCTTAGTTTGCCATGAACCTCTAAAATAGATCACACCACAACACAAATTTATCCTATACTGGGTATGCATTACAACCAGGGGGTATAATGCAACATGACAGTAGAATGACAGTGCACATACCAGATCACTAAAATATCTATAATATGTAGTTCTCAGCACAGAGAGTTTAAAGGAAGCAAAACAGTGGGAAACCTGAAATCTATCATTCCATTCTGATTTCAAAAGCAAAACTTGAAAGGATCAGGTAGGTCTGTGAAGGCTGTTCTCTTCCCAGGTGGGGAGAGTATCCAACAAGGACACAATTTGCCAGAGAGTGAGCTAGGTGAGGAGTGGAACCAGATCATCTAACACACATGAAAGTATTGTTCAAACTCTTAGCTCTTTGTACTAGAAAATACCAGCTAATACTCATAGCTTTTTCTTTAGCTTGTGTCATTTAGAAAAAGCACTCATAGGATAGGTAGAAACCTGATAAGGGCAGCTTTTCAAGAATCCCCACAAGGAATATCTACTGCTTCATTCTTACTCAATGGAAAGGTTTGCCTTGGATTTCAGACCTAAATCTAATCTCCTATTCAGATGCCAGAAGTGCTGCAGAAAGGCATTTTATGGTTAGCACAGCTCCATAAGTAACTTGCCTCACAGCAGCTGCCCAATAAACCTATTTTCTTGACTTTTCCAGGCCAAAGCATAGTGACAGGTCCTCCAATTGTCCCTGTTCCCAGACAGAGAAGACACTGGAAGTTGTTTCTTTTTCTGAGTTAAATGAGTATGAACTGGGATGCGTGTGTGCACTAGCATTGGGAAATAGCTGGCAGTCCAGTCAAGAGCAGGTGAGGTATGGGTTTACAAAAGGTTGCAGAGAAAGCCTATCTTGTCTACCTTGGGAGAAGTTGCAAAATACGTGTATAAATAAAGGGAAAATAACCCACCTTAACTACTTTTCAGGCACTAAACTGACGTGCAGACCTTCTAATTACATCTCTCTGCTGCCTTAGCCAATCAAGGCCATACAGCCTTGAAATCCTACAGGACAATCAGGTGCATCAACAGTCTTTGTAATTGCTGACTGTGTTTCTGCTTTTAATTTGTGAATGCACTGTGTTTCATAATGCCTGCCTCTGATTGCAGGAAATGCCTGAGTGTAACAGGAGCCAGTGGATAAGGTTTGCTCTCCTGTTGTCCTTCACATACTGAGAACAATGCAGAAAATGAGTCATTACTTAGCTGACAATGTAGCAGATCAGAAGTAGCTGATATTTGTTTCTGATTAGGAAAGCATCACTATCATTCTTTTTACCTGAGCAACTTAAAACCTCTTCTTTAATCTGAGAGAAAGGAAGCTCTGCTGTTGTACTGAGTGGATGATATTTTTAGAGTTACTCAATACTGTAGGATCAGAATTTCCACCTGTCTTTGAAACGTGTTGGAGCTTTCCTGTTCTTGTGGACTAGATTTCTTTGTTTCATTGTACCCTGTCCATCGCACTCTTTATACAGTTTTCATGCTACGAAGGAAAGACATGGGGACATACTAGTATATAGGGCACAAACAATGCACAACTCTTTGTGTAGGTAGCTAACATGCCAACTTTCAACTCCTCCAGGTGAACATTTAGAGGGCTATAAGGCCCTATATGCTTGTGCCTTAAGTGAAGTTATGAATTAAATGAAATGCCAAAACCATCACCTGCTGAAAAAGATCTGTATAGTATTTCATTTCAGATTTGTGGGGAACTGAGCTCTTAATGGTACAGACCACAGTACAAATGTATAGATGAAGAGGAAGAAAATAGGAAGAAATTCTGCAAAGTGTTTTAGGGCAGGTAAGGTATAGAAATATTTTCAGCAGTTTTTATCAAGCTACAAAGAAAATTATGCAGCATATTCATTCTTGAAGTGCTTATGCAGTAGGTATTCATCATCAGCATAGGTTTGTTGGGCACAGTGGAACATTCAGCTAAAACAGTGAGATCCACTATCTTTTTTGATACAGTTGATATGAAGAAGATTGGTTATCTTTTTCACAAAAATACAGGCTGATCACATTATTTTTTTCTGCAGTCATGTACTGGTTCACCAGATTCTTGAGGAAATCAGAGTTTAGCTTAGCTTAGTTTCATTCTACTTCTGCTTTGGAGTATTAAAGCCATGGTGTTCAATTCACAGGTAGGAAGTGGGCACCTTTGTGGTTAACTCCAGAGCAAGAACAGGAGGCTCTGCTTGGAGCCTACCTGGCTTCATGCCTAAAAATCACAACAAACTCTCCATTGAGGATGGAAAACATGGAGGAAAAAGGGGAAGATCTGACGAAGGACCATGAGGAGTGAAAACCCACAAGCAAGCATTATGGTGAATTCACTGCTTATTCTTTATACTTGAGAATGCAAAGCAAATACTGCATCATAACCAGAATACCCTTCAGCTATTTACTGATGGCAACACTGCTGCTGCTGTGACTCATTTTTGGCATCTCATTGTCTCATGGTCATTAAATGTATGGTGAGAGTGGCTGGCAGCAGCCCAGCAGCAATACTCTTTGCCCCAACTGCAATTTGTGAGCAACCTGTAGGTCAGCATGCTCAGAGAGGAACAGAAAGTAGGATCCATCCTGAGGCCAATACCATAAACTCTGTTGTCACAGATCACTACTGTTATTACAGCAGATCCTGTTGAAGTCCCCCAAATCCCCAAACAATAACAAGAACCTGTTTTCTGAATACTTATTACAGTGCCGTCAATTCCTGTAGGAGATGCAGCAGTTTAATGTGAAAATTTCCTCATTCAATCTTTGCTTGTTCTTTCTGAACCACTGAAGCTGTTCTTCCCTGCAGAGTGGTCCTACTGTGCCCTTTCCTGATATAAATCACATTACACCCAGCTAGGACTCGCCTGCCTGTTTGCTTGCCAAATCAACAGGAAGGCTCACACTTAATTTACAGGTATCTGCATTTGCTGACTTGTCCTATTGAGCATGTTAACTGACTGTTTTACTAACAGAAAGTGCAAGAAAATGAGAAAGAATCAGAAAAAGAAGTGAGGAAGCAAGCAAAAATGGAGAAAACTCAGTGACTGACTTTCTGGAAACTTGTGGTAATTTAAGTGTGGCAACTCTGAAATGCCTGACTGTTTGATAGAAATTGGCTAATGGGTTCAGAGCTGCCAGTGGGGAAGGAGAGGATGCCAGGGAAACAAAAAGGCAGTGTGGATATATAGATCTCGTTTCCTTGGTGAAAGAAGCATGGAACAAAACAGCATTAAAATAAAAACTAGAAAAAAGAAAAAAAGTAGTCATGGAGATTCTTCCTCAGAAAACTCTGGCCCTTTCCAGCTACTTGGACAATAGTGTCCATTGCTGGTCACAAAGCTCATGTGTCACCTATGTCCCACGTAATTTTATTTTAGGATTTAATGCAGCTCAAGAGGGATGGATTTTTATTGTTTATGTTCCCTGCTCAGGTGAGCATGCTGAACACCCAGGACATCCCTCACTTGTCACTAGAAGTCAGAACAAATTGCAGACACAGAAATCAGTTTTCGGAGAGCTCGATTATGTTAGGATGCCTGCTGTTTCTTACTGTCACAGAAAGGATGGGGTTGTCTGAGCAATGTGTCTTACCAGGGTGTGCTAGATCCACCTAGCAATCATAATTAGACAATTACCTAGAAAGTGAGATCATTTCCTCAAAGACAGAATCAGCTCAAAAATGACAATGTAGAAAATTAATTTTTGAAGCTACTTTACATTAGTAGGTATGTAATGCTGAAGGAGATCAAGAATATGTTTTATTATAGGCATTCTGATAAAGAAGTATTGTACTGTTCTTAAATATTACTGCTTAGACATTGTCCAAATGGAATATATTTCAGTTTTGATGAATAAAATGTCATGTCAGCTGAACTGAAAGACAAAAATTTAAGCTCTTTAATCAAATCAAAAGCAAAACCAAAGCCATTTCAGAGTCAAAATATTCCCATTTGAAACATTTTGGTTTTCTGATGTACTGAATGACTTCTCTTATCTGGAATCTTTAACAACATTAAAAATTCACTGAGGTATTCATAAATCAGTTGAATCTTGTAGAAAATACATAGCTTCCATTTGTTTGGGACACATTGTGGCTGCATTTCTCTAGGAAGCTTACCAAGGAACCCTGCTGAAATTCTTCAAAATGCATTCCATTTTTACCAGCAAGTCTCAACCAGGGCTTGTGACCTTCTGTCTCTTATAACAATGACCTACTTGAAGGAGATAAACCAGATGGCCATTGTTTGGGGTTTCTTTTCCCCCCTCATGGAAATGCCAGCTAAACACAAGCTTCAAACACAGCAAAGATGATAAAAGTGTTGGTTATAGAGGAGGTGGACATACTGAGATACCTAACATACCAGTTCAGATGATTAGTGTGTACCAGTAGCTGACTGTGTACTTAAATGTTTTCATTCACAGCCAAGAAAAAATATCTATGGAGCTGGTCAAAGTGTATACTAACACAGACTACGAACCAAGTAAAATATTTATTTTCCACTGCTGCCTTCTTTTCTGTCTGCAAATACCAATTCATTGTTTCTTTGGTTCACCCAATGCATGATCTTTCTGATCTATATTATGATGAAGTTATTTCAGTGTACATTTTTCCTTTTTAAAAAAAAAAAAAAAATACCAACCAGGTGCATATAGGCACATACTCCTAAAGCATAATAGCTTACTTTAGGGTAGTCATGTGTTAGCAGCTTCTGAGGAGGGACTGGGGTGCAACATGCACTGCTAAGAAATAACAACTTTACAGATGTTTTCTCTCACACTGAGAGACAGCGTCTCTACTAGCACACTACTGAGTAATTGGGAGGTGTTGATATTAGCACCTTTCTGCTGGTCATGCCAAAGTTTTCCTTCCACTGAGTCTCCATTTAACTTGCCAAGTGCAAACAGAAAGCTCCAGCCAGAAACAAGCATTTTATGTTCTTTCATTTCATGACAGCTGACATGTGGTGGGGGGTTTTTTTTAGGGGGAGGAATAAAAAGCAAGTGATCTTTTATATATTGAGGCATATGCCACTTTCTGGAAAGAGTTATTGTGGGGCTGGAAATAGTTTGAGTCATTGAGACCTTTCAAAGTCAAACAGCCCTTTTAGAAAGCTCTGACAGCCTTTCGCCAGAGCCAGAGCAACATGACAGGGGATCTGGGTGGCCCTTTTCTGGGACCACCCAGAGATCCCTGAGCCCTTGCTGCCACCTGCCAGTGACAGGAGCCATGGATGCACTCTGGGGCCCAGTGTTGGAAGGTGGTGGACATGGAGGGTCTCCTCATCTCCATGTTCTGCTGCCCCACCAAGGACCTCTGCCCTGCTGCCTCCCTGGAGGGACTTGTGCTCCTGGTCTGATCCCTCTTCAGTGCCGCTGCAGGCCAGACTGTGGAGGAGCTCCCCTGGAGGCACTTTGGCCATTCATGGGGGTCCCAAATTCTCTTGCTATCCCTGTGCCTAGATCCCAACAAGGAGCTGGAGGAGGCAGCAAGCCTCTCTGCTCTGGGTCAGGGCAGGGACTGCTCAGTCTAGGACCCTAGAAACCCCTGAAGAGGAGGCCCACCAGACCTGAGGCCCTGCAAGAGGCCAACCCACTGGCAGCACTAGGAGGGCACTCCACTTTGAAATTACTCAAATAAATTGTACTTTCACCATCCAAGAAACTCTCCCAAATAGTAGATATACCTCAAATCTGTTCTTTCACAGGGTGTTTGAAGGAAAGCTAATAACCTGACGTGCTTACAGCCAGTGATGAAATTGGTGGAATAGTGGTTTGTTTTTTTTCTCTTATGGAAGGAGCAGCTCTGAGAAACAGATTAGTTATACCTGCCATTCTCACTCTCAAACACCAGCAGCAGTTGGTAGAAGGCACAACACCAGGACTAGCAGGATAAATAGTTTATCTATAACTTTTTGTGCTACCCGGTAGAAATTAAACATGCTTATATGACTTTTTGCTACCTGAAGTAAATTTTCATAGCAAGAACCTGCTTATGTCTTGCCTTACTTTGGGCCTTTCCAAAGCACATATAAAATGTTCCCATTAGCATGAAAAGAGACCTTTTCCTTTTTTTTTTTTTTTTTTTTTTTCCTTTTTTTTTTTTTGGCATGTTCACATACCTGGACACACTTCATTAAGGTATAAATGACTATGTAAGATAGAGTAAAATCTAACTCACAGTTAGCTTTGCTTATTCACAGAAAGGACTGTGTTTCCTACCTATTTCTCTTGAAAAAATGAACAAACCATGAAATCATAAGAAATAGTGTCTGAGCTAAGCCCTTTTCTACCTCTCCTCATTCATCCCTCTGAAGGATTTCTGATCCAGTCCAGCACAGATTCAGAATAGTTACTTTATATGATAGGAATTGGTTCTTAAATTTCTTCCAGATCGCAGTGTCATCAACATCAGACTGTTCCCTCTTTCCATCTGAAGTTACACATTAGCTTAAATCCAATTTCTAATCATTTTTAATGTAAAATATATGTTCCTTCCAAAGGTAATATAACAGAAAGTACATTTTCAATGACTTTACATGAAATACGAGTTCAGTGTTTGGCCACTGCATTCATTCTTTTTGCTTTCACACAGTCATTGCAGGTAGCATCTTGTGACATCATTGCCTGTAGTAACAATACTTTCTTTTTCTTTTTTATTTTAGTGTTTTGAGCCAAACCCCATGCATCTATTTCCTACCAGATCCAGCTGATTGAACTTAACCAAGTACAGACAAAAACCAACTAATTAATTTCCTGTACCATTGGCTATAAAGAGCATCCAATAACAGTCCTTAACGTCCACTCACAAATTTGCTTCCTCTTCTATGACATGAAAGATATCTTTGGAAGTGCCTTTGCCTTATCCCAGACTTGAAGCCATTTATCATTGAGAATTATGGCTTCTTTAATCAGCCATTGGCTCTGTTACAAGTATTAGGTATATACCTTCCATCTTAAAGTGCTTGTCTTAACATTCCCTTATTGAGCATAAAGAAAAGACAATTTCTGTAATGAAAGGGAGACTATATGAGAGATTTTGAACTCACATTGAAAAAAACCCCTTCATTTATCCAGCAGAAGGAGAGAATATTCCTGACATTTAATATCTTTGAAAGTTGCTTTTGTACTGTCTCATAGTGTTTCGGAATAGACATGAGGGAGTATCTTTAGAAATATAATATTTTTATTTATGTTAAGACAGCTGTGGTTGAGATTAGGGACCCTTTTTGCTGGTTTCTCTAAAAATATGTGTAAGAGAGACTCCTTGGCAAAGATTACTACCTTAACAGGCAGTGTGAGGAAAGTGTGGGAAGAAGGACACACTGAAAACCAAGGAGGTCTGTGCTAACCCTGTGCAGTGTAATCATCACATTGGAAACAGAGTAAGCTGTCAGGCAAGTGGTCTGCTTCCCTGCCTCAGTGACCAGTTATCTGGTTAACTTCTGAAGGATAAGATCAGGAGCTTGCAAATTCACTGTTGAAATAAGGATGCTGGTGCTTCAGAAAACCAGAATGGGCCACAAATAGGAAGGGCTATAAATCCATTGGGTTTGCTGCTTCTTGCTTTTCTGGGAACTAATGGCAACGTAAAATCTTTGAATACAGGATAATGAGCTCTTTCCCAGAAGACTTCACTAATGAACTTGTCCGCTTCCAGGCCTGGGCATAGGTACAGTAGGTGTCGTGGTCCCATGTGTGCATGGTTGTGTCTGGTTATGCCAGACCTTGCCAGTCTGGCTGGATTGGAACTACAATGTCCTCTCTGGATTCTCCTAACTCAGGTAGGATCTTAGCTGAAATAGGGTGTTATTGAAAAAAAAAAAAATACCAAGAAGAGGGAGGGCTAGTGAGGAAATGTCCCCACCCTTTAACTACTGGTATGTGTCCTCACATTAGCCTGACCACTTCCAGCTCTTCTCTGAAGAATTACACCTCACAGGAAGGGAGCATAAGTAGGTGAAAGTGCAGCACAGATTGTATGTGGGGTACAGTTTATGTCTGTAGTTTTTCTTCAGTCCATTCCTTTTGCAGCACAGATTGTATGTGGGGTACAGTTTATGTCTGTAGTTTTTCTTCAGTCCATTCCTTTCTAGTTAACCTAAACAAACTACCATATTTGAAGAAAGTGAGATTTGGGGATGATGAAGAATAGCTGATTATCGCTCTTACAAAGTTAATACTCAATATATTTTTGGACTAAAATATAAACAAGTATTCTGTCCCCTTTCACTGCACAGCGTTCGTGTTTTTGCTGAGCACAAATTTGCTTACGCGTTCTTCCATAATACCCGCTGCTTCTGTTTCCTCTTCTTTTAAATTTTCCAAGGTCAGTTTTCCCAAGATTTTCCAACTTAAGATTTTTCCCATTCACAGAGGTTGAGCACCCGATTCTCACCTAGCAGGATCACCCATTATTGCAAGAATGAATGTGTCATCAAATTTTCTTATAAAATGAGGTCGAGTGTATATGGTTTGTCATCATGTATGTGTGTGTATGTGTGTTTATCCAATGAAGATATTAAGAAATGTACCTAGTTGCCAGCCCTGCCAACACAGAACACTTACATATTTAATCATGTATTGTCACTACAGCGCATTATTATTTCTGAGACATATGCAGACAGGACCTTTATGATTCAAATTTCTACTTAATGTATTTTAACATCACTGTGCTTTTGATTCATGTAAAGTAGGGGGTTTTTGCTAAAATTAGACTACTTAATAACAATAACGAATGTGAGCTTTAATCTGTATGCAGCAGCCTTGTATTTTTATTCCCATAATGTACTAAATCAGGATCTTTTCGTGCATTGTAATTTGGGAAGTTGTTCCTGAGCAATTGCACACACAGTTAAGCTAATCTTTTTTCCTCAGGATGGGAGATTCCTTCCTGATGCAAAACTAGGGACTATGATTTCCTTTTCCAGGATACTTGACTTTGACTGATAGCAGCTAACCTATGTCTTAAAATGTCCTGAAGCTGATGCTGCCAAACTCAGAGCTTCATGACCTGCCCTCCTCAGGCAGAACATCCTGTGCGTAAAACTATTGTGTCCCAGGGCGTGTATGCATGATGGTCTTTGTGGATGCATATAAAGGTGAGTACACAGAAAGCAAACTTATCTCATCAAAGTTTCTGCAGACTTCCAGCTGAAACCGCAAGTAGAATAAAAACATTGAACTGGAGTCAAGACAAAAAATAGAAAAAAAAGTGTTTGAGCAGAATAGAGATTAAGAAAAAAACCACTTTTTTTACTGACACTAGCAAGAAAAACACATTGGATAATTCACTTGAACAGGAAATGACATGGTTTTCTAATCTATCAATGACCTTTCTGAGTCAGTTCCTCGCTGTTGTGAGCTGTTACATGGTTATTTACACCTGTGCAGGGTACAAGTCTAGCAAACAACTTTCTTCCTTTTGCCCCTATGTTCATGCTTTCCCTCTAGTTTCTGCATGTTCCACAGCAGCAACCATGGAGAATCAGCCTTCCCGGAGGTGTGTACCAGGTCACTTCTGTATCATGCTCTCCATTCTCTCTTTGATACAGGGTAACAAGTTCGCATTAACGCCATCTCAGTTGCTCTCAGAGATCAATTTAAGACAGTCTCCCATGTCAGGCCACTGCCTGTCTTCCTCCCAGGCTCCCAGCCCCCAGCCAGCCGGTGCCTCCCTCCATTCAGTTACCTTATACTGCTGTCATTTTTCTCCCTTCTGCCAGTTCCCTTTTTCTGCCAGGTTTGCCTGGCATCACTTGTCATCAGCCACTCTCTAATTTCAGTGCTCTACTATCTTACAGCCCCTTGATTTCTTGCTCCGCATCCCTTCTCCAGCTGATTCCAGTCTCTACATCAAGAAAGCCTATGTCCTGATCCAGGCTGCTCCAGCCTCTTGCCAGCTGGTGTGGTATTTTTTCTCCCTCATGTAAGTCTTGCATGCTTAGGCATCTGCAGGGAGAGCATAGGAGGTGTGTTCCTCCACCTCTAAAACATAGCTCCTGCCACCACCCTGGCTCCTTGGGGACAGATCCAGGAAGGCTGCAGAAAATTCAGCCGCTCCAGGCTGCAATCATGGGCTGTGGCATGTACACCACAGAGGAGCGACTCTGAGAAATGGCTATCCTGCCGTAACAAGTCTCTGTGGAGCATGCGTGAGCTGTGTCTCCCGAGGGCTTGTAACTTACACTTATCATGTGATTTAAATGACCAGCTACTCCAATTTACTTCTGAATAGCAAATGATTACTATGAAGCAAGCCAGAGCTAGCCCAGGAGTTAGTCACAGGATGAGTATCTCCAGGTATAGAATAAATCACAGCAAGTAGCAAGCTGTCTTCTGATTTGTCACAAGCATGAGGAGAGGAAGGTGCTGAAATTTAAAAATTACCTTGTGGCAAATTATTTACTTAGTTTTGACAAAGTCAGAGGGCCAGATCTGCAGGTGATGTAAGTCACTCTAATCCTGTTGAGGTCAAGTCATATATTTTAAGACCAAACAAGAGTTCTACATAATGTAATTTGACCTCTAGCAAGACATAGGACAGGAGATTTCATTCATTGATCTTTTTATTGAATTTAATAGAAAATATTTGTCAGAGGTGACATTAATGGGGTATTAGACTTGATATATTTTTTTCACTGTTTAAAAAATATTTTGTAACACTCACTATGGAGCAAATATGTATACTTCTACATATATACATATGCTTGGTGTGTATACATTCACTGTAGGCATGTGGTGAGTTCCTTAATGTTATGCCAATTTAATTAAGCTCCTAGAAGAGGGACATCTCAACTTACTTTCAGCTGGGGTATACCAGTATGGCTGAGCGACATTCACATCCACCACACATTTTTTCAGAGCCCTGTTCCCCAGTCTCACTGCCTAAACTCTCTCAAACCCCAGTGGCATACAGAGTTTACTCCAGTCTGCTCTCCTTGGCAGCACCAGTGAAATGCTCTCTAGGTGGCTGGTGTGAACAGAAGGTTAAAAAGTCAGCAATCCATCTGTGAGTACAACTGGAGAATCTGGTAGCATCCCACAGAGCAATGCAGGGGAGAGGAGCTACACACCCCAAAGACAGCACATCATCAAAAGTATAGGTGATATTAAGTTGCTCAGTGTGAAATGTTTTTTCTTGTCTGGGTCAGAATCACGGTGGCTGCAAAGAGGGTGGATGTAGGCATGGAGCTGATGTGTTGTTTCACAGAATCACAGAATTTAGATGGTTGGAAAAGACCCTTAAGATCATCGAGTCCAGCCATTATCTATCCCTACCAGGCCACTTCTACACCATATCCTTGAGCACTCTATCTAGACAGCTTTTAAATACATCCAGGGATGGTGATTCAACCAAATCCCTGAGCAGCCTGCTCCAGTCCTTGATACACCTTGATACACCTTTCAGTGTACAAGTTTTTCCTAATGTATAACCTAAACCTCCACTGGCATAACTTAACGCCATTTCCTCTTGTCCTGTCAGTTGCAGCTTGAAGGAAGAGACCGACACCCACCTCCCTACAACCTCCTTTTAGGCAGTTGTAGAGGGTGATAAGGTCACCCCTCAGTCTCCTTCAGGCTAAACAACCCCAGTTCCCTCAGCTGCTCCTCATAAGTCTTAACCTTGAGACCCTTCACCAGCTTCATTGCCCTTCCTTTGCACCCCCTCCAGAACCTCAATGTTTTTCTTGTACCATGGTGCCCAAAACTGAACACAGTGCTCAAGATGCGGCCTCACCAGTGCCAAGTACAATGGGACAGACTTCTCTAGTCTTGCTGCCTACACTATTCCTGATACAGACCAGGATGCCATTGGCTTTCTTGGCCACCTGGGCACACTACTGGCTCATGTTCAGCTGGCTGTCAATCAACAGGTGCCTTTCCGCCGAGCAGCTTTCCAGCCACTCCTCCCCAAGTCTATAGCTTTGCATGGGGTTGTTGCAACCCCAGTGTGGGACTCAGCACTTGGCCTTGTTAAAGCTCATGCAGTTGATCAGCTCCGAGAAACAGCATCTGAGCCAAAGAGCTAAGGCAAAAGGGGTATAGAGGTGCCCATCTTGCAGAGGGCAGGTTTGATAACCAAGAGAAAGAAAAGGCAGTAGGAAACTTCTACTGAAAACTGGGAAATGCAGTTAAACCAAGGACAGAAACCTAGTATTTTCCTATGCTTGAACAACATACTGTGAATTCTCTTGTGTTTTCTATACTATGTGTGTGTGCATCTGTGTGTGTCTGCTAATGAGTATATATGACAGAATAAAATATAATTAAAGTATTTTATATTAAATCTCACCATTAAAAATTGCTACAGCTGATAACCTCTTTTCTGAGTTTAGATTAATGGTGACATCTAATTGAGCTGTAACTGAGCTACAGCTGTCTATCTATGCATCATTATTGGAGTGCTCAGTCACAGAGGAGGTTGATAGAGATCAGCCTGCCATGCCTGTCCTTAGTACCTTGTGTAACTTGGGATGATAAAATCAATCATACGCAATTAGGCATTAATTTCATTACTGGAAAGATACTGTAAAGCAAAAGATGTCCCCTGTGCTCCTGGTTAACACATACATGTAAGCTCAAATATGAAAGATCATTTTCACTAGGCAAATGTTTTCCTAGTATGAAAATCCTGTTAAATATCTTGACAATTTTTGAAGGGTAATTGCTTTAAAAGAATCCTTGGTAAGTAGACTGTTACTCTTTATTCATGCAGCCTAACAATGGTCCAGTACAAGTGAAAAAATGTTGTCTATCAATTTGACTTAATATTCTTCTACTGTTGCTTTTCCTTGTTTGAATACATCTTCTAGATTGCTGCTACTTTGTTGCAATGCTTATAAGACACCATTTTACCAAAACTGGATTTTGTTCCATGACACTAGCCTCTCCTTGGTGACCATGCAATCTTGTTTTTGTTTTCACTCATGCTCTGCTGCTCCTAGCTTCTTCATGCCATGTATGTATGAAGGAGACAGGGGAGGAGGAAGGGATTTTCTTCTTTTCTTTTACCTTCCTTTTCATCTGACATGGTTTAAATTCATCCCAATGCTGCAACTTCAGCCCAAGTGTCTGGCACCTGCCACACTGCCCTCAGTGATCATATTAACTGATACTTTTTGGATTTTAGATTGCAGTCCCTTGAGAGAAAGGTCATGTCTTTTTTGTACTGCGAAATGCCTAGTACATGTATGTGAAAAGTCGGTAATGATAATAACAAAACTCCACTGAGAAAAATTTGCAGAGCTAAAGGCTTTTGAACTTCTCAGTGTATTTTTTAAAATTTGATTTTACAAATACATTTTCCTATAATTTAAATAAGTTTATTGTTGTGATTTCTAACCTAACCTCCAAGCCTGTATACAGTATAAAAGTGAGAGCTTTGGACAACATCTGTGAGAGCAGCCATCCCTCCTTAATGCATAAATCAGTCTTTTAAATCCACAGCATTCAGGTGGTTTCACAAGGTTGTCACTCATTTAGTTCTTGGCTTCTTCAAACAAATCATGCCCAACAGCGTAATATGAATTTGGATTTTGATCAAGGGATTTTAGTGACAAGCCTCAAGAACAAACCTGGTATACTTTCAACTAAAATCCACAGCTAAATGAAAAAGGCACACAGACATTCTAAAGGTGCACCCTAGGTGTAGTCTATTTGTATGGCTCAGGGAAGATATGTAGGAAAAACGAAATCAGCTGATACAAACATTTACCTTTGGAAAATATTGTGTGAGTTACATCATGTGCCTCCTTCCTTTGTGGTATTATGTCACTGAAAGCCCCCAGCAATGCTTTGAACATGTAAGGATAATTGCAAATTTTAGTAGCTTTTCTCAAGACTTTGGTTAAAACTTGATAGTTCCTATCAGAATCACACAGAGTGGATATTTATAGCATTTTAGCTCCTGCTGCACGCTTCCTTTCATACTTGAAAGCTTCACATTATCTTGTTTAGCAGTCACTGAATAAATAGCTTAGAAGATCATAACATTTAATTTTTCTGTAAAAGCTTTTTGTATTTCATTACTTTTTGCTATCTTTTACATATGCTATTCATAGAATTGCTACATGTCAATTAACACTTGTCAGTTAGCAGAGCAAGATCACTTCTGTAACCCATTTCTTTTTAGTCATTTTGTTTGTTTATCTGTTAAAAAATCAGAGTTTTCACTGCAGTTAACATTCCCCAACCCAGTAACACAGATGCAGTCTCCTTCAAATAACTGGACAAACATGGTTTGCATTGGCTCATGAGATATGTGCTAGCTAAGAACTAAGAGTAGAAAGACTGGTTTGAAATTAGGTTTTCTTTCTCAGTAATGTAATCCTCAGCCTTTAGGATTTCTGTTCTAGACCACTTTCTGACCATTTCAGGTCAAAAGAAAAGACTACAGAAGGGCACCTATATTGCTTAACTTCATAAATTTTTCTGGATTTCGGTTCCCAATGGTAAATGGGAATATCACAGAATCACAGAATGTTAGGGGCTGGAAGGAACCTCTGGAGATCATCTAGTCCAACCTCCCTGCTACAACAGGTTCACCTAGATCAGGTTGCACAGAATGGCTTCCATGAGAGTTTTGAAAATCTCTAGAGAAGGAGACTCCACAACCTGTCTGGGTAGCCTGTTCCAGTGCTCCATCAGCCTTCAAAGTGAAGAATTTTTTCCTTATGTTTAGGTGGTACTTCATGTGTTCAAGTTTTTGCCTATTGTCCATTGTCCTATGTAATATTTCCCTGATAAGTCTATTTTTATTTACTGTATTAGTAACACACTGCTATGTAACAAAGATGTCATGAGAGTGAATGAAAGACAGAAAACAAGACAATGTCTCAGAATACAAGTGTTTTGTCTTGAATTTTGAGCAGATTACTCTTCCCTAAATAATTCAATTCCTTCCTATCCTACTTATTTCTTCAGAATATGCAACCATACTAGATTCTTAAACAGGGGTCTTGACTTATAGTGCAGTGCTCACATGAATCTCAGAATATACATAGCAGTAACAACTGCTGGCTTAATGGTTTAATTTTTGGGGTGGAGTAATCATCCAGTTACAGTGGGGTATCTAAGTGGCATTGAAATTGTGACTCACTTGTGACAGAAAACAATCAAGAATTCATGGGTTCTTCTTGTTTGTTGGGTCAGAGCATAAGGAGAAAACGTAGCTAGTGTTCTGTTTTGGAGACAACACGGTAGCATGATGAGTCTCTGTTCATCCCAGGAGCTGCAGCCACAGTCAGTTATGATCAGGAAGAAGTGTGAGACAGTACAGAGGGGATGAGTTATAGAGGCAAATGAAGATCAGTGTAAGATGGAAGGGAGAACAGTTCATCAGAAAGGGCAAAATTTTGATCTTGTTTGGAAGGTCATGTAGGTGAGGTACAGTGGAGGTCTTAAAGAGGAATTCTGCCCTCTCTCTCCCATCTGAAAAACCTGATAAACCATATGCAGTCTCACTTCCAAGTTTCTTTGTGATTATGATGATACTAAGCTAAAGTTCTCCCTGTTGCAGCGACCTGGTTGTGTTTTCTTCTGTTATATTTCCACATTTGATTTTTCTTTTTCTTCTGTTCCTCATGATAAAGCAGCCAATCCAAGCACTTCCAAGGATGTTTTGCTGCAGTTCAGCAGCAGAAATTGCTATCTATCCATTTTTTATCTGCTCTTTGTTTTACCACAATCTCTCTTTACATGATTTGGTGATTTTCCATTTTAAATGGCACAAGGTGCTTCACATTCCTCTTTAAACATTTGTCTACTTGGCAACAATATTTTCACAGGATCTTACAAGGTAGAAAGCAAAGATAAATGTTTGAAAACTTGTTTTGAGGAGTAAGCTTTGGCAGCTGCCTGTGAAATGAACTACATTCCCTTCCCCCTCTCCAGCTGATGTACAGCATCCCGGATGGTGGTCTGACAGCATAAACAAGGACAGAAATTTCTCATTCACTGTCTCATAGTTAAAGAGTTATTTCTTCTCTGCCTGCACCACAGTGTGCTATGGAAATGCAGAGCTACTACAAGGGATGATGGACAGTCCTGCTGTGCGTAACTAACAGGTGCCACACAGATAGATTTCACTGGCCAAGCTGGATGTGTCTCTGCAGAGGGTCTCCTTGCAAGCTGTCATGCAGTGTCAGCTCCTTCCATCGGGGCTTTATAAATCCACAGGCACACATGTAGGTTGTGGGGAGGAAAAGAAAGGTGACATCAAACAATCTTCTATATAAATCACTCCTCTCTCAAGCAGGTTCACACAACTCAGTTTCTGGTATCATTTACAGTGGTGAAAAGCTGCAGTGCCACTATTTACTATTTATTAATTGGAGTTATAACTGGACTTACACAGGTGTGACCAAAAAACACGTTTGCTTTCTATAGACATCTGCAAATTTATCTTTCTTGATAAAGTGCTGAAAACACAGCACAAAGCTGGCAGTATCAGTATGCCTTAGTTGCAAACACAAAAGGCAGGAAAGAATGGTGGCAAGTTCAGAAATTATTCTTTCCCCCATATTTGAGAGTAAAATGGGTTCTTACTTCTTAAACTACAAAGCCGTAAAAAAATGAATAAGACTCAGCATTTCCTTAGGTTTATAGCACACAGAGATGAGGGAGGAAAAAAAGGAAACAGTTTTATTTCTTTTTTGTTTTACAGTCAGTCTGAATCCTCTCTGTGAAAAACGCTCCACTTTTTCTGGCCTTTCCCACCATGAATTTAAAAAATGTCGCCTCTCTGCACAGTCTCAGATTTATAGCAGAACTTCTAATGCCTGGGTTGTGCATACACAATTAAAAAAATAAGAATCGCTGTTAGTAATCCGTGTAATACCATGTGGGTGAATTTGGGTGAGCATGAAAGCTCCAGTGAACTGTTCACCTCCACAGTAAATGTAGCAAACAATCCCCTTTAAGTTCACAAATCGAATGCTGTTTTCCCATGAAGAAAAACTCTTTATCATGCAGCCTGAATGTGCCCATTGGTACGGCAAAGGAGTGTGGGTCTAAAGAGAAAACTTTTCTTGCTGGCAGCTGTGCAAGAGGGATTCTGCAGTCCTGTGGCAGATCAGGGTTCTCTCAGTGCTGAGCTCTGGATCCTCAGTGCTCCCAAGGGCTGTATCCTTTTAGCCTGAGTAGCTGTCAGCTACCTGGCTCTGAAGCCAAATGATTCTGAATTTTAAATCCTGTTGATTTGTTTCCATTTGCGTCAGTCAGTCTGAGATCAGAACCTGGCCTATTGTGGATGGTCTGTGTGAAAGACTCATTACTTTTCCCTCTCAGCTTCGAGGCAGCATCTGGACTATTGATAACAATCTTGGAGTCAGAAGCTGTGAAATGCATCATGAAAACTGAGCTGAGAGTGCCTGAGTGAAACACAGCAGCACAGTCATTAAGGACTGGTTTTCAAACTAGGGCCTCAACTATCCCACCTGTTTGCTTGCATAAACACACACCATCTGATGGATGGAGGTTAGAATCGTTCTTTAGCATGCCTTAAAGCATGAAGAGTTATTCCTAATTACAATTTTAACCTCTTTAATGTAGCTGTGGATCGTCTAATTATCTACATAAATGTTTAATTACTTTTTGAATACTACTAAGCTTCTGGCCTCTGTGAGACTGGTGGCAATGATCCACAAAGGTTAGAAGTTGCAATTAGATAGCAGTAGGGCACAGTCTGGACAAGAGTTCCATCTAGCACCAAGTAACTCTGTTAATAAGCCAGCAGGAATTTGGGATTTTTACTGTCAGAGATTATAAAGGTGTTGGGGGTTAGATGTGCTT
>VZZY01007560.1:0-27758 GCA_013400335.1 Eurystomus gularis
TAGAGGTCCCTTCCAACCCTACATATTCTATGATTCTAACTCCATTAAGATCAACAGTGTCTCTTTTATCTTCTTCTGGTTTTTAGAAATCTGATTTTCAATTATGTCCAGGTTTTTAAAACTGAACCTTTTTCAGAAAAAAGTTCTCTTTGCTTTGAATTCAGGTGTGTCAGTGACAGAAGAGATCGTGTTAGAGAACATTAGTGGTGGAGAGGTCGCAACTGGAAGCAGTGAGGAAAAAAATTCTTAAATAATTGTTTTCCCCTTTCTTGGACTGAACTGGAAATATCAGTTAATAGATTTGACAGATTATCTAAAATTTAGAAGTGTTCTGCTAAAACTGTGTAGGAGACAGCCATAGGTTTGGGTTGGGTTTTTCTTTCTTATTTAGTGCATCGAGTTGAAGAGTCTCCTGGTAAACAGGGAAATAAAGACCAGGGCTGCAACATATCAGCTATAGCACCTGTCTGTGAGAGAGAGACTGGGCTCTCATTTCTGAGCTAGCAGCAGTTCATGGGCTTTATCCAGTAAATCTTTACTGTCAAATCCACAACAGTTCTGGAAGCAGGACATAAGAGTTCTCTTTTTTTTCTGGGAGTTGTATTCTGACCACAGGGCTATAAAGTTATTATTGCTTTCTTTTTGCTGTAAAGAGTCTTGAATTCCTTTACTATACATCCTCTGCAAGAGATCTGAAGCATGCCCATGGCTTTGTGTCTCAGAGCACTCCTGAGTCCTGTATAGGCGGTTGTGGAGTTGGGTCTTTCCAAGGTTAGGCAGCAGCTTCCAAAACTTTTCATAAGACAAAGCTGGACTTGGTATCACATCCTGCATATAGCCTTCTCTGGGGTTTGCCTGACCCTCACTTGCCCCTCAGGGGTGATTGATTTGATTTCATAGGATTTGTGTGTGCACATACACAGTAGAGGAGTGAGCAGACAAATCTGAGCAGCTCCGTTGCAGAGGAGGAGGCCAAGTGCCTTCTCAGGGATGGGGTGTAGGCTGAGAAGAAGAGAGAAGCCTGCTAGCAGTGTTAGCCAGTTTCTCCTGCAAAGGAGAGTAGGGGGGCCAGGACAACAGCAGGTTTTTCTCAGAGGAGGAAGCAGTTATGGGAGGCAGCAAGAAAAGAAGGTGGGATAACTACAGCAGTGAAGCAGCCTGGGAAAACTGCTGAAGGGCTGGGGCGGGCAGAGATGAGAGGCTGGTGCAGAAAGGACAGAGACAAGAGGCTGGTGTAGAAAGAGCAGAAACAGAGGAAAGGAATTCTTTCACGGCTGCACCTTCCCAGGCTCCATCAGCCCCTGGAGAACAACAGCAGTTCCACCACCTTACAGCGACAACCCTTTCAGATGCTTCTGTAACCCAGTGAAAGTTGCTGGTGGGAGTACTGCAAACACAGACTTTACTTTAGTTAAACCTCCAGGCAGGCAGGATGGTTGCACTAGCTGTTAATTACACGTGTTTCAGCATTTAGTTGTGGGTGATATTCAGGTTGCCTGAGTAACTCTGTAGTCTGCGGAGGTGCAAGGACCATAGGATAGGCAGGCTTTGGACCCAAGTATTGTGGATCACTTTCTAGAAGTCTCCGGCACTCGCCATTGCCTGTAAGGAGCCTGGCTTAATACCAGGCAGGGTGACTATTGCAGCATGCTTTCCCAAACTGGGGAACATCTGATCTCTAGTCTGGTATCAACAAACTGAAAACACAGAAGCTTTTTTATTGTGACAGGTCTGGACTGTCACCAGACCTGTTCTAACTTGCTCTTCTCACTCATGTTATAAACAAAACAAAAACCACACAAGCCAAAAAAAAAAAGCCAAAACGGGTTTTTTTTTTAAATTTCCCTAACTGCATCTTCTGAGGTTCCGAGTGGAGCAGTGAGCGCAGATGACTGCCACGTACTCTGCTGGAGACTGAGTTTTTCGCAGGATGTTCCCTGGGCACGCCACTGTTTGCTCCAGGACACAGCTGAACGCAGCGCTGCGCGCCGCGTACTCGCCTTGAGACGGAGTTTCCAGCCAGCCCAACTCACCTTGCTGCTGGTGGCTCATGCTCTACTTTACCCACTATCTGGGCTGTTACTTAAGCAATACGTTTGGCTAGTTTAAAAACAATTATATCGCTGGGTCTCCCCTTCAGCATGTAATAAGAAACCTTCAACCACAGTGCTGGGGAATAAGAGGCACAATGGCTTTGAAAGTTAATGTGCTGGCAACAACCAGCCTTGCAGCAGTGGGTTAAGCGGGGCCATCCCTGTAGACTATCACTCAGCAGACTCTTTTTTGAGTTGACTTGCTAGGATTTTTTCCCTCCACTCCCACCCCTTCTTCTTCTCTTTCTTTGTTTCTCTTTGTTCTTTTTCTCAAGTCTCTTTTGATTTCATGCTGTTTTTTTAAATTGAGGATAAAGTTAATTCACCGCACAATGCCGCAGCTGGAATGAAATACGGCCAGTCGCCCGTGTGGAGGGGAGGGCTCCGTGCTGGCTGGGGGTGGCTTGTTGCATCTCCTAAGGCCACTATGGGCTGTCGCTGATTTATTGATAGTGCCTCTAGCGACAAAGCAAGAAGTTAACTAATTATGAACATATGGTTCAGCTCATGCTTGACTCAGCAGCCACCTTGTTAGTCTGGAGCTGGCTAGGTGTTCAGATGCAGGGTAAGAGGAAAGTTTTGGGTGGAAGGTGTGGTCCAAAGTCCCACTGACAAGCCAGAGGGAGACTTGATTGATCCTAATCTATTCTTTTTGTTAGGAGGCAGCATGCTGCTGTCGGGAACAGCTTGGTAATAACAGATTTGTGGCCTCTAAGTCCTTGTGGTTATAGTCAGCACATGACACTCGGTTGGCTCCTTGCATGCTCTGTACTTAATTGGTCTCAATGGTGGGGTCTGAAATGAGACAGTAGTTCAAGGTGCAACACATGCTATACCTGAAATTGCAGCCTGTGAGCTGCCGCACAGATGTCAGCTTTTTTACCAGTGGGCTTACCACTGGGGACCCGGAGGGTCCATACAGAAAGGGACAAGGGATGTCTGAGAGGTCCCTGCAGATTCAGTGTTTAATATGGAATTAATTAGAGGGAAATTTAGACAGGGTGTGTGACTGGTGGAAGAACAAGGAGGGAGACACGCAGAACTTGTTAGGAAGTTCATCAAGGTGGATTGCAATTTTGTCTGCATTGAGTGGTCAGCATGTGTAGCCTGGACACAGGATACCAGCTAAAGGGGGGAGGAGGGTGTCTCTTTCTGTCCATCTGTTGGTCTTTCACAAGTGAATTGGGCTATGCCACAGAATTCAAAACAGTGTAGTTAGAGGCTGTTTTTTTTAATGGGCCTACATGGTCTCCAGGAAGAGTGGGGTTATTGTTCTCTGGAATTTTCTAGGAACAATTCTAGGGTTCTTATAGTTTGCTTAACTGGAAATGCTGAGCATAGAAAGATAGCAATTTTAGTAACAGGCAGCAGAAGAACTCCAGGGATGAATTATTTGACACAGCCAACAAACGGGTTATTTTATGACTATCTAGACAAAGCAAAAGTAGGCAGAGAAGGCTATCTCTATAATGGGATGCATTAGCAAGGCCATAGTCAGCAGGTTGAGGGAGATGGTTAGTGACCTCTGCTAGGCACTGGTGAAGCTGAGTCTGAAGTACTCCATCTAATTTTGGTCTTCACAGTGCAAGAAAGTTGTTGACAAACTGGAGAATCTAGCTGGAGGGCTACAAAGGTGGTCAGGAGACTGGAGCACCTTAGCTTGGAGAAGAGGGCTGAGGGAGTCTGATGCCAGTCTTCCACTGCCATGGGGGAGTATAGAGAAGACAGAGGCCAACTCTTCTCAGACATGCACAGTGAAAGGACTCATAGTGTTCAGTAGCTGGGACAAGTTATATTCCAAATAGATATGAAGGGAGAATAAAAAAAACAACAGAACATGGTAAGGCTATAGAATCACCATTCCTAGAGGTTTTCATAACTTGCCTGGGCCAGGTCTGTGGCAGCATGATCTACATTTAAAAAGGACTCTTAATTCTTCTATCACCAGACTGCAGCTGGAGCACAGCTAGGGCCTGGAACAGAGTGACATGGCCCACGTTCTGTCATGCACTGCTGTGCTGGCTGGCTCATGGCTCTGGTGTGTCATACCGTGATGCGCATGGCAATCATCATTGTCTCTCCTATAATGTAATGAGTTAGAAGAGTTAATTAGTGGGTAAAGTCAATCTGTACACAACAGTCTAGAATCTAATTTACCCAGATACAGCAATAGCTTTTCTTAGCAGAGACTGTGCTTTAAGCTGTGAATAGCTGGTTAGAGCAGAAATTACTTTTGAGGCTAAGGAAGAGCCTGTCCCTCAGCTTTTTCTTATCTCCTGTGAGAGGATGCTGCAGCTGCAGGTGAGTTGGGGACCAGAATGTGAGAGCCCCCTGTGAGATCTCGCGCCGCTACTGAAGGTGGTTTGAGCTCACCTGGCTGGCTGCACTGCTGCAGGTTGGAAGCATTGATGTGACTTGTGCAACAGATTCAGTGTATTGAGATGTGAATGTCTAGTTAAGTCATCTAGAGGAGGTGGAGGGATAAGTTCTCAGGCTATTAAAGCTGCTCTTACAGTGGATTTCTGGCCAAAGCCAAAACCGGGTAGATGTGGTGCTTTGAGACATGGTCTAGGGGTCAGGGAGATGTTGGACGAAGGTTGGACTAGAGGATCCTAGAGGTCTTTTCCAACCTAGATGATTCTATGATTTGTGTTTGCCTGTGGTGACCTTCTCTGGCGGAAGGCTTTGCCTGCTGTGTCACCAAATAGGAACTCCTTACTGAGATCCCTATGGCAGCATCTGCTGTGATATATACATTAGACAAAGAACTGAGACTAAATAACTCAGGCTTAAACTCTTGATGAATTATCATTTGTATCACTCTAATAATGTGTGTGTGAGAGAGATCTGAAGGAAGTGGCAGTCAAACCCAGTATAACACCTTATAAACATGTCTGCGTGGTGCAAAGCAGCTTTGGAGGAAATAAGAACCAGGATTTGGTACTTCCGTGTTTCTCTCAGGATCCATCTCTGCTCTGTTCCTTCCTCAATGAAGCAGCGTAGGACGGTGGAGACCTTCTCAAGGCAGTGTCATCGGTCCTCGTTGTAAAAAAACATCCACTGCTTTGGTTTGTAGCGAGTGCAGGTTATTTAAAAATGTTCATGAAAATTGAAAGGAGTTGGGCTCAGATTTGAAAGTGTCTGGATCAGTCAGTGGTTTTGTACCTAACTTGGAAAGGGAAGCTGAGGGTGAAGATTAGGATTTAGATCATGATCCAAAAATCCTGTAAATACTCAGGAACACATGCATCTGAAGTCCAGTTTCAGACTTGCTGCCAGGGAGATCTCCGTGAGAGCTTTTTCGCTATGGACAAACTCTTTAGGTACATTCCCATCCCAAATTCAGTGAGATTTCCCTGTCTGCTAATTTCCTTTAGTTTCCCAGCTGAAGCCTGAACCTGTGTCACGATGCTCCTGTTTCGATACCAATTGCTGCTCCCTTTCCCGCCAAGATTAACTTTAGCCATTAGGATGACTTGCATCCTGCTGCAAGCAATATGTCCAATCTTTACCCTACAAAGGTATTGTTTAAAGGGCTCTGAAGATTTTGAACAAACTGGCCTGGCAGGGGGACTTTCAACTTCCCCTCTCTTATGGGTGCAACAGCCTGTGTTTGTAAACAGAGCCTTAGAGGAGTAGTGGGAGGCACTAGAGGACTGTCAGCTCGTTAATTGGATGTCAGCTCCCTGCCGGGGATGGAGGCTAATGAGTCATCCTGCATAAAGAGAATGGCCCTGAGAGAAAGGCAAAGAATTGGACAGCCATAATCACATCTACAGAGAAGCCCAGAGCCCGCCTGTTGGGATAAAGGCAGAACAGCATTTGGGGACAGAGGGCTTCCCTGTTTGGGTTTCGTTAAACAGAGATTAAGCAGGTTCTGAATTTGTAAAGTTGCGATATTAGTAGTGGTGCGTGTGTTTAAACATGTGCTCATCTGCATGGGCAATGGTCTAGTGCACAATATAAATGCTTTCACTCCATATGTTTTAGTGGCCTTTGTTTTCTGAAAAGTACATAACCATCTTTTAAAGGTAAAGAGATCAAAATGATATGTTAATGGAGAGTTTAATGCAGGAAATGGCAAAAAAGAATAAGAAAAGGAACATTGCAATCACTACTTCAAGCTAGGAAGTTAATTTTTTCTTGTGAAAAGATAAGTCAAAGATTAAGTCCTTTTTTTGAAAACTGTCTTCTAAAATGATATTTTTTTTTCATTGAGAACCTAACATTTAAGAAGTGAAGCTTTTTGGAGGTTAGCATTTTGTGTGTAAGTTCATTTCATTTCAAAGAACATTTTGATTGAAAGTATTTATTGGTATAGTTACATGAATGGAGGGATTTTTATTTATACCTTTTTCAAGAGGGGAAACATGAAGAAAGATTGGATATTGGCATTAAGTTGTGTAATAAGGGTGTATGTTAACATTAAAACCTGTTTTTGCCAAAGGAAAAGCTAATAAGACAGAAAAAGTCAGACACACAGAGAAAGGTAATATAAAGGTTAAAAGAATCACAGTAAAGATGTCCATAAGAAATCCCAGGAAGTCACTAGGCCTGTCTGTATGCCCTAAATTGAGCTGCTCTTTACTTAAGCTGTGGCTGATAGGTGTTTGCCTAGCCAGCTCTTAAAAAAGAGAAGAATGGAAGATCCCTTGCCAGCCACTTCCAGCATGCCCCTGTTCTTACCTGCAGAGGTTTTTCTTGAGGTTTAATATAAACCATCCTTGTTGCAATTTAATCCATTGCTTCATGTCTTGTGCTCCTTGAACATAAAATTAATTCCCTTTCGTCTTTCAGCAGCCTGTTTCCCTATTTGATACCTTCCTTAAATTTTCTACAGAGCAAACACCACATTTTCTTCTTCTTCAGTGGTATCCAGATTACTGATCTTTCTAGCATCTCCCTGCAGGACGTTCTGGTTTTGCTATTTATTATTTCCTGAACAACCAAGAGAAGGGGAGGTGGGGGAGGGAGGTAAAACAGGACCTGAAGCAAAGAGGATTTGTTAGCCAGGAGAGCTTTTGTAGGTTGGAGCTACCTGCTAATTGGAGAGTCAGGGAAGTGGAGATGGTGCTGGATATAGCCAAGCCATAGTTGTCATCCTAAAGTTTCAATGCGTGTCTGTTCTGTGTGGCCCACCCTCATCTTGTCCTCTATAGCCCATAAGTGGTGTGCACCCTGATCCTATTATATCGTGTGGCAATAGCACCAGGAAGACCTGTATGCCTCAGTGCTCTTAAGTCATTCAAAAATGGCAATTCATACAGGCTGACAGCCAACCGAGTAAATGAGGTATTGGCTTCTCTCCAGATTTATGCAACATGCTGGATTTTCAGTGCTTCTCTGAGATTTTCAGTATAGGCAAAAAAGCAAAAGGCAAAGTGATGTTTCCTTTGATCTACAGTCATCTGTTGATACAGTCCAAAACTGTTCTCAAGCAGTTGAAATACTTCATCTAGCTTCTGGAATTGCATAGTGGGCTCGAACTATGGGACTTCATGGATAGGGAAACAATGTTTTGAAGGCTTTGGCAATCATAGGAACTCCCGTTTCCCCTGGACTTCTCTTTATGCCTTCTAAGAGAGTGGCTGTTTTGGAGATAAAAGTTTCCTAATGAGCCCTTATGTACAAGCAAAGAAGGATAACTTCCCAAGAGCTGGAGGGATAGTGTAGTTCCTGTTAGCCAAGGGAAGATGGAGCACTGTGTCACCTCTTTGCAGAGCAAGAGAGAGTCATGTTAGCAGGATAGCACTGTCTATTTACCTGGCTACCACTCATGTTAAGAGCTGATCTGTGGAACAAAATCAAAAGGCTGTCAATCTTGTACCAAATTAAAACAGAATCATGAGAATTAACGTCCTTTATAAATGCGGGTTAAGCATGCTATAAGCACACTGTAATTACAGTCAGCCGCCTGGCCAGTGCAATCCAGTAGCACTGAGCTTAGGAATTAAGTTGAATATACAATTAATAGGAGCTTATATTAAAGGCATTAGTAGAGTTACAAAAGCTTTGTAACAACAGAGTGTGACCCAGCCTTGGACACAGACAATGGGGTTTTGTGTGCTATAATTAGCACGGACAAAACCTCCCCATTAACTCCACAGTTTTCCATTTTTCTTTAAAGAATTGAGCAGTGCAAAGCACTCTTGACCCATCAGAGATGGGAGCTGAGCAGTCAGTATGGAAGTGCTGGGGATCTCAGCATTGCCTTCCTTTGGGCAGCTTTGGCAGTGCCAGCTGGTCACCTGAGATACCTGACAAAATAATTCCCCTGCAAGGTCAGACTCTGCCCCCCACACTCTGTATCTGTATGAGTGATACCAGGACTGGCACACAGTCCTCTGAAGAACTGCTTCTGCCTTTTCTTCTCCTTACTCATCAGAAACAAACAGGTCTCAGTGCAGAGAAGTATTTTGACCTGTTGCAGGACCTGAGAGTTAAGAGAAGAGAAGCAAATGCAGAAGGAGGGAAGGAATTTCCTCATATGTGAGCTGAAGTATTGGAAGAAATCTTGCATTGTAATTAAGACCAATATGGCAGTATTTGTTATATGTGGGAGCTGGCAGTTTTGAGATCACTCTGCAGGTCTGGGATAGAGCTGGATAAAGATTGTACAAGTTAAAGGTAACAAGCTGCAGAGGTTGTGTGAAGGAACAGATCTATGTAGGACATCTGAACCTGGAGAAGGGGAGAAAAGGACTAATGGAAAACCCCTTGGAGGAAAAGAATGTTCAACAGCGGTTTATTTGCAGCGTGTCCCACATTCAGCTTAAAATTCAGATGAGACTTAACATGTAGTCTTTTGAGGGCACATTATTTATGTGACTAAGGTGGAGTCTGATAGTTAAGGATGAGGATGAAGGTTTGTGTTCCCCTTCAGCTCAGTGTGTAGGTGTGCTAATTAGCTACTGAGATACTCCACTCATGAGACTTGCATCACTAGTGCCCCTGATCTTTGGGACAGGGCTGGCAGCGCGTGCAGACCTGCGGCAGTGAAGGACATGGCAATGCCCTGTACTTGCTAGGGCTTAAGGTAGATAGACCTTCATCCACAAAAGACTGATTTCTTCTCTTGCATTTCCCTAGGATATCTGTGATAAGATTCTTTCCCACTAAGCAGAGCTTCCCTTCTTAAGAAAGGAGAGATGGCTGAGCTGCAGTAAAATGCTTGACCGGGTCTTTCTGTGCTAGGACAAGCACCTCTGAAACTTGGTGGCCAGATACAGAGATCATCCAGGGAGTAGCATGCAGTACTTCTGCCCAGCCACTGATTCTTTATTCCTCCTATTTGCTGGAAGTGAAATACAGTCAATTCCTAACTCAAGGTCTCCCACAGGAGAACCTCTTCTGAGATTATTTCACACGTAGGGTGACTTGTTTTTCCCTTTAAGATTTGGCTCATGCTTAACGCCCCTCCAAAGCCCATCTGTATTCTCAAGGGAAGCTCCTCTCTGTCCTTTTTTGCTGTCATCCTGCAATTTTGTGGACAGGCATTAATCCCAAGGAATGTTATTTCTGTCAAAACTTCCCTGCTGTGTGACTGTGTGGACCTGAACAGTGTTCTAGTGCTCACCTGAGACAGAGCATCTGTTTTCAGGGGTCAGGTACTCACAGAGAATGTGACACTGCTTTTCCTATTTAAAAGAGCAGCCTTCTTTTTGCACCCAGGTTTCAAAATTTTGCCACTTGCAGAAAAATTCTGTATTTCCAAGTGGCTACACAGAAGATGGGAGTCATGAGATGAAAAGAATTCCTTATTGCTTCCTTTATTTTATATTAACTATGCAATCTATGCTGGAGCTTTTTATAAAGCACACATTACTAGTGGCTCTGGCTTTCCTGTAGTGCACTAATATGTAATACAAATTACATCTGTCATGTTTCATTTGTTCTGGTGCTTAAGTTCAGGGAAGAATAACTCTCACTTGTGATGGGAAGTTCTGAGTATCTCCCTCTGTGTTGAACTGTCTTGCAATTTGTTACAGTCAGTAAAGAGGGCTGCTCTTTGCAGAGGCTGAAATAGAAGTCCTGCTAATGCACTAATTGCTCGTAGTAAATACAAAGGCAGTGCTTCTAGAAGTTCCTGAGCTGCAGATTCCTCCCAACTAGAAAAGTATATGGCTGAAGTATTGTCCTGCTCCTGCATTATTTCCTGGGCATCCTCTACTGGCCGCAGAAGAAGACAGGTTGTAGGGCTACATGGTCCATTTGCCCACTGTAGCTACATATTCATGAAGATTTATTGATTAACTTTCACTCCTCCTCAAAATAAAGGCAGATTATTTAGGTGGGTGGTGCCGTGTTGCTTAATTTGTCTAATGTTTACCACTTCTCATCCTAAAGGTGGTAGTAGCTGGAGGGTTAATGTTATCTCGAATTTTGCTGATGATGAGTTAGAAAAGATGGCTAAAATAGAATGTTCCAGCCTAGACAATAGTTTGTTGTTTTATTGTCATCTTGAACAGTGAAAAAAATTAAAACATCAACATTCTGGTTGAGTGACATTAAAAAAAATAAACTAGAAAATGTAATTAGATTTGCTTCTTATTTTGCTCTACTCTACACATCTGCTCCAGGCTGTCTTACACTGCCACCTGGTTCTTGGCTATCTGTCACAGGTTACAGACCGTGACACTGGGCAGGGAGTACTGGGGGTGCAAAGGCTTTCTCCTGTGCTGTTCTTATGACCTGGGGCTTGCTTTCTCATTAGGTTTTTTAAAAAACTCTCGTCGTGTGAACCTCTCAGTTTCTGCTAATTCTAGCTTTTGTTCTTTGGCATTGATGTAATTAATGATTTTATAAAGTTATTTGTCAGATGGCTTGCATGAAGCGTAAGCAAATAAATTATTTTTGTTTTGCTTAGAATTACAGGAGAAAGCAATGTTTGGATAGACTCTGATGCACATGCATTTTTTATTTGAGCAGTGTATGTTTTTAATTTACATATATGGACACAGGCATATATCCCAATCTGTTTTATCACACGTTTATGTGCACTCTTGTGCACTCTGAGTCCAGATAGATTTCATACACACGGTCTGACCATCTGATTGTTGCTATTATGCTTCAGAGTATGTTTTCAAAAATAATTTCCTGCCACATTCCTGACTGTATTTGTAGGCTGAGTTTATCCTCTTCCCTGCTGTTCCATGATCTGCCCCTAGGTTACTAACAACCCCAACAGACAGCCTGGCTCATGCTACCTGCTGCTTAGACGCAGATTAACTCACTGCCAGCCATATGGACTACCGACTTCACAAATTCCTCTCCTTTTGCTTTCTGCTCTCAGAAAAGTTAATGGACACTTTGCTGGTAAAGAAAACGTAAAACAAAACCTCAAACCTGTGACATAATCACCTGGGCTTAACACAACTGGCCCCTCCATCTGCCTTTACGCTGGGATTTGTACATACAAAAGCAGAATATGGTGCTGCGTGGATTCATACTGGTGACTTTCCCTTATGGTGTAGGTACTTGTTTACAATACAATGGAAGTAGACAAAGGCATTATGCATATATTGCACACACAACCATATACAACTTTATAGTCTTAAACAGATCCCCATTGTGGGCTTGTGCTTTAATCAGTAGCAACTTTCATGATTGTTTCTTAAGCGTTATTAGACTGGCATACCATGTTTTAAGGTGATTTTCACAATGAGTTTACAAGATAGATATTTGGGGAAGGGTGGATGTGAGGACAGAAAAACAGATTTTTCAGGAGGTTAAGATGCTGTGACATATATAAGGAGAGGCCTAGAAGAAGGTCTGTGCCACAAATGTTGCATCTCAAGATTTTATCAGAAAACGGAACTCTTTAATGCCGGGTGCTGACTTTGGGGTGCCCTTTCCAAATATTACTTACTTTCTGTGTTTTAGAGGTGGCAAGCCAGGATGCTTGGGAATTACTGGGCTGGGTCTCTGAAGTGCTTGGAGCCAGCAATAGCAAATGAGTGCTGTGCTCTGCCTCTGCCCTGTGGCTGGACCTGTTGTGCTTATGGACTCTGTCCAGACTGAGTGCGCATCAAGACCGAGTCCTGACTGACTCTTCTTGGGCTTCTTGCCATCTGGGGTGGACAAGGACATCTAAAAGAGCTGGTAGCATTAGTCTGTGCTCTCAATAACATGCCATGTTGTCTAAGACACAAGTGAAATGTGCCTTAAGCCGCCTCAAGCAATCAGTAGTCACAAAATACCCTCATGTCACTGAGGCACTCTTGTATTTAGGACTTAGATGACAGGCCTACCACATCCAGGTCACTTGTGAATTATAGTTTATATTGGCAGTGTGTAGAATATGTTTATCTGCAGTATGTGTGTTTATGTACAGGCAATCTGACACATATAAATATGTCAGATTATTGTATTTATTCCTGTTACTTGGGTATTTGTTTTTGCTAGAAGTTGGATCCTTAATTTAACCCTGGAGTTAAGGCTGACTTTGCATCCTAGCTTGCAAGCATTGATTTACAGTCTTTAGGTTCCTTTGGTAAAGGACTAAATGGCTATGGAAATGAGGAGGACTTAAGTTAGCCCATTGATGAACAACAATATAATTGGCCTAACTGCTGTGACAGTTCCAGCAGTGCTGGGTTTACGAATGTATACTTTTCTTAGTGCTTCTGGATAGGTTTACTCTTTGAACATTTTGGCAAGTAAGATAGTTAAAGCTTTAGGAAGAATCAAGTGAAAAAAATATAATATAAAATATTTTAAATGGAAATGATTTCTTTTTCCAATATTCTCTGACTTTTAAATAGGAAATAGAAGTATTTTTACAGTCTCTTTGGCTTTCCCATGTGTATTGCACCATAGAAATTCAAAGCTATCTTACTGGACCTGATCCAGCACTTTATAAGCTGCCACTTCTCCTCATCCCTTTCTAAAATTGACGGTTTTGCTCATGTTTTTTGAGTTCTCCACATTTTTCAATCTTTGGAAAGAGGAAAAAAAAAGAGTCCTCAAAATGAAGAGCAGTGAAGTATGGCTTCTCCAGTGACAGAATGCAAATTGGGACAGGATAAAAGAAAAAGACATTAAAGTACAGATAGTTCTTATTTTCCAAATGATTGAGGGGTTTTAATCAAAAGATTTCTAGTGTTTCTTTTTTAGAAAAAATAATTATTTCCAAATATCACAACTTATTATTACTTTTTGAACTCTCTTACTAAGCATCTGTAGAAGAGCCAGGTGTCATGTGTGAGAAATACTGAAAAAAAAACGTTGGGAGTTGCGTGCTAGCTGGTGTATTCAACTTGCCTGATGCTTTGGTTCTTGCCTTGAGCTGCCGTTGCTAGTACAGAAACTAGTAACATAAAATTGAAACCAGATTCCAAGCTTTTAATTTATAAGCGATTTTTGAGAAGTGATGATTGTGCTGAAAGAGTGTATGCATTTTTATATGCTACATTTTCTAATCTAAGTGCCTTCGAGTTATCTGTACAGTTGGAGACAAGTCTTTCTTCTGGTTTTATGCAAGCTGATAAGAGAGAAATGAGATTAAAAGAACGAGCTAGTTTCCAGTTAGGTTCATTGAATGATTCTGCTGGAAGTATTGATGCTTAATCTTACCTGAACAGACATGGGCAGAGCTATCCCTCATTCCTGAGATGCTAGGGAGCTAAATGTCTGGGGCCATCCATCCTCCCCGCTTGCAGACTCTGCGATCACAATATGTCATTCTGTGCAGCTGGATGGATTTACTTGTGTGACTGAAGAGAAGGATCCTGACTTTTCTCCCTCTGAGCTTAATTATTAAAATCCCTCACTTTTTCTCAAAACTAGACTAAATATTTGTGGTGCTATCTAAAACAGGTGGGACTGTCCATTACTTATCTGTCTTGAGCCAAATGGATTTCACCCCCTTGAGTCTGCAGGGCTGTTCTGGCTGTCTGAGGAAGCAGGGCAGAGGCAGGCTTGAGGGTGAGATAGGTTGGGAATGAGGAAATACAAATGTTTGTCTTTAGGATATACAAATTTATAGTATAAAGTTTGAAATCCCTTTTCAGCAAGGAGGAAAACCCAGGAGTGGCCCCAAGGTGCCCACCATGGTGTGGCTCTGCAGCTGGTGCAGTGGCACTCAGAGCTGGTCAAGAGCTCTGGTTATTCCACAACAAGAGCAGTGTATGAAGAGAAGAGGTTTGTTGCTGTTTACTGTGCTCTGCATGGCTTACATGCTCTCTTAGCTGGCTGATGGCTTGGTCAGAGTAGACACGATGTACAGTTATAAGGTCTTTGCCTCTCTGATAATACACATTCAGCTTGAGTCCTCCATCCCATCCTTGTGTAATGAAAATTTCTCAGCAGGATGGTGACTTGTGCTGTGGCCCAAGGTCCTTGGGAGGAGGGGCAAGGGGGGAGGAAGAGATTTCTGTATCAGCAAATACCTTGGAAGTGGATGCAGGATATTTAGCAAGCACGTGCAAGCCACCATGAGAGCAACAGGGAACCAAAGTCTTAATGAAACCCTTTGACAGGAGGGTAAGGCTGGCTGGTGTGGTCATTGGCGCTTAGCTCTGGTGCAGACGCCAGGAGGCCCTGCTTGAATAATCCTCTTAAGGAAAGAAAGAGTAGAAAGCATTTCCATCTGCTGCATGTTCTCTTTGGATGCTGCATTTGCTGTGTCCAAGTCTTCTACATTTCTCCCTGTCTTCTGTCCTTGAGGCATAGCAGGACATCTTAGGAAGGGAGAAGCACTGAAGGGTGTAGCTTTCCTCATTTGGACCTCGATGTAACCATGGATATGGGAAAGAGCAATAGGAATTGGTCTACCTCCCATGAATCACTTTCAGTATGGGCTGGCAGACCTTACAACCTGCTTTGCTGCCTCTGTACCTCTGCACATTATTCCTTCTAACTTTCTTCTCCAATGCTGGATCACACACTGCTTTTCTCTTGATATGGCTGCCTCCTTAATGATCTCATGTAGAGTCACTCTGCTTTCCACAAGGCGTCTTCTAAAGTTCTTATGACCGTTTTGTAACTTTTGGGACTAAACGGATACTGAGATCAATATTTCAGAATACTTCAGGTACCAAAATCCCAAGTCCAGCCACATGTGTTTCTAATGGAGGGAAGGAAGCTCTGATCTAGGTCTGAATTTTGCTAATCATAATCTGAAACAAATATTTTTCACTTTTCTTTAAGGAAGAATTACAAAATCAGATTTCCCACCAAATTTGAAAAGCCTGAGCCAGAATTTCTCTCTGGCCACTATGAAACCCAGACCTGGGGTGATATTCAGTGCCTCAAGTGTCTCTCAGAGGATTGTGTAATACCCAGACCCCATGGGTAATGATTTGCCATCTTCAGTCTGAAAGGACAGGTCTCTGTGTGTTCAGAGAAAGAATCAATCCTTCACACCATGATTTTTATTTCCACTCCTGATTTTTATTTTTTATGTTTTGGACAATCTTTGACACTTAATTTGTGGCCTTAAGTTAAAAGGCTTTTAGACTAATGCCATACAACATACATGATGCACTCTGTGCTTGCCATTCTAGGAGAAGCTGGTCTTAGTCATGAGTCATGTGGATTTTGGTCTTTGTACTGGCCAGGTCAGGTAGAGGAGCAGCATGTTTATTTCAATATTAAGCCGTCAGCAGATTATAGCAATGTATTGTAAGGAAAAAGAGGTTCCTGAGCATTATTAAGTCTTTAGTTTGGGATTAGGAGGTTTTAAGACAGATTTAATTAAACAGAGCAGGGACACCTTTATGAACCTGAAGTTGGGGTTAATTCACTCCCCTAATGTGCTCCATTTCTTGACTGCACAAAGATGAAACAAATTCCATGTCCAACCTGGGGAGCCCTGGATGGGAATGTGAAGTTTCATCTCCAGATAGTTCAGCGCCCTGTCAATGAGGCCATGATTAATAACCATGTCAGGGGGCTCTTGGTGATGGAATGAAATGAAATTGAGCCATGTCTGACAGTGAGCTAGTGCCACACAGGGTGCTTTCATGGAGATGGTGGTCCTGGCTGAATGGACCTGATAATAGAGGCCCTTCAGAGTTGCAGCAAGATGGGGGAAAGAGGAGAATGGGATCCAAAACTTGTCAGGAGCTCATGATTAATGAAACTGGAGATAGATGTTTATTTAAATTTTCCTTTGTGCTTGGCATCTCTTGGACTGTGATGAGCCCCTTTTTCAGTACAGTGGTGAAATGGGTCAGATGCAATTAGAGCTTACCTCAACTGCCACCACCACGGTAACCAAACACAAACAAACCCTTTTCAGAGCTGTCTTGAATTTCTGATGGTTTTTCAGTAGGTGCTTTCCACTTTTGCTTGTTTCTGGACCCCATGGCACAGTGTTCAAGTGGCACAAGATTTGCAGATGAGAACACTGATTGTGTGACACCTGGCAAGCTTTTCCTCTTTAAACCTGTATTCATACAGACGTGCACCTTACATTTGTGAGTTTAATGCCAGATGCATAATAAAATAGTGAAAAAATATTTTCTCAGGAGAAATGAATGAATGCGTCTGGATATTTGGGGATATAGCAATGAATTTTGTGTTTTGTAGAATCATGCATTTAGAGCTTTAAACCCCAAAGGGACCACCTTGCCTCTCACACCATATATAGCTCTGTCAGTTTTCTTTGTAGCTCGCTCCCTACATTGAAGTTTTGTATGTGATTAAAACATCCTCTCCAAAAAGGCACCTGCCCCTGGGCTGTGTGAGAGACAGTTCCAGTGTTTAACCACTGTTATTATATAAAGTTTTCACCTTCTTTCAATTGTGAGCAGTAGCTTCCAACTGTTGAATGAAAGATAATGTATGTATCTGGAACTGGAAACACGCTTGCATACAGCTGTTGGTCTCATCCCAGTTTTCTTCTTTGGTAGACTGAACAGATTGATCTCTCTTCACCTCTGCCAGGTTGCAGTCTCGTGTCTTTAACCAGTTGGTGTTATTTTCATACTTAACAGCCCCTTTGTTTCTACACAGAGCACCCTTGTTCTCTCCACACATCCTTAACATTTTTCCCTTTTGTTCCAACAGTGTAGGAGGAATTTACGTTGAGTTTCTTGCTCACTGTGTTCCAGCTTCTTCTAAGCATTGCTCCTGTCCACAGTATTGTGCTGTCCTTCAGTTTTGCATAGGCAGGTAGTACAATGAATTCTGTTTGACTGAGCCCAGCTCCCAGAGGGATTTAGATCACTATCTAACGCTTATTACTCAGAGAGATCTGTACCTTTTATTTTATGTTTATTACCAAGTTATTGATAAAAACACTGAGAAGTGTTGGATCGATACTGAGCTCTGCAGGATGCTGGGATATTCTTAAGTAAGAGTGCATTGCCAGATCTTGGGATTGTGTGTTCTTTGCAAACCCAGCGGTCAGCACTTGAACAGCATTTTGCCGCCTTATATCCATTCTAGGCTTATTCCTCTGGTTTCTAGGTTTGAGCTGAGCCAAGTCGTACTACAAATTAGACAAAAAAGATGGTTCTCAATCCAAAATTCACCACCAATGTTGGGCAAGATGAGGGAAAAGTTGATTGCCTGTTTTGTAGTTTCAAGTCTGTACCTGAAAGGTACAGCTATATGCTCCCTTAAAAACAAACAAAAAAATTAACATTAAAATTTAGATCCTCTGTGTAAACTGAAAATAGGTGAATGTGCAAGCCAAGTTTCTGTGCCCTTTGCAACTCTTTTTCTCATTTTTTTTTTCAAGCATCTGCATAAATCTGATAGGAGTTCCTCCAGTGGGCAATCACACCTGAACACTGAGTCAACGGTAAAAATGAAGTCCAGATTTTCAAAATGTTATTTTGGAAGTTCTCTACAGTTAATGCACTATAAGCCCAATAGTGATGCTTTCAGTCGGTCCACGTCACACACACAGTATTCAGGGAAAATTTTAAGTTGGGGAAGAGTCAGGAGTTGGCTTTGTGTAGTATTCTGAATGCATCTTGGTGCAGACTTGATTTTTCTCCTTGTTTTTGTTTCTGGAATACCAAACACCTTGTTTGTAGCAAACTTCTAGCACTGTGGACATGCAGATCTGGGCTCCAGCCCTGCAGACAGTTAAGGAAGAGAAATAATGCCACCTTATGTCCTGATTTGTCACTGCCGAGCCTGATTTTGGTTCAAGTCAAATGCATCGTGAGCAAGGAGTGCTGTGGACTGACTTCCCTTTGCTTTCTGCAGTTATTTCCACTTGGCCAGAAAGAATGAGAGATGAATGTGAAATGCTTGGTGTGTTAGTAGACATTTGGCTCCTACTTTGGATGAGTTTGGCAGCATCAAAGCAGAAAGAAAAGGATGATACAGCCCGAAAGTGCTAACAACAAACCCTGTGAATGTGATATTTCGAGTCTTCAAACCTGTGAATATTTACACAAAACACTTCCTGGGTTATTAGTATAAGTAGATAACATAAAGTTTATAAATGCAAAATGGCTTAGGGGAGTGTTGCTGATTTGAAAATTTGAACTAAAAATGTAAAAGATTTTAAAAATAAATGACACTAAAAGTGGAACTGTGTTGGAAATATACATTTATAGGCAGTAGACTTCCTTTTACTTTTTACCATTGCTTTGTATTTCTACTGTTTGGGTTTTCTACAAAAATTTGTATTTTTTAGAAAATACAATTATTACCTGAAACTTAGTGAGCATATGTTTTCTAGAAGTAGTTCAAGTAGCAGGAGCTAATTGAGCATTAGTATGGACAGATTTAAAATTAACATTTAAAAAGGATCTCTGATTATCAGTTTACAGTCCCAGTCATTTGGAGGGGAAAAAGTGTGATTTAAGAATGAAGGAATACAATTCAAGTTTGTGTGTGTGTGCTTCCACATGCACATCACATTTCATTACTTGATTCTGCCAGCATGGCAGTTAGTGTTAGCCCTTGTGGCTGAACATGGGTCAGATGCCCACTTACGTGATTGGTTAGGAAGTGAAGCATTAAAGAAAAGCAATAAATATTCTGAATTTACTAGATGTAAGAAATGGTTACATTAATTTACAATGTAATTTAGGTAAACATCTATATAAGCTTGGGGTTACAAACATGCAGTCTGTACGTGATCTTAGTCGCTGCTCTTCTCTAAGACTGGAATACACTTTTGTAGTACTTCTCTAAAGATGTGGTGGTTTTCCGTGTGTGAAAAGGGTTTGGAGATCTGTGGATGCCACTTCTTACCAATGACTAGGATTGAGGGTAAAGCAAACTCTTCCTCTGCCAGGTCCCCCAGACAGCCAGCTGCAGACATTCACCCGTCTGTTTGACAGCCAAAAAAGTTTTGTGGGTTTGGGGGTTTTTTTTGTATGTTTGGGTTTTTTTGTGGTGGGTTCTTTTTGCTTCTCAAGGATCATTTTTTCTCCCTTCCTACCTTGTTTTGTGCAAAATCACAACCAACTGACGTGTTTGTTTCAGTTTTCTAATTTGTCACCGATAGTGTGTATAGATGCATGCTCAGATTTGAGTTTATTTGGCCTTCTCTTTCTGTACCAAGCAGTTGATCTTACAATTCTGAGCATAAGTGAATGTAATATAAGCAAAAAAAGCACCTATTTATATAGGAGGGACTTCGTAACTTGTGAGAACAGCTTTGCTGTGTTGATCTTTGCTCTGTGGAGAAGCCTTTCTGCAGTCATGTTGTTTTGTGACAGACTTGGGGAATTTTTCAGATGCAGCTGTTTGGGTGATGTTGATCATTCACTGAATGAAAAGTAGCAGTGAATCAACATGATGCTTTCCCTGACTTTCTAGTTGAGAATGATGCGGAGGGCAACCCCCTGAAAGACAAATTACTATTTTGCTCACAGGAAGAGGACAAACTTGCCAAGTGGGTGGTGCTGCAGTCACTGGAAATTACCGAAATAAGCAGGAGGTGAACGTGATGTGCTCAGAAAACAGATGGAGAGATAAAGTTCCTTAAGGAACTTTAAGGTAACTTTAATGAGGTAAGACTATTCTTCCCAATAAAGACTTCCTCAGCTTTGGTACAGAGGTGGTTCGAAGAGGCCTGGGGGCTACAATTTTGCATGTGTGGACTTCACAAAATATGAATTTGATTAAACTCCATGAAACTTTTGGAAGCAGACATGTGATCACACTGGATCATGGCAGAGGAGCTTCTGCAACGGATGGTGACCTTTGGAAAGGAAAGATGTGTTTCCTGTAAGACAATGAATTCAGTCTCCCAATGGAACAGGTGTGCACTCAGTTACCTGCTATGTGTGTGGACATAAGGAAATTGCACCACAGATTGGTGTCCATCAACTTTTTTATATTACCACAGGAGAACTTACTAAAAATACCTATGCAAAATCACAGCTTTAGTGGTCAACTGAATGATCTTACATGACTCTATAGAGTCAAGACTTTACACAGGACTCTTAATTCAGCAGAACTTCCGAGCAGCTGAAGTGGTGCTTCCAGTTACAGTTGCCTGATCTTCCTCTCTGTTTCCTGGCTGCTTCATGGCCAATTATCTTGCAGCCCGTGGAGAAAACCTGGTCCTTTCCTGCAGAAATGGGCACTCAAAGAGTATTTAATTTCTCTCAGCTGGTGGAAAAAAAAAAAACAAACAGATTTTGATCTTCCAGTTTTACTACAGCACAGATGTGTTTTCCCTTGTACACAGTTTGCAGGGTAGGGGGTTGCTGTTGTCTAAGCAACTTCTTTGGGATGGAATCCTATAGAGAGAAAGGAGAAAAGAATCCACTCACTCTCCAGCTTTTGTAATGCTGTTCCAGGGTTTTGGCATCATCTCTCTGTGTATCTGTTGTGCAGTTTAGAGAACGTTTTACTCTGCCTTTGCTATCTTTATGCCCATATGGGTTTCTCCATAGGTAACACCTCCTTCTTGGATCAAGTTCATTTTGTTTGCTTTCCTCCTGAACCCTTATCTTCTTGGTTAAATAGAGTGCTGAAATAGTTGGCAAACTTTGGGCATCTTTAATTATCATTAGCAAATTGTTGAGAACACAGTGGACAATTGATGGTCTGGTCTTCAGAGTGCCATTAAAAGAGATTAGAAAAGGCTGTTTGTGTGCGTTGTACAAATTTGTTTGTTTTCAAGCACTGAGAGTATAATGAAAATGTCCCAGCCAGGCTTAGCTGTTGCCGTAGTACCAGCCAAAGCCTGGGATGTACGAGTGAGGCATCGTTGTTCTGGGTTACCCAGGACCTCTAGGTTACTGAAACTATCCCTTCTGAGCAGGAGGCTTGCAGGGCAAAATGAAAGCCAAGTGCAGACTGACTGCCCTACCTCTCATCCAACCTGCCCAGGAATGTCTGCATGGCAGTTGCAAATGGATTATGAAGCCACTTATATAGAATGACATCACTTAATTGTATAAATCAATAACGTACAGGGCAAATATCTCAGGTGGATAAATGCATTACCCTCCAGCAAAGATCAATAACAAATGCTTTAGTTAGAAATGCAAGAAAAAATAATACAGTCTCAAACATCTTCAAGGGAAGTTTCAGTTGGAGGTAACGAGTGCTCAGCCTGTTCTTTGATATGCAGGTGGTTAGGTCTTGTTTCATCTAATATAAAAATACATTTTTATTTTACTGTGTGCAAGAACTTCTCTAAACGTTTGGTGTCAGTAATGTCTTATGTGTGAGGAGTTTCCCAGGATAAACATTTAAGCGCCAGAGAGAACGTGATGAAACAAGGGTGAGAAGGAAGAGGCTGTGCTGCTGGCCTTGGGTCTTCTGGCTCACTTTAAATTAATATAGAAAACTTTCCTAGTTGTGTGTCAAACAGGAGAGATGCTGGAAACATCCTTCGCACTTGGTAGAAATGTATCTGCCTTTTCCTGTGCATTCCCCATGTGTTTCTCACAACGAATTTATCACTTCATTTTTGGATTCTCGCGAAAGTTTGAAATATTGAAGTGGAGCTTGACAAAATGTCTTACATTTCTCACTTTCATAAAAATTCTGAGTGGTTGTATTTCAAATCAATGATACTTTCTCTCAAGCTGCCTTGGAAATGTGCCAACCTCTAGCAAACACAAACGTGCTGACTTCAAGCTTCTTAGGAAGTCTGATGGGTTTTATATGATTTTTTTTATTGTGTTTTGCTGAAAGTTTCACAGTAGTCTTGGTTTTATGGATACCATCATCCAAGGTCTGCATAGTTTATATTTTAGTGTAAGGTGGAATTAGTGGTTGTCTGGAGAGGGTTTCCAGCTCCTCCAGCAAAATACACTCTATGAGCTCCAACACTGTGTTTTGCTTAGCTGAGCTGCCTAATATGTGTTGCCCCAGTTTGTGTGAGACAGCTTGGATATGCAGGAGAGACAATTCGAATTCCCCACATGTGAAGTATTAAGGACTGTTCTTAACAGAGATGAGCTGAGAATTTTGCTGGTCCTACAAACTGCCAAATGATTACGTATGTCACTACCTGGTAGTATAAATAGTATGTGAAAAACATATTAGAGACTGAGGGTCTTCTTGCCAAAAGTTGTTGTAGAGGCTAAACTTTTATGTGTGTTCAAGGGAAGACTAGAGAAGTTCAGGAAAGAGAGATTCAGCATGGGTTACTAACCACAGAAACACCCTTCAGACTTGCAAAGTTCCTGGGCTGAAAACAGAAACTGGGAGTGTTTAAGGGAGAAATATCATGTGTGCTCTCTCTAGCAACTTCTGTGGTCACTGTTGAGGCTGTGGTGCTTGCTTAGGTTTGTTGCATTGATCCAATGCAACAAACATTATGTTTTCATATAAAAACCTTGTTTCTATTAACCTATTTTTCTCATAGTATTATATTCTAGTTTTAGTGAATACTGAATTCTCAGATGATTGGGTATGGCTTGAGATACTGAATGAATCCTTTAGAGCTGCAGACCATTGGGCGTACAAGTGAATCTAGATTTGATGCAAAGTTTTTACTTCCTTAAAAAGTACCATACAGTGAAAAAAAAACAAAAACATTTGTCCTTAGTGTCCCACGAATTATGCCCACTCTCCAGTGTGGCTGCTATGCTTTGGGCTCCAAGGCAAGTCCCTGTGTGAACTCTACAGCACCAGTTAGCAAAGCTACTGTCCACACCTCGGTGCCCTAGAAGGGCAGCAGATAACAAATGTTGAGTATTTCTTTAGCCACTTTGCCAGCCTAATATTAATTAATCCACTGATTAAGCCGGAATTGGGTAGGACACCTGACTACCTATTGCAGTGACAGAGATAAGAACACATTTCACCTTTGCTGACCTGCTATGCAGGCAGTGACTTCTAGCAGATCTGAGTAGTTGCTGGTCAGTGTGTGCTAGCTCTGCTGGGACAGCAGCTGTCCTTCTGAGAAACCATAGCAAGAAACGTGTTGGAGAAGGAAGAACCAAATGCTGGCCTGGTGACTTGATGAGACAGTTACAAGACATATGAAAACATATTAAGTTTTCAGTGATGTAGGTTGGTTGATATAGGCAGAGAAACTTAACTATCAAAGTAAGGTTCAGAAGCACGAAGAAGATTCAACCAAAACAGATTGGGAGGTGAGTTTTTGCCCATTCCTGCAGGTCATTGGCTCCATCACTGCTGCTCCTGGTGGAGCAGAGTGGCAGTTTCACGTGGCGCTGCACATGATGCAGTTCTTCAGTCCTTCCTCTTTTTGACCCCCTAATCAATTTTTTCCACTTTCATTTGGGAAGAAAGAAAAAGGTTGGGGGGGAGGGAGAAGCAATTTCCTTTTAATTGCTTGTTTGTCCCTGTCTACTCTCCCATCCTTTCAGATTTCTCAGAGCAGGGTTGGGGGTGTTTTGTCTCTCTTTTCTTATTTTCACTGGTACTGGTGGGGAAGAATGACATTTTCTGCTTGGATAGAAACCAATCGCTTCCCCAGACCCCCTTGAAAAAGCTTAATTTGCTAAACTAGTCAGTATTCCATCTTCGTTAAAAAGTCCCAGACTGGAATTTGGATTTAATCCTTTGACTCACGTTTTTCCTTCTCTCCCCTGCCTTCCACATCCCCACTTACACTTCCCAAAGTACTTTCCCCACCACCTTTTTTTGTTACTGTGCACTCAAGTTACCCTTAGCTCAGGAGGAAAAAGAACAAAAAGTTACCCCCCAAACAAAAGCAAATAAAAAAGCCCCTCACCAAAGTAAATAAATAAGTAGACAGAGAAAAGAGGCTGCTAGTTCGTTTTCTTCTGCCTTTCCCTTAAGGCATGAGGTAATGCCAAACTATTCAGTGTGTGATGCAACTGCCTGATGGACATTCAGAGAATCCCAGCAGCGGCAAAACCAGAGTTTACCCAAGCGCAAGTTGGCAGTGAGACCAGTCTCTCCAACAAGAGGCTATTTAAAGCCACAATGTGATGCATTTTTAACATTTTTATTCAGCACAGGATTTAATTGCTCACTGACAAACCACCTAGACATTTGTGCCTGGGTGTTTGTGACTGGAATTGTTTGCTATCTGTTTTGTTTCAGAGCTGTTCAGTCGTCAACTGAGATTCTGAGGCGGCAATGAGAATTTGTTCCCTTAGTACTTGCTGTCTGAGATGGGTCAGGAAGAGTTTTACCCTCTGGTCATGTCTTGCCTCTTCCATTTTTCTCCAGTTATTTCTTCCCAGCAAACTTTCCCCTTCTACCAGCTTGTTCGCAAAAGGTGGTGTTGAGTAGTCTATGAAGATGTACTTGGCCATATTAGCTTCACCTAGAAATGAGAAGCTGTAGCACAGAGAGGTTAAATGTCTTGCTGAAGGATGCAGAGATAATCTGTGACAGAACAAGGAACAGCCACAGTTCCTGACTTGGAGCCACCAGGATGACTTGGCTGTGCAGATGAGCTTTATGCTAGCTACCTCTGCAGCAGCACAGCCACAGCTCAGCCTACCTGCCAGAGCTCTACAGCTTGCTCTCAGTCTTTGCCCCTACGGATTACACTGTTACCACACCCACTGTAGCTATTTGATGATAGCTCATGTATATACACACACTTTGGTGTTCCAAGCCTTGAATGAATGTCACTGCATGCCAGAAATATATTACATATGCTTCCCATTGATGGCAGACTGTGATCCTTGATTCTTACCTGCCTCTTTGGATGTCTTGAAGTTGAGTTAATTTCACCCATTAAAAACCACCAGCACTTCAAAAATGTGCTGCGTCGAAGTCAAGTCATGTTGTCCCATAGGACTCAAAGGCATATTTCAGCACTCTGCTGAGTTGGAGTCTTGATGTCAAATGTTTAGACATCCCTGGACAGGAGCAGCTTTGTGCAAGTCAGTGAAGGATGATGGAGCTGCACATGCAGCTCAGCAGCTCTATTTCATTACAGCTATCCAAGCAGATGAGCCTTAGCAGTATCTGTTCAGAGATGTCAGTGGTGAGCTGGTATTTTAAGCAACCAAAACAGCCCATTTGTTTACTTCTGTGGGCTTGTAGGAGTCACTGTATCTTTCAGTGCCTCAGTTTCCCCACCTGTGAATAGAGCAGTGATGGTTGTCTTCCTGTGTGAAGCACTGGGAAGCAGCTGATGTTAGACTCTCTGCAGGCAGGCACTGCTGGCTCCTGGGAGGTCTCTGTGGGTACTAAACATCTGTGTGCATCAGAGATGGGAGGAGAATCCAAGAAATCCTAGGCAGTCCTGCTCCTGGTTTACCTCCATCATGACACAACTTTCTGGTACTCTGTGCTTAAGTATTAATTAACAAATGAGCCAATCCAGAAGCACTTAAATGATTGGCTTGGGTAGACTGTCCATTCCCTTGAGGCTTCTAGGCTTGTTTTTTTTTTCTTTTAAATCAAGGCGATGTGTTAAATGTAGTGACTGTGTTGACATTGCACAATATAGAAGCACTCGCCCCTGCCTCAGGTCCTTTCGCTGCCTTTGCATAGGAAGTTACTGCAGAAACATGTTGCTGGGACATTGCACTTTATGCCATCTCATTGCATGGCAGGAGTCCAGGCCAGCACCCGGGAGCGAGTCAATGTATGAGATTAGTTTAATCCTCTCTCAGGATCCTCTGATGGGGAGGGGAAGGACAATGACCTAGTGCCAGCGTTTATTTTGTCCACAAGTTCAGTTTGAATAGGGAGGAGAAGGTGGTGGTGGGGAAAGGAGAGGAAAAAAACCTTCCACAAGTTCATTGGGTCTGGAGTGGTGCCAAGCCCGGGGGGTGGCTTGCGAATTGGGATGGAAGAAAAAGGGGGAAAGAAGAGTGGAATGATGATTAGAAATCACAAATGAAAGAATCCCAAAGAGGGGGGAGAAGAAAAAAACAACAAAAAACCTCTGCTCCTCTGAATATGTGTAGGGAGGAAAAAATTCCTTGCCTTTTCTAAGGGTCCTATTCATTAGCAGATGCACTTGCTCTGCTGCCAAGGGAAAAGGAGCACCCCGAACAGTCCTCCCCTCCCTCCTTGAGAGGCACCTACTGGCTCAACCTTGGTGCGAGAGAAAATACTCTTTCTCCCCTGCCGAAGCTTTACTTAGGGACCTTTAAGTACAGCTTCTTCAGCTTCTTCAGTGCAGAATCACAGCATATAGGAGGATACCTTCTAATGCCTCACCTGTGCATTGCTGTCACCAGTGCATAGGCTCCAAATCCAAGTAGGACTTCACATTCTGTGAGCAATCCTGGATGTCTGGGCTGTTTGGATGTCTCTGTGGTCAGTAAACCACAAGCCTGTGTTGTGTACCTGCAAACATTCAGGCTGAGCACTGTCAGGGAAGACCCCTGCTTGCTCCACCAGGCCAGTGGGGCAGGGGAATGTAGTGGCTGGGTGCACCACAGCTCAGCCTGGTAGCAGATCATCTGAGCTGAGCTCTTCCTTCCTCTGCAGATCCCTTCATGTGAGCAATCACCAAGAGAAGAGCCAGGGCACACCCAGGAGGAAGCAAAGCAGGTTGCAGGGTATGTGTGCTATTTGCAGCAGACTTTGGAGGGAGTTTAAGTGTCTGCTTTACAAGAGAGCTGCTCGTGGCCCTGCCTCTGCCATGGGAGCCTGTTTAAGAGCCAGGAGACATCTCCTCTGGTCTTGCCTCTCTTGTGGAGCTATTTACCATGCGTGCATATTACTCATATTTCTTTTCTACAGGACAACTGAGGAGTGTCTTGTAGCTCCCAGGGACACCCAAAGAAAGTGTATCTGTAGCCCTCTGGGCTTAACAGTGTTTTATTTTTCCTCTTTATGTATCCTCCCAGCTATTCTAAGTCCTTTTAAAACAGGAAGGAGCATTATGGATATCCTGCTCCCTCCTTTATGCAAAAAGCAGCTTTTGAATCAGACTGCTTTCCCTGCATCAGCACAAGATGCCGGCCAGGCAAGGCCCACGGTTCCTCTTTGCCGAGCAGGTCTTGCGTCCCATCTCTCTCCGCTGTGGCTGACCCAGCCAGAGGTTCTGTCTCCAGGGTTCACTACTGGTGAACGTGGTCTTCTGTTTCTAAAGCAAGATGCTCTCTTTTGTTTCGAAACACACCTAGGCAAGCTTCATCCTCCACTTCATGCTGTGGCTCGCTCACTAAAGCACACCTCTCAGCCACCTCTGCCTGCTCAGCATCCCACCTGGAAGGTCTCAGCAGCGGCAGCCAGCTCTCATCTACCTCTCCTCTCTCCTGGGCGACTCCTGCCTTCCTGGCTACACCTTCAGCGGGAAACCTGGCGTTTGCTGGTCCCCCAGCTGCCGCTCTGGCCCTGGGTTCGCTTCTTGGGCACAGAGGCCACACGGTT
>VZZY01007560.1:27877-51403 GCA_013400335.1 Eurystomus gularis
GTCCGGCAGGACAACGTTTTTCTCTGACACGACCTTAGGAGGAACGATGCAGCCTGGCAGTCCTAGCGGAAGAAACCCCTGCGAGAGCTGTGAAGCCTTGCGCTCCTGCAGCAGGAGATGGAGAGGGGCGAGGCCTTCCTATAGTGTGTAAACTCTCCCTTGGCTTTTTCCTGTTTCCCCCCGTAGCACGCAGCCCATTCCCTTTGAAAGCATTGTGAGTAAAGAAAGAAATGAATAGAAAATATGTTATCTAGGAAGGGTGTCGGGTAAAGGCAAAATGAATTCTAGCCACTGGTGTGGAGCCCCAGGGGAGTGCAGATCTCCGTGGGTATAATGTGTGCGTGATCATTTTGTAATTTTTTTTTTTTTTTTTAAACCAGATGTGGTGTTTGGACCTGAATCCAAATCCGGATTTGAATTTCCTCATAGATCAGGTTTCTTTTGTTCTGGGACCCCATTTTATTTTGTGGACAGTTAGAGAGACAGAAACACGTTTCCTGGAAGCAGTTCCTGCGATGCTGGATCGTTAAGTATCAACAGAAATACCACATGTGAGTGTTAGTGGACACAGTAACAACTGTGGAAAATGGAAGCCTTCTTTTTCTGGAGTGCTACAAAATGTAATTGTTTAGGAGGGCAGAATAAATGTATTTGGAAGCTGGAAGTCTAACTGATACAGGCCCTCTTTCCTGCTGTTCTCACCTCCGTGTCCTATCTGTCAAGCATGCTTATTACATAAATTTTTGCCTGTTCTTTTAAATTACTTTTGACTACTCTTTACACCATCACTAGGGCTCTCTGATAGTGGCAGAGCTGCCGTGGAATAAGATACCTGTTCAGTGGAAGAACTCCCTATGGAAGGGGGAAGACCCCCGTGCTCTGCCTGGCCCATGCCGATACCCGTGCTGTTCCTTCTGGTGCTTGCTCTTCACTGGCAGCAGAGTACTGAGGTCTGGTTTTTTCCTGTTGATGTCATTTGGGAATCAGGAGTGCCAAAACTGTGTAATCCCAAAGATGCTGTAGAGCCTTTGCTGCCAGCAAACAAGTTCAGATGCACTTGCTCGTCAGAATGCAAACCAAGGGGCCCAGAATTCACCATCCCCCAGCTGATGGGACCATGTGCAGTAACACTTAAACTCGGCACATCCTATGGTGACAATACAAGTCACGGTTTTCCTGGGTTTTCAATTACTTCACAGGAAGCTGTCAGGAAAGAAATATTCCTGGAGCAGCCCACCACGTCTAGAGTTTAATTCCTCTGTATATTTTTCTAAAGCGATCTCAGATTATAACTCTGAAAGTGGAAATCCAGGGGGTGAAATCTGCTGTGCAGTTCCACAGTAAAGATTATGTGTGCTTGAGAGGGGTGGAGAGGAGTCCTGTGTGGCTTTCACTGCTCAGCTGTCCGCTGAGAGCTGCCTAGGATAAAAGTAGATTTAAATTGTGATTGGTACTCAGACCTGAATCGTTGTTCTGTAACTGTCTTCTGTAGGAAAAACAAACTCCAGGGATCATTTTGCTTTACATTTAACTTTTATTAGTTCTGTAGTTACGTAAAGTATTGATCAAACTTTATCAGAGTTTTACAGCCCTTCCTATGTGCTTGACTTGTTCTCATTCTGCATCCATGTGACCGCTAAAGCAAAATTCCAGGCAGTGAGGAACTGCACGCAGCATAAGCACACAGGTCAGTTTGGGGGATTAATTTCAGATACAACCTTTATACATAGTGTTAAATCCGGCACAAAAATCAGGCAATAACTGAAGACATCCACTGTAATTTTGTCTATAACAAGCTCCATTATTGTTAGCCATCTCACATGAGGGAAACTGAGGCAGGGACGTACATCCATTGTGCATTAAAGCAGAGCAACAGTCAGCAGTAGAGCTAGGGGGAAGGACAGGGTGGCTTTAACGCTGCAAGCGACATTTGGGATGTTTTACCTTGTAAATACATCCAACCAGGGACTGGTTAAATATCCAGCCCTGTTTTCCTGCTGCCTTGCTAGACAGCCTGCTCTAGAATGGAATAGAGTCACAGCTGCGAGTAACTTGGCCTTTTCTCTGTATGACCGTAGTCTATTTTAATGTGGTGTGTCACTTGTATCAGTTTCAGTAACACAAAGCATAATGCTTTCTTGGCAAGTGAGGCACCTGCAGACCTTCTAATCTAAACACGGTAATTAAGACTTTGCCTCTATTCAGCTCCACTGACCGATGGGATATGAGCACTGGGACTGGGTGCAGATGCTTCATTGCATGCTTAATTGATGAACATGTGTCTATGTTTAGCCCATATCTGGGGCTAAACTATAGCAGTTGCTCTATCATCTAATGACCCCTCCTCAGCAGAGAAGCGGGATTGGGAAAAGGAGATACACCCACAGTCTGAAATGAAAATGGATTTAACACAACAGCTAAACTAATACCAATGTCAATATAACGTATATAAAGTTATACTCAGCCCAGCGAATGTACGGCAGTCACAGTAAACAGGAAGACAGTCTTCAGGAGAAGAAAGATGAGCAAGGTCAGGAGGAGCCCAAGCAGGAAGCCCCTGCACTGTCCTCAGCAAACTTCCCCATTTATACTAAGCATAACATTTATGGTCTGGGATACAGCTGTAGCCAGCTTGGGGCAGCTACCCTGGCTGACTCCAAACGCGGAGGGTCTTCAGACCATGGCTGGACAATGACCCTGTCCCAGCAAATCCAGGATAATGTGCAACACTGGTTTTCAACCATTGTCTTCTATTGCTGTAATTATATTTAAGTTGTTAGAGTGACTTACTATAAGCTTGGTCAAGTATGGCAAATGGTGTTCATGTTCATGCTGGTTTTTTGATGGCTACCTTAGATTTTGAAACACATAGTAGCGCACAAATGCTGTTAGTGTTACCGTGGGGGAAACGGAAGCACAACAGGTTTGTTTTCAAAATTGCTTGAGTGGTTTTTGTTTGTTGGCCTGACTTTCAAAAGCAAGATGTCTATACTCTACCATGGCTTGTAGAACAGAAACACCCAGATTAGCGTCTTCAACCACTGGAACCCATGTGTGCCCAGCAATGTGCAGAGATACAGCCAAAGTCCAAAAGAAGAGCATCCACACTCTCAGTGCTGTGCCCAGGCAAATAAACCTTGGCACACCTCTACTGAAACACTTCTGCTTTTGCTTGTGGTGGCGGAAACTCTCTTAGCCCAACCATCTCAGCTCCGTGTCCCAGGTTCTACGCAGTATCCCTGTGCTGCTCATTACAGAAAGAAGCGGATCTTGATCTGATAGTTTGTTGTTTTGGTTTGGTTAGTTTGTTGTTTTGTTTTTGGTTTTTTTTCTGGTAGTGCTCTTTAAGTAAGCCAAGACCCAAGATATTTTAAGGCATGTGTATTTAGGTTCAGTACTTTTTATATGGCCAGGAATCAGCCAGTTTTCCACTGGGCACCTCTCCCTTCCATGAGAGCAAGGAAGGACAGCGTGGGACTGTGGAGGTTCATTTGCTGGCACCCATGTCCTTAATGTTTGCAGGCATGCCCAAAATCAGATGAAAGCACATGTATATATAGGTGTTTTAAAGGGTTAGCATTGCTCAGTGGCGGGGGCAGCTCATTTATTGGGAAAAGGCTTCAACGCTAGTTCTTCTGAATGCATAAAACAGAATACTGTTGTTGGGTTTTGGGGTTATTTGTTTTGGGGTTAGTATAAGAGAGACATTGAGGTGCTGGAGCAGGTCCAGAGGAGGGCAACCAAGCTGGTGAGGGGTCTGGAGAACATGTCTTGTGAGGAGTGGCTGAGCGAACTGGGACTTTTTAGTCTAGAGAAGAGAAGGCTGAGAGGAGAACTTGTTGCTCTCTACAACTACCTGAAAGGAGGTTGTAGAGAGGTAGGTGTTGGTCCCTTCTCCCAAGTAACTAGAATAGGACAAGAGGAAATGGCCTCAAATTATGCCAGGGGAGATTTAGATTGGATGTTAGGAAAAGTTTCTTTACTGAAAGAGTGACTAAGCATTGCAACAGGCTGCCCAGGGAAGTGGTGGTGTCACAGTCCCTGGAGGTGTTAAAAAACCGTGTAGATGTGGCACTTGAGGACATGGTTTAGTGGTCACGGTAGTGTTGGGTTGATGGTTGAACTTGATGATCTTAGAGGTCTTTTTCAACCTTAATGATTCTATGATTCTGACGCTCATTCAATGTTTATTCAACTAAGCTGCTTTTGGTGTGATTTTTCTTTCAGCTGGTGCTGGATTTTGTTCAGATTTCTGCCCTAACTAGCCTTAGAGAATGCCATCCCCACAATAGCAGCAACAGTGCATTTTTTTTGTGCGTATGCGCTTTACCAGGATCTGTCCCCTCTGATGCAATGTTGTGTAGTTTAGCCTCACACCTCAGCCTCTCACACATAGAGTGGTTAGAAAAGGGTTATGTCACGCTGGGTATGACAGTGAGCTGTCTGCTGCAAATCAGGAGACCCACCTCTGTGGTTATTAAGGTTTTCTCATGTGCCAGAAACACTTGTGGGGGAATCCTGGCCCAGGCTAACAATAGTGGGAGTTTTGCCATTGACGTCAGCAAAGCACTTATTTCACTCAAGGCCCCTAACGAGATGCGATGGACACAAACCAGGACTCTAGAACAAACTGTTCTGTATCCCATTACTCACCTCCTGCGCCAGCCCCTCTCCCCGCACAGCACGTCACGGAACCTCAGGATATTCTACAACCCAGGCGTACGCAGCACATCTTCACTAGAAACCGGAGATAATGGCAGCATCTTGGCTGAGCGACATCCCTTCCTGAGCTCATGCGCTGGCTCCGTCCTTGCTCAGACTTCTGTATCCTACAGAGGCCTCTGTACCACGCTCACGGTTTGCCTGGTGCTCCTTTTGGGAAGCACAGCTGCCCGCTCAGGCTGGGCAGTGTTTATACGCCCTCCTCAATGTCTGCAGCAACTGCTTAGATAACCAACACAGACCTGTATCTTCCTAGCCAAAAAAGCACAAGCATTTATTTGAAAAGCAGGTCACTGGGGAGTGTTTATAAGGGCTCAGATTAATTCTGAGAGGTTATAAGAGCCTTCCTAAAGCTCATGAAGAACCTGCTGCACAAAGGGAGTTGCAGCTCTTTGACAAATCGTCTCAGGACTGTCACACAAAGGCAGCTTGATGTGAACTGATGTCTATTATTTCAGCTACTGAGTGACAGAGGAGGAGAAGTTCTGGAAATGAGAAAGGGTATTGAGCCACGGGAAACCATGTCCTGGGCTTTTGGCTGGTAATGGGCTTAAGCATAGATCATTTGAATGGAAGGCTGTTAGGCTTGTGTTAGACTTATTGGCTACTTAAAAATAGCAGCATCTTAATAATTTAAGGGTGTATCAGTATGTATGAAGTGATCAGCAATAGGCTGGTGTGATTCCAGGAGCTTTCTGCTGTGTGGCTGGACTCGCTGCAGGAGGAGAGGATGTGAGGCATTCTTTAAAACTGGAAAACATCTAGATTTGATTAATTGTGGGAAGATTTTCACCCTGTGTTGAATCTACATATATAAGCACACACATATATTTTACTGTTGTTTTCAGGTTTGTGTGATTGATTTCTGATTTATTAGGCATTGAAAACTGTCACCAGAGGAAAAAATTATTTCTCTAGTGAACACAAAGGACTGTTGGATTTAAGGTCTGTTGGATTTAAGGTCTGTTGTTGTGAGTGATAATGTTTGTTCCCTGCAGCTACTATACATGCAGACAAACATAGAGTTATGTGGTTGACACACTAAATGTTTATTAGTTTTTCAAGGCTAACCACAAGAAGAAAATGAAAAACAGAAGGGGAATAAACTCTTATTCTTCAGGCTTTCCTCTGACTAATGGAAGGAAATATCTCTAGGCTGGTTAGTGATTCACTGTCCACAATGGAGGCCCCTGACCCAGCCTGCAAGCCATGGTTGAAATTTGCCATTTAACTGATCAGACCTGGCAATTCCTGTGTTCCTTACCAGAAGGTGCCAATAAAAAAGTAATTATTTGCCCCTGTGCTCTCAGCTCTGGTTGCAACTCCTTCCCCACCATATCCAGATAGCAGGAATGAATGGTTCCCAGATCCCCAACCTGTCCCACTCTGCAGAAAGCTGTGACAGTTCTTCACGATCTTCTTCCCAAAGCTGCTGCTCAGGCTCCAAAAGGTACCTTTGCTTCTGCACATCTGTGCATGCAGATCTAACACCTAAAACTTCAAAGGGATAGTGAGAGTACCACACAGGTTCTTCAGCTGCAGGTAGTGTCTAGATAGCTTGGATATTTGTTTTTGCTACTTTGAGATCTCTGATGTATAGCTCCTTGCTGGATGCTCCTGCTACCATCTGGCAGAGGGTCCTGGTGCACATGCATACAGGTACACACACGTATGGACACCACCGCTTTCCAACAATAATGTGTTGCATGCAAAATCCCTTTCTTCCTTAAGAGTCAGTGTGCTTCAGAATTCATTACATATAAGTCAGAACAATTCATGCCAAAGGGATTAAGAACCTGATGGAAAAATCAGTCTTGGAACACATTTATGTGGAAAGGGTTACTATCCCACCAGAGGGTTGGCATTGCTGTGCTTATTAGATCTGCTAGTGCTTGAGAGTGATAGAGCACTTCACCAGATCAGCAAGATTAAGGCAGCGAGAGGTTTAGGTTTACCCCTTTGCTCATAAGTGAAAGGCAGAGGAAAGAATCACTTTAAAGGGGGAGCGGTGAGATGAGAATTTGCTGCTTGCCAACATCAGCTCTGAGAGGAATTTAACCAAAATGAAGGAGGACTGGCACTGGCAGATGTCAGCTTTGCACTGGGGAAAGTAGAGTTAATTAGAAAGACAGAGCCAGCCTTGCAAAAATTGCATCTGTGCTGTCATGTACAGCAAATAACCCAGAAGAGTGGTTTGTTTCCGTAATAGTGCCTTACAGAGCCAAATAATGCTCCTCCAAGCCTTTGGCTAACAGCCATGAAGTTGTCTTTAAACAGATACTGTCAACATGAAAAATCATTATATATATTAATTTGGAGATATAGATCTGTATTAACATTTCCAACTTGTATTACTTGAAATAAACCCTTTTTGCCTTTTTTTTTTTAAGACTCACTGAGTCTTTGCCATCTCTGTGGTCTGTTTGCCTCACTCAATTTTGTTTCCAAAATTTGACTAGTCAGTTCCCCTTTGGTCCACGCCTTTTTAATGACAGCATCAGTAAAAGGGAAAAGGACAATTCTGTTGCCATTGAATCTAATGTAGGACCAGAAGTGTGTCTGGGGGCATTTTCCCTAACCTGCACATTTTCAGTTTTCCATGCATCAGGAGGTTTTTTCAGTTGAATCACTACAGCGCTCTTTTTCTGTTTTAGCACCTGGTTAAGTGACCATTACCATGTCTCTTTGGTGTATTTTATGCCAAATTACTGGGTCGTCATTGCATAGTTCATAGTATCATTTTGTCTAGAATATAAATGAGCAGTTGCGTGGGACTATCTTATTGTTTTTTTACCCTCTGATAAATTAAATTCCTCAGTTAGCCTTAATTTGGTTCTTACCTCACGAGTTTATAGTCTAAAAGAAGATAAACCAGAAAAAAATAAGCAAGTAGAATCTCTGTTAACTGTTCCTGAAATGTTTGAAGGCAGTTCTTGGCCTTGTCTCAGGAAGGAGCACACTCAGGCCAGTCTCCATACAAAGGGATGCTTTTTGCTGTTAAGTACACACTGCCCACTGCCTGGTGCAGGCTGCATCTACCAACCCTTTGCGTTTGCTTGTCTAAGACAGAAGAGGCACTAGAAACCTTTCTTGCTTCTTTTCCAGGCTGACAGCAGGCTGTGTTCTACCTCTGATATTACGATGAAAGGTAAAATGTGTCAATGTATCTAGTCAGCACAGAGCTGAACTGGTATTTTGTCTCCTGGACTCTGCCAGGGATTCATTCTGCACCACCCACAGCAGGAACTCCTTATCCCTGAATTTCATAGGGAATGTGTACCTGCAAGTGAATGGCCCAGCAGCGTGGAGGGTTAATGAATGTGTGCAAAACGTTGCGAGATCTGTGGATGTGAAGTGCCATTTGGCTACAGCTCCATGGGCTTCAGTCCTTGGCTCTGATTCCCTTTACTGTGTTTGCTGACTCCCTTTCTTCAGTTTGCACGTTTCTGCACTGTATGGTGGGGCTCAGGAGCTGAAGTTAGTGCTGGCTTGAGCTGGTCCATGACCAGTTACCTGGTCTTATCCCTGTGATGTGCAGCCCAAAGTTAGATGTCCTCTTCTGAGCAAGGGGTTCAGGGACTTCCCTTTGAGACTGTGACTTGGCTAGGTCTGGCTCAAGGGACTGCTCACGTGTCACTGGTTTGGGGAAAACTCTGTTGTTCTCCATCACATGAAGCTGCCTATTGTGTCAGCTTGAACTCTTTCTGTTGGTCACAGTAATCCCTCCTTGTTCTCCATCTGCGTTATTTTCTTTTGCTGTAAGAAAGACCGATATGTGGAGCATTTCCTGTGCTCTTACACTCTCAGGTTAACTCCTGAGAGTGAGCTTTACTGACAGATCCCTGCTGGGGCTGAAGCTCTGATGATCTGAGGTGGGGGTGACACTGTGCTCCCAAGATCCTTGGATGCAGCATGGTTAGTGTCTTGGAGGCCTGGAATTTTCTTCAACACCAATGGATGAAGTGGGGTCTTATTGGGAGTTCAGGGTGAAACCCCATCCTGGCTTTCTTCCCATGGAGGCGGAAAAGGGATGTTGTGTACCAGACACTCCCTGTTCCCAGCACAGTCATTTCTGCAGAAGACAAGACCTGCCTCAGAGTACCTCCCCTGAGATGTGTGACTGTGACCACAGTTTTCATCTGTCACAAAAACAAATGTTGTTTGTTGATTAAAGAATCACTACATTTAAATGTACTTTCATATTTTGGAAGAAACTATCTTGAGTGTATCTTCTTACTGAATTGGTAAGTTTAAGGCAAAAGCTACCAGGTAAAGGATATTTTTTAAATAAACAACCAAAAGAAAAACAACAACAACAAAAAGAGAGCAAGACAGAGCTTTGAGCCATTCAGCACCATCACAAGCAATGTTTTCTTTGGCATCAATTCAGGTAATTGTTAGGACATGTTAGTGACTTACAGTGAAAAACTCCAGGTCTGAGAGCGAGGGTGATTAGATAAGTGTATGTTTATGATGGGAACAGACCTTGTTAACAGCGTATGGCATTTATGTTCCTCTTAGATCACTGGTTTATGATCAGAAACTCTCCAGCAGGAAACACAGCTGCAGTTTTTCAGTATGCACCTGACAACACTTAGTTTCAATGACTCTTTTTCTGGCTCTGGTGCAGCCTGTGTGCTTGCTTTTGGGCATCTCACTTGATCTCTCAGTGGTCCCCTTCCCATAAAGCAGGGATCTCTGTCCTCTTTTGTTATCCTCTGAGAAGGATTGGGGGAGGTTCAAGTGGATTCACCAGTGTGAAACAGCAAAGAGTATGTGCAAATAGCTGTCTTATGTCTAACTGCAAATCCCAGCAAAGATTTCTTACAGAAAGGCAGCAAAGCCCAGGTATGGATTAATCAAGAAGGTTCTGGGATCTGCAGCACTGGAAGTGTTTGTCTGGATGGGGTTTACCTCCTAGTATTCCTCCTGGCCCTTGTTTAATCTTGGATTCTGCGAAACCAAGACAAATAGTGATAAACACAATGATGCTATGCCCTCAAGTTCACTTACCATGAAACAGTTCATAAATGGATTGCCTTGAAATACTGGATTTTCTTCTTGTAAACTGAACCTGTCAAAGGTTAGATTTTTATGCTTATTTGAGACTCTTCCTTTCAATCACTGGGGATGGCCACAGATTTACAAGCTGTACCGCTACAAAACTCTTCACAGCTTGATATTATTGGTATCCTGGATTTTGGGTAATATCTACCTTAGATAACAGCAATACTGGGAGTCAGTGAAATGCAAACAGTGATTTTTAGCCACTGAGGGAGAAAATATTAATGAATAGTCCATGAACTCCCAAAGCTTTGGTTCAAGTTTTGGATAACAGTTCAGCTCCATCCTCTTTCTAATTGAATGTGCCCCCACCCTGACTGTGATATAAAAATCTGATAGCCTCAGTGTAGAATTTTTGGTAGACTAAATTCATTATTGCTGTAGTATCTAATTGATCCAGAAAATAATTAATTGGCCCCATCACTGGGTGGAGACAACACAAGAAGGCTGTAACTCAGCAAGACCAAAGTCTTGCACTATCCATTGTCACGTTAGTTCTGGCCATTGGCACTCTTGTTCTTACTGTATTTTTTACAGTGATTAATTTTTTTGTGTAAAGCTTTTTGAGGTAGTTTACTGTTTCTGATTTGCAGTCAGAACTTGTTGGAGTATGTATTAATTTCAGATTTTCTGCACCAGAACTTCTATCCCAAGACACTCAACTACCTTTCTGTCTTGGTATTACATTACAAAGTCATATCTGCCTTGATGCAAACTCAAGTAATGTGAATAAGAAGGGATGACATGTTTGGAAGATGGGTAATATAATCTTCATACCAATAAATTAGGAGCTTTTTGTTTCATACGTAATAACATGGAGCTGCATGAACTTAGCCTATTCTTTTTTATAGTCTTCAGATATTTTTTGTAGTACCTCTGTAATGCAGGAAAATCTAATCTGATACTTTGTCAGTATTAATAAAATGCATGAAGAATTAAGAGGGTTTACATGTAAGTAATTATCCTTATTTTATTTTAAAACTGAGGAATGTGATTCTTTGTTAAATAACCTTTTTTGATTGTTGCTAAATTCCAGGGATTAGGGCTGGCACTGCAGGACCAAAGGGAAAAATAAAAAATGTTCTTAATGAAGAGTCTGAATCCTTGGTTTCCCATGGTAGGTATCAGAGGGAGGTCCACAATACTAGCCAGGAATGTTTGTTTCATCACAGAGTTTCGATAAGCATAAAAAGCATTTTTATTTGGGTAAAAAATAATTTTATATATAAACAAAATAATTCTGGAATATCATATGGTAAAAGAGAAAACAGATACCAACATCAGAAAACCCGCTAGGTCTGACGTGAGTTTGTGTAATATCTCATATGACCACAGAGGCTGCGAGACTCTGGTCTTCCACCAAGAGTGGTGTCCCTTAAGTCTGAGTCATGAAGAGTGCAGTCAAAGAGGTTATCAAACCACTGTCTTTGATCCTCCTTTGACTTCATCTAGAGGTGATTCATTCACTCCCTTGGCTCAATCATGGTCTTGACTGGAGCCTAGAGCCAAAGCTCACCAAAGTTAATGAAGTTCTTTCTCTTGACTTTAACTATGTTTGAATCAAGCCTGCTAAGATGGTAGGATGAGGTCTCTACCACACAATCCCCAGCAGTAAATAAATACACCTATTAGAAAAAACACAAGAGCTTGATTAAGTTGTGAAATACAATCAGTATTTCCCCTTGTTTACTTGTGTAACTGTCAGTGCTTTTCTTGCTCCTTTAAGCTTTGGTACAATCAGTTCCCTGCATGTTATCCAACAGATTTTAGGGGATTATAGGAAGTTCTGACAGTCACGTCTGCATGAATTAGGATTTATTCTGCAATTCAGGAACATCATTATAGTACTTGCTTCAATATTTCAAAAGTGTGTCTGTTCATCCTCAGCAATTCTGCAGGGAAATGCACTGTTTTCACTGTGTTTTTCAAGTTGCTGTGGTAACAAGGAGATATTCCACTTATTATTTTCCACGTGCCAGATCTGTGCCCTAGCTATTGGCCAAATTCTATGGGGTATTTAATACCACCTGAAAGTGTCAGAATGCCATCAACTCACATGTAAACCAGAAGTTACTGAGGGCATTTAGTCAGCCTGACTATTGTGAAAATAGTTGTATGCCTAGTGATAGCCGTGGAAGAATACAAATTTGATAAGCTTCTTTAGCTGCAGATACCTGCCAAGTGATGCAAGTGTCAGGCAGACCAAGAACAAGACATGGGAAAAATTACGAGGAATTGTCCTCTGGAACAAGAGAAACAGAGGGAAATCAGCTTCCACCTTTAAGATCTAGAGGTTCTTTGTTTTTCCAGACAATTTGTAGCTGGATTTCTTGGGCAGAATACCTGAAAGAGTAAGCATCAACTCGGCAGGTGTTGCATTGTGTTGTGTAGGATCTCTGCAGTTAGAGCACACTTGAGACCCAGAGGTAGACTTCTCTGAGTGTTGTCTTTCACTATGTGGCCACTTGATTACGTGCAGTAGCTGCTCTGGGCGTGCAGTGCAATGTGGAATAGGTACTTGTCAAAGTCTCTCTGTTCTCTTGTGTTGTTGTTGAACTGAAGTTGCTTATCCCCTTTCTGTAGAGCTAGTGTTCCCGTGCTTTTATTGTCACAGGTCCTTTCTCAGCAATGTGGGGTTCGCTACCTGAAACTGTGTGGCAGAGCTTCCTGGGAATTAAATTATGCCATGCCCAGGCACACAGACAACTATGTCGAAGGAGCCTTATTCTGTAGAAACTTATACTATTGCACTCTGTCCTGTGAGCCACTCACTACCTACTGCTCAGGGTAGCAGTTTCTTGCAAGACCCATCAGCTTTGCATATGGTCAAAGTAAGACCGAGTTTTCAACTAAAGCACGTTCTGCTGTTACCTGCAGAATGTTGTTTTGTCAGTATTGCTGCCCTTGCTGCCCCTGCTCAGAAAAGGCTGGCGACTGACTCAGACCAGACTGCAATACACCCATTTGCTGAGCTGGAGCAAACTGGAGAGCAGTATGGATGGACGCTGGAACTGGCAACTGCTGGGATTGGTACCATCAGCCTTTTTACTGTCTGCAAGATCTGTGAAAACTTCCAGGTTCAGACTTCTGGAAGATTCAACAGTGATGGATTTTTTTAGATTAAGAAAACTTTGTCTGAAATTCACCTTTGACCGGGTAATTGACTCATAAGAAGGGCAGGCACACTCTGTGGAGTATGTCTGGATTTCACTGAGAGCTCTTAGGTGATAAGTTCCTGCAAACACTCAGGAATATACATAAATATTGAGGTGTAGCATACTCTAAATGGCATGCACCAGACAATCCATGGCACCAGACATTCATGGCCTCACATAACTTTGTGTTGTGATGAAAGCATCTGATTTCTAACTGATATAAATTACAATTCTCTTAGTGCTTGACATAGAGCTCAGACTCACAATATCCTGCTCAGATGTGATATGCTATGGAATGAGTATTATGAACCTAAATGTCACTGGAAATCTCAGGCTTGCTTTCTTCCTGTTGATTACTTACCTGTGCAGAACTGCTTTATGGTGCAAGGTGGAATAATGATCCTCAGTTATGTGAAGCTCTTCTCTATTTCCCTTTGAAGAGATTGCCAAAGTACTTTGATCCAATGGAAAGTTCTGTGACAGGGAAGTTTTGCCTTGCATAGGAATTGCCAGACTGAGGTCCCATCTAGTCCTGTACACCATGGCCTGCAATATGTTCACTTCAGAAGTCCAGGAAACCCTGCAGTAAACAACTGTGGAATTAGCGATGCATAGCTAATCTTTGTTACGTTGTTAATTTCTTAAAAGTATCTTTTCCAAGCTTTATTATTGTAAATCTTCTATTAATCTGCATTACTACAGATTCAACGCTTTCAGGAGCTGTTTAAGTGAATGATACTTCAAAAACTCTTGTGCTGGACCAATTAGGGAAATATCAGCTTTCTGATAAAAGGATAGACCTGAATGCTATTTTTCATTGTCAAGTGAGGGAGATGTGGTTCACATTTGTGGTTCTGGGAGACTGTTAAGTTCTGCTCTCTGTTGTGCTTTGGGCTTCTTTTGTGATTGTGAGAAAGTTGCTTGCATTTGGATAAATGCAGTCATTGCTGTGGCTCAACAAATTACTGCATGTCATCTGAGTCATGGTCATTGTCTTAATGCAGGTGCTCAGCTCTCTCTTCATCTAAGTCATGCTACCCTAGTGAATGAATGCTAAGCTAAGTCTTACTACTTTGCATTTGCAAAAGGTGAGAGTCTTCACAAAGGTGGCTCACCCAAATCCTGTGGTGTGTGGTAGCTTACTGGTGCCTCTGATTTCTCTGTGTGAAATGTACTTTGAACATAAATTCACATTTGCTGCACCATGTGGCTGGAGGCAGATGCAGTGGAGGGCCAGCCTGAACATAAGCCAAGGTTTTGCCCTGCATGCCTGGTTTTTCTCTGCCTATGTGAATCTGTTGAACTTCAAAATACACCCAGAGTGTGAGTTTTAGCTGAGTGATCATGGAGCTTGGCCTTGAATGTGAATACTTGCCTCAGTTTTCTGCCTCTAAACTGGGGAAGGTCACATATCCCCAGTAAACAGGTAAATTTTATGGCTAATTGCATTAAAAGTCAAGATCAGAGAACTGCTAATCGTACTCTGTTGATATTGCCAAGAAAAATGCATCCCATACCCATGTTGGCTCATAGACTAAGGAGGAGGCCAGAGTCACTTCTGAAGGAATTTGGATCAAAAGTAAAGAGTTGGGTTTTTTCCCAGATTTTCCACAACTAAAACCGTACCTTTCCATGGACACTAACTGACAGCAAGCGCTGGCATACAGTGATCATTTTATTCAGAAATGAAGATGAATGCTTTGAAAAGAAAGTGCTGGCTGCCACCAAAGGGTGGAGCAGGACAGGATTTAAGACAATTGGCTGTATTCTTATCTAGTTCGGTGTGTTTTATTCTCAGGTACCCTTGGAGACAGCATTGAATTGGAACACAGAAGCCCTGAATTGTATTCTTGGTGGCTGTTCAGGACTAGGTGCATGGTCTTAGGTGAGTCACATCATATCCCTTTGCCTCCATGTCCAGCAGGTAATTACATCCCACTGTTGTAAAGCGTTCTGAGACCTTCCAGCAAATGCTAGGTGATTTATTATCTTTATAACAGATATAGAATGCACTCTGCTTAGCGTCACAGGTACTAGAGTTCCAAAACCTTGGCACGCTGCCATTAGAGGTCACTGTAGCTCTTCATGTACTGGACGTAAAAATCTGCTCAGTCGAAGCTATAGTCGCTTACCTTCCAGTTCAACCTGTTTTCATGGGTATCTGTATAGGAAAGAATGGGCTGAAGTTAAAGGATATGTAAGTTAGCTGAGATCACGTCTGGGGAAGGCACATGTTGAATAAAGATCACCAGTCTCACGTTTGGTTTCCTTAGCGATACTACAAATAGCAAAAACAAGCCAGAGAAGATTGCAGGAGAGTGTTAAAGCTGTGCTTCTCTCCAGTCATGAGGATGTGAATCTGTCCAGTTTGGCATGCAGGTGTAGTTTCAGAAAAGCATTAGACATGACCATGGGAAGAGAGTAGCACAGATGGTCTAGCTGCTGCTGAATCCCCTGAACCTGGGGCCTCTTGCTCTAGACGTACTCCTGTCTCTTCTGGATTTTGAGATAAACATCAGAGTTATTTGTGTTTTCTACAAGCATGTAAGAGAAATGAAAAAATAACACTTTTGAAACTTCACAGTCCAGTAGGATGTAGATACAGGGGAGTGAAATGAGAAATACGCAAGAATTAAAGCATGGTTAGATGGGGTTGGTGCCATATAAATGCCAAGTATGAGACAATCTAGGTCTTAAAGAGGTTACAATACACTGATATGGACAACTGTTACTACAGTTTTTGTTCATCATTTTTTGTTGACAGTAAACTGGAGTCATAGATTCCTCTCTTTACTTGAGAATGTAAGACATAATTTCTGTAAGCATGTGCTTTTACTGTTTTGCATTATAAGCACGTATCTTGATCAAGAGTCCAGTCTCAAGATCAAGTATCTTGATCTTCTGCTAGTATAGCCGCTTAGGGATGGGGGGAATGACATGGAGCTGACAAAAATGGTAAAGTAGTGACTTCAGATGATGCGAAGGCTGGCAAGTTTTCAGCTGCCTTTAAGTTCATTTCATCATGATTACCCAGAAATAGAAAGAAAAAGAGAGAACTTTGGCACATAGGGAATGTGGAACAAAATAGATAATTCCCATAAAACATGCATATTAAAACACCCCTAGTATTGGAGGATACTGCCAAGAACCTGGATGGGCTAGTGTGTACCATGTGGAATATTGCTGAGTTAGAGAGACCTGGGGTAGCTCTGAACAGACAATTGCACCTGTATCACACAGTGTCACATGGAGCCTGTAGCTCTGCCACGTTAGCCTGATCCTACAGTGGGCTGCTTCTCCATGTCTTTCAGCAGTACTAATTTGCCCAAGCAGAATAGAGCACTGATGTGTTGTTCCACTTTCAGGGCCATCTACTGTGTTAACCCCATGTGGATGTGCCCTCAACGTGCTAGAGAATTTTTCTCTCTGATATGAATGAGTGTTGGTAAAGATAATACTGACCAGCAGAGGTGAGTGTGGACAATAAAAGTAACTGATCTTGTTTGGGTGAAAGTCAACAGTATGTGGTGCGCTGGACTATGTAGAGCTAAGTGATAAAACTGAGATCTTCAAGAATAGATTCTGTGCACAGAACCCAGAAACAGTGTGTGTCCATGATCAGACTGGAGTCTGGTCAGTTATGTCAGATCAGAGTGGGCCTTATTGCATCCCAGTTTATAACATCACAGAGAGGTGCAGAACCACCTGTGCCCCAAGCTCATCTATCATTTTTATCACACCATTCTCATGTCCTGTGAGTTCTTTGCAGGTCCTCATGGTTTCTTCTTGGTGCATATGTCCATCGTCTCCTTGTTGTGAGACTAATGAACCTACTACCAGAAATTCTGACAATTATTTGGGAAAATCATTGAAGTAGAGAAAGGCTGTTAGCACTTAGTATGCTTGCAACAGAAGGAATTATTTTCCTTCTGTCAGTGGTATGGCTGGAAGCTGTTCATGTCATGCAGCACTGTGCTGGCCTTAGAGAAACGAGCGGTGTGAAACTTGCCAAGTTTTATTCGAAGGGCCAGCACCCATATGAGAAACCTTGCCACCCCAGTGAAGTTATGGGAAGGAGTGAAAAAGGAATAGGAAAATAATTTTTATACAATAATTTATATGTGGTTGGGTTTTTAGCAAATTCTCATTTTTTTAAATGAACTGAAACATCAGCGGTGCAGCCTTGGATGTTCTAACATTGGTGGTCATAGTGTGCCTGTTCTATGCCGAAGTAAGTACAATCCAGGTGTGTTAGGGAGGTGACCTGGGGAGATAAGGATGTTTTAATGCCACTGCACAAGGTACTGGTAAGATATCTGGAAATGGAGCTGCAGTGCTCAGTAGAAAGGCTCTGGAAACTGAGTGCAGGCTGGCACTGTTTGGGATGGGGAATCGGTGGGGCGGGAAAGGATAACAAAGAAAGACATCTCAAAAGGAACTTGGGGCAGAGCAAGAACTGATGCTGGCCAGGTACACTGGGGTGAAGAGCCAGTTGGAATGACAGTGATTAGCTCGTTTCACATGATCTAATCAATCTTTTTGAGAGACTGACTAGGTAGAGTGCAGAGCAGGACAGAGCAGTGTGGGTAAGAAGCCTGACCCTGTGTTGAAGGGCTTGAGGAATAGGGACTGGGCCAGAACCAAGGTAAAGTTAAGACTCTGAAAGGGCATAGAAGACCATCCATTACAGGGGCAGGAGGAGTGGAGGCAGGTTTGAGAAGCCTGTGGTGTAAATCATTGATGATTAATAACTCTGTTAGTGCCAAAAGATATTTGCTAGGTTGGGCCTCTCTGCCCTGTGTTCCCTATGGTGCTATGATAAGTACCATTGCCTTGACCAAAGTGGGAAGTCAGCCTGGGTGGCGTGAGAAGATGGGAACACAAATAGGAGATGTGCGGTTTTCAGCCAGCCTGCTCTGGACATGACAGCCTGTACAGAGTAGCTGCCCTCTGCGAGGCTGGTAGGGGTCTGTTTGGACTTGGGGAAGTTGGTTCTGTAGATCTGAGCAAACAGCTTGGACTGTAAGTGGAAACAACCTCCCGTGTTCTTTGTCAAACAGTACCTAGGAAAGTCCTACCAGAACACACTCAGGCCATGTCGTTGAGTGCTGTCCTGCTTTGCCTCTTTACTCATGGTGCCTTTGAACATGCCCCAGACTATTTGGCAGGAGAGCAGAGAGATACTGCAGGAATGCCTGAAGGGCTCTTCTACCAGGCTCTGTGAGGAGCTCCTGCCTACCCAGAGAAACAAGGGACAAGGTCAGAGCTGGACTGAGCTGCTAAGTTCTCTTAGACTGTAGAAACAAGACAATTTCCCAAGAACCCTTCAACTCAGCATTGTATTTGGATAGTCTGCTGGGCTTCCTGTACACCCGTGTATTCTCACAGAGCATCGTGAAAGCATTTTGGCCAGCACTACAGGTAAAAGTTCCCTTCTGTTACTAATATTCCTTTTCCTGTGTTTTAATTTAATTTCCCCTATCATTCCTTCTTTTTCCACTGCACATTTCCTCTTGAAAGCTAAGGTTGCACAAACAGATGAATATTCTTCCTCCCCAAGTGCATGTAGCCTTTTCTCTCAAGTTTGAAGAAATTAACATTTGGGCTGAAGTGCACCTGCAATTCCCATTAATGTAACAGAGTGAAACCGACCCGCTGGTAAAGAGAAAGAAGCTCCGAACTCCCTTCCTCTGACAACAGATCTCAGGGAAGGAAAATAAAAAGACCCAGAAGATGGCAGAGAGGTCTGCTCTCTAAGCAGCGGCAGTACCTAGAGCGTCCTGGCTGCTGATGGAGCCTATGTGTCCAAATCCTGCTCGTGTGCTTAAGCCCAGCCTTGCCCTTAGGTGCTTTGCTCTGAAGAGACACACAGTGCAAACCCCCTGATTCTTGCTAGGGTATTTTGTAGTGTACTGGTATCATCCGTAGATATGTGACCCAGACAGATGATCTAAAAACTTCTGCAAATCAAACTGTATGTTAAAGTTGTACAGAGTGGAGGGAAAGGAAAAATGAGGAGGTGTCTGCTTTGGAGTTCAGTTCTCATGTTGAGTGGTAGGAAGTTAGCAAGGAACCTCTGCTGTGGTTGTTTATGCCCTGGTTATCTGTGTAGGGCATTTTGTGTCTTACCCTGGAGTTGCAGGTTAGGATTTCAGTGTAGACAGAAATATGTTATATACCAGCAAAGAACTCTAAAAGAGAGGAGGCACACAAGAGGAATGGTGAGCACATGGGAAGTTTGTTGCTTACTAGTGCAATGCTAGGGTGTAATTCTGGTCTCCTGATCCAGTAAAACAAACTACATTCTGACAGAATCTGTGCATGAGAAGAGCAGCTCAAAAAAAAAAAGTTTTAAACAGTTTAAGTACCATGTTCCTGTCAAATTATTCTTAGTAAAGTGAGTCAAGTTATTTATTAAGAATAATGTTTGTGAGGAAGTAACTCCTCTATTTTTTCCTCATCTATCTGTTCTTTCCTAGTGTACTTGTTTGCCACATAATTTGGACAAGTACATATGTAGCATGCTTCTGCTTTTGCTCATGCAAGCTGTTCCTCGTTTGGTGTTTGTGGCATATCCAGATGATAAAGTAGTTTCCTTCTTTCTGAAGGGAATGACCAAAGTGTTGTGAAACTGAGGCATTGTCAGTAAGGCTTACAGAAGAACACAGTAATTTGGATGAAGAATAAGACAAAGTCTTCAAAGACCATGGGTTCCAAGTGGTTTGCATACTGTATCCTGCTGATAGATGAAGCTCTGAAAAGTCTCTGGGATCAATGGGAAATGCGGGAAGGATGCACAGGCTGCGCTGTGCAATGCTCCTCTAGACTTTGCCTTCCAGTAAGTCTTTACCTACCTGCTTTCTAACAGGATTGTGAAAACCCATCTGTTTTTTACCTGTTTTACTGGCTCTGGTTACTAAAGATAAAGCCAGTGTATAAGACAAGATTTTGTCTTATCTGAATGGTGGATCTGTTTTGCTTTGGGTACTGCAGGAGCTGACTTGTGGGGAAAAGATGAAAGAGTTAAGAAAGGACATGGCAGGTAACTGATTACAAAGTGGTCACAGTTTTTTGCAAGAGTTGTAGGATATGGGAATTTTCAGACTGTCCAGTTATGCTATGTCATGTCTTGTTCTGAGAGCATGAGGGCTGGATATTTCCTTTCAGCCCTTTGTGAGGAAGCTCATGTTAATGAGATTCTGTGTAGGAGCTCATCTCCTTCAGCCACAGTTTATCCCGAACCTGTATGTGATTACTACCTATTGGCATCTGTAATGTCCTCCTCCTGCTTTAGCCATTCCTCTCAGAACGCTGCTGCTGACAGTGCTTCATGATTATTGCAGAAAAGGGTTTTGTTTTCTGTCCTTCTCCATGGTGGATGCCTTTGTGATCCAAAATACTCTCCCAGCTCCCCTTTCTGTATACAGCTGGGAGATAGAGCTGCCTCTGCCAGCTGGATCAGATCAACACCTTTCACATCACACATTGTATTCTTAGCTATCTTCAAAGGAGGGTTCTTGGTGCTTTGTGCTGGCAGATCAGCTGGGAATCGTGTTCAAAACAGTCTTGCACATCTCATGGTGGGCAGCAGCCTCGAGGACTGTCTCCTGCAGGACTCACCCACTTCTGGGCAGAATTCCAGTTGTACTTGCAAGACAGTCTTCGCCGTGTCAGGCAACCAGAGGATTTTGCTTTGATGTAGGAAGGATAGGTAGGAAGATATTGAACCAACAGAGTCTTTGTGATTGTTTTATGTAATGTATATTCATGTAGTTTGAATTTCAGCATCTCAGCAGTTCGTCTGAAAATTGGAAGTAGGCAGAAAGAGCAGAGTAGGCTGTGGCATTGAAAGAAAAAAATGCAGAACAGATTTCAGCCTGCAAGATAGCTGGATTCAAAGTGTGCTTTTCTTTTATTTTCTTTCTTTAGAATAGGACATTAATCCCAGATTCTAAACCCTATTCCTCATAAAAATCAGCAGTGGCCATTAAAGCTGAATGGGTGCAAACAGGAACAAAACTGGGCCTTCAGAGTTCATTGGAAACTGTGGCTAGTGAGTGCAGTTTGTGAAAAGACAGGCTTCCTGGTATATCAAATTGCTACTCACTGTTGCATTGGCCCTCTCAGTTTCAGGGACTGACACCCCAGTGTAGTCTGGGTTTGCAGTTCCTAAAGCTGGGCAGTTGCAGATCTCAGCAAGCCAGAAAGCAGGATCTGTGAGGAGAACAGAAAAAAAAAAAAGTTGAGAACCAAAAATAAATCTCATAGTTCAGCTGGCAAATATTCACAGGGCACAATTGTCTTTGGCACCTCTCCACCCCCTAAGGTCTCCAATGGTTCTGAGGTCCCCACCACAAGAAAATCAAGGGTTTAAAAATACAATAATTAAAGAAAATCTTGATGTCATTTGGGTTTGGGAGTATTTAGAGGTTAGTGTTGTGTGAGTGTGTTTGCACATATTCACCCTGTTTTGTTGAAGCCTGAACTGTTCAATGACTGAAACCATCTACCCTGGGGCAGAGGAAGGGTAGTCTCACCTACAGCATCTCATTCTGAGAATGGGGCAATTGGTGGGATGAAATGGTGCCTTTCGTGGGATGAAATGGTGCCTTTTGTGGAAGAACCTTTAAGGTGGCAAGTCCCTCCCTTTGCTTTGTGCCGACTCCACTCTGCTGACCTGCAGGGTCCAGGTTCCTTTGAAGGAGTAAATAAAACATGTATATTCATTTTTATGTGGTGACACCGTCAGTCTGTCCCAAGTGAAGTTGCTTGCTCTCAAAAGGAGAGAGTGTGTTGGGTCAGGGAAATCCCAATCACAAATACAGGCTGGATTGAGAGCAGTCCTGAGAAGAAGGACTTGGGGATGCTGGTTAATGAAAAGCTCAACATGAGCCAACAATGTGTGAGTGTAGCCCAGAAAGAAAACCGTATACTGAGCCACATCAAAAGAAGTGTGGCCAGCAGGTCGAGGGAGGGGATTTTCCCCCTCCACTCTTGTGAGACCCCACCTGGAGTACTGCATCCAGCTCTGGAGCCCCCAGCACACGAAGGACATGGACTTGTTGGAGCGGATCCAGAGAAGGGCCACAAAGATGATTAGAGGGCTAGAACGTCTTTGCTATGAGGACAGGCTGAGAGAGTTGGGGTTGTTCAGCCTGGAGAAGAGAAGGCTCCGGGGAGACCTCATTGCAGCCTGTCAGTAGCTGAACGGGTCCTATAAGAAACCTGGGGAGGGACTTTTTACAAGGGCTTGTAGTGATGAGACAAGGGGGAATGGCTTCAAATTGGAAGAGGAAAGATTCAGAATAGAAATCAGGGAGAAGTTCTTCACTCTGAGGGTGGTAAGACACTGGAAGGTTGCCCAGGGAAGTTGTGGATGCTCCGTCACTGAATGTGTTTAAGACCAGGTTGGATGGGGCTTTGAGTAACCTGGTCTAGTGGGAGGTATCCCTGCCCATGGCAGGGGTGTTGGGACTAGATGATCTTTAAGGTCCCTTCCAACCCATTCTGTGTTCAAAAGGATCGTTCATCTGATCTGTTGGTGACTGAGTGTTGTCTGCAGTAGGGATCTGTTCCCTTCTCAGTTCTATTGGCTTCCATTACATTCAAAGGAGTCTTGCCCCGCCTCCTTTTTTTTCAAGATTGGTTGAGGCAAGCAGTTACATGGGATTTGTGCTCACTTCTGGGTTTCCAGAAGATGCCTGGAATGGACTGCCAAGCAAATAGCAGAGGCATCCATTCTCTTAGTCTAGGAGGTGCAGGACTGCCAAACACAGCAAAATGTGCTTTTGGTTCTGGGTGCTCTTGTGATTGTTGTATTTATTTCAAGAAGGGTTGACTCCAAGTGGTTAAGTCAAAGGCTGCTCATTATAGCCTTAGCTGATTAGAGTTTAGGATGGTGCAAGTGAAGTATGCAGAAACTAAAATGATGATACAGGACAAAAACATACTTCTCCTTCCTCCTGTGTCAAGGAGATAATTCTCCTCTTTTCTGTAGTTACAGACTTCTCTAATGTTGATTATGTTGATTTGAACAAAGTCTTCTCTGGCAGCAGCCTGCCAGCCCTCTTCTGCATACCTTATTCAGGGAGAATATGTTGGAAGAGACCTTTGAGATTATCAAGTTGTCCTGCTTTGAGTTAGAACCAAACCAATTCTGTTCAGTGAATTTATTTTTCAGCTGAGTCTTTTCTAACTAACTGCACTTTCTGAAATTAACAGCATGTTTTTGCAGAGAGAGTCTGCTTCTAGCAGTGATAACACTTGATGTTTAGAGTTACTACCAAGGGTTGGTGTGCAGACCAAGGTCGCTGTTAACTCTTGTGTACCACATCGGGGGGTGCAGAAAGTAAAAGGTCACACCTGGGGGGAGGAGCGGCCAGGATAGGTGACCCTAAACTGACCAACGAGGGATTCCATCCCATATATGTCATCTTCAGTGTAAAGCTGAGGGATCACGAGGGTCTCAACCCTTCCTGTCTGCCTTCAGAACTCTTCCACTAGGCCTTCTTGCCTTCTGGACACTTCCCTCTGGCCTTCTTTCTTCTTGGTCCTGCCTTTGATCCCTATTCATGTGTTCCTGAAC
>VZZY01007560.1:51693-78529 GCA_013400335.1 Eurystomus gularis
ATTATCATCTTTCTCTTACTCTCTTTGAGGGCGGAAAAGAGGGGTTAACAGAGAACATCTGTTGTAGGTCTGGGGGATTGAACCTAAACCTCGACACAAGCCCAACTGTTAACCCAGCACTGCCAGGTCACCGCTAAACCGTGTCCCTCAGCACCACATCTACATGTCTTTTAAACACCTCCAGAGATGGCGACTCCACCACTTCCCTGGGCAGCTTGTTCCAGGGCTTAACAGCCCTTGCTGTGAAGAAATTTTTCCTAATGTCCAGTCTAAACCTTCCCTGGCACAACTAGAGGTCATTTCCTCTTGTCCTATTGCTTGTTACCTGGGAGAACAGATCGACCCCCACGTCACTACAGCCTCCTTCTAGGGAATTGTAGAGAGCGAGAAGGTCTCCCCTGAGCCTCCTTTTCTCCAGGCTGAACAACGCTCATTCTCGCAACTGCTCCTTCTAAGACTTGTGCTGTAGACCCTTCACCAGCATTGTTGCCCTTCTTTGGACCCACTCCAACACCTCAATGTCCTTCTTGTAGTGAGAGGCCCAAAACTGAACTCCGTATCGGACATGCAGCCTTACCAGTGCTGCCAGTCACTGGGGATAATCACTGCCCTGGTCCTGCTGGCAACACCATTGCTGATACAAGCCAGGGTGTTGTTGACCTTCTTGGCCACCTGGGCACACACTGGTTCATATTCAGCTGGTTGTGAACCCACATTCCAAGGTCCTTTTCCACCAGGCAGCTTTCCAGCCACTCTTCCCCAAGCCCGTAGCGTTGCATGGAGTTGTTGTGACCCAAATGCAGGACCCAACAATTTGCCTTGTTGACCCTCATCCCATTGGCCTCAGCCCATCAATCCACCTTGTCCAGATCCCTCTGTAGAGCCTCCCTACCTTCAAGCAGATCAACATACCTGCCTATTAATAATTATGATTATTAGTAACAGAATATTATCAATAATATCCTTGGTTAATAATTAATATTCTTAATAGTAATAGTAATGACAAGGAAGATAACAAAAATAGAGTAAAATAAAACCCAATAACGACAAGTGGTGACAATACAATTGCTCACTGACCGATGCCCAGCGAGCAGTCCCTGAGCAGTGGTCCATCCCTCCCAACAAACTTCCCCCAGTTTATGGAGGCATGCCTCCTATGGTATGGAATACCCCTTTGGCCAGTTTGGGTCAGCTGTCCTGGCTGTGTTCCCTCCCAGCTTGTGCCCCTCCAACCTTCTCTGTGGCAGGACAGGGGAAGCTGAAAAATCCTTGACTTAGTATAAACGCTACTTAGCAACAACTAAAAACATCAGTGTGTTGTCAAAGTTATTCTAATATAAAATCCAAACCACAGCAGTGTACCAACTACTAGGAACAAAATTAGCTCAATCCCAGATGGAACCAGGACAGTTGGGAAGGTCGAGGCTTTTGCAGCTAACCCCTGACCGAACCATCCGTGTTTCTGCACTGACAAAGTGAGGAGACTGGAGAAGAGGCAAGTTTTATGAAACATTTGGTTCCTCTTTCTTTCCTCCATTGCAGGCCATGTGTAGATGGGGCTGGATCTTCAATTATTTTGCCTTTTACTTGTATGAGCTTTAAAATTTTCTTGCTTGAAAAGAAATTTTCAAGGATAGTAGCAGTGGTAGTCGCCTGCTGATAGTTTAAGAAAGCCTTAGGACGTGTAATAGCCAACAAAAGCCTGATCCGAGTTCCCTGTTTCTCTGCTCCATGAAGGGGAGATGGCCAAAGCCACAGTCTCATTCTCTGGGACCAATCCTCAGAAGCCAGAGGGCAGGGAGAAGAGTGAGTAGCCATAACCCTTCCTGCAGAGAGGCCATGTTCCCTGCTACAGTGAGGTATAGCTGATAGACCATTGCCTTAGATGTTACATAGCGATGGCATGTGACATCTGGATTGACCTCGGAGCAGGCTGTGGAACAGGCAGTGAAGATACACTCTGGGAACCCTGGCATACAGCCTGGAAGTCAGTCAGCATCCTACCAAATGGTCATGATTAGAGTTCTGTGTCTCACACAGACAGTATTTCTCTCGTGATGCTCGCTTCAGCATCACAGAAGGGCAAGGTGACCAGGTCCTTAATCTGCCTCCAGACCTGAGCCCAATTTAGCTGCTGTGGGCTGACAGGATCTGGCAGCATGTCTATCAGCTGGAAGCTGAGGTAACTGATCACAGCAGTGTCTCTCATGGGTGGTACGGATGGGCATGAACTTTGTCTCCCATGGCCATGAGGAGCTGCCAGGCTGCTCTAGCAGACCTCTGGGAGAACAAGTTCAGCCTTTGCTGCTGCTAACAGTTAGAGGCAACTGGTCTCTCTGTGGAAGTGCGATGAATTAAGAAGAGTAATTTTACTATTAAAAATACTAAAATATTCCATATGGAAGAAAGGTGGGGGTTTTGGTCTTTAATTGCTATTTATTTTTCTTATCGTGCCCTAAATATACATAGCACTGTCCAGCTGGATGAACCACGGAGCAGAATGAGGTATCTGCCCAGTCTATAAAGGCACAAACCTATAAAGGGCAGATGACAGACTGAAGTCTGAAATCTTTGCTCCGTTCACATATATGGAAGTTTTACCATTGCCTTCAATAGCCCAGGAGCAGGATTTGGCTTATGAAAAAGGAGCATTAGCCAAATGAGCACAAGCAAATGAGTCAGAAGTTCTGGATTGATTCCTGCTGTTCCCACTGTTTGGCTGATTTCTTGACTGGTCCCTGCCTGAGTTTCCCTTAGTTATCAGCGCATGATAGACGGAGGATGTCTCACCTAATTACTAAGTTAGTTCAATTAATAAAAGTCACCTTACATCTACTACTGTTTTTGTAAGAGGCTTTTGAAGCTTCACTAGAGATGCGCTTCTGCTGACATAAAACCTATTTGTGTCACAAGGATTATCAGCTCTGTCCATGAGTCTTGCTCGCTCTGCCCATTGTCGCCAGTTGTGTCTACAAAGAGACCACAGCATCGTTTGTACTGTAGGTGTTCAGGTATAAAGAAGCCACAGTCACTACTTTGAATAAGTGCCTGATGGGAGCAAGGAGCTTTCCATAGCTTGTAGGTTGGTTTTGAGAGGAGTCCAGCTCCATACACTCTGCAGACACAGCTTCAAATAAGACGAGGTCACCACTGCAGGGATATTACTGTGGTCAGTACAGGCACCGTTGTGACCATCTAAGGATTGAAATGCATATCTGTGGCTTACTAGATCAAGCAAAGTGGGAGAAGCCACTCAGTGGATAAAACTTGGTATTATTTTTTGATTATTTCAGCTTCTTTTTCAAATGCTATCTTTGTGCTTAGCTGTATGGTTTATCTGACTGTATTGCTGTGGTTGGAGTGCAATGCATAGGACAGCATAGTTTGTGTTAATAATAATAATTAATAAAAGGGTAGTACAGTAACAATTGTTGCTCCTTGATTCAAGCACAGCATCTCTACTGGTCAGATAGAAGGGCTTGTCCTGGACTCCGGAGGCTTTGTGTCACTTTTTAAAAACCTTTATTTTCATTTTTTTTTTAGCTTTATTATTTCAAGATCCTAAAATCTCCTTCCAGCCTTATATTATCTTTTTAAATATATTTTTTTGGCTTCCTATTGAAACCATCCATTCATCCAGTTTCCATAAAGCCCCTAATAACTATTCTAAAGTTTTTGTTCTTGGCTCTTTGCAAACCTATAAATACTGGTTTGAAAACCCAAGCTGAAATCTCTGCAAATAATCCACTCCTTCTCCTCTGGTTATAAGAGGGGCCTCCAGCTTTTTGCTTCCAGCACTTGTTAGTTATCAGTGATCTCTATGACTGTTGTTTAAGGGGAAAAAGGTAGTTGTGGTGTATAAGCAACCTGACAGACACATCTCAGAGGCATGATGGTTGCAATAACAAAGGAAAATAGCAGCAGGTAAATTAGTTAAAACACAAGTTGTGTTCCAAATGTATCTTTTCTTCATGCCTTAGTGTAATCCCATATTTAGCACATGGTTGCCTCTGAGTGAGGAGTCTGTTGAGCTTGTCAACAGCTCTCACCTTTGTGTGGCAAACACAAACAAAGCGCAGCCCTCCTCCTTGAGTGTTGCTAGAGCATGGGGAAAGCCCTGAGAGACCCACGACTTGTTCCCTGAGGTTGTCAATCCTGTGACATGTTGGGTTGTTCTGGTGAGAGGAGAAAGCATAGCCATGCCTGGAGGGGGCTGACCTGAGCTGCCGTGAAGCCTGAAAGACAGTGTGGACAATGAAGCAATAGAGAAGTCCCAGCAGAATATCAGGGCCTTGGGGACATCTGGCTTTTGGATGAGAAGCCAGCTTTTTCCTGGTAGTAAGACTTGACACTGATATCTAAGATGATGTCTGCATATTATGGGAAAGTTTTGTTGTTCTTGTCAAAAACCAAACCCTTTTATGCAAAGCTAATCCCTATGAAGTTTCTTGCTACGTTTGTACCAGTGGTGGTGTGATGGTGTGGATACAGAGAACTCACATGAACTTCACACCAAGCTGGTCAGGAGAGGGTTTGTTTCAGTCTCTTGCTTTTCTTGGTAGTGTGTTGGCTCTTTTTTGCATTGTGTAGATGCTGGTATACAGGGTCCTGATGGCAGTAGAATTGCTTTGTCCCAGCTTGTGCATGGACACTAGATTTATTGCAGCTAACCAGAGGCAGCTCTTCACTTAGGTGCTCAAAGTGAAGTGAATCCAGGATCACATGTCCATCTCATGTCCTTCACAGATGCTCAGACTAACTGGTATCACAAGCAGGAGGCCAGGCCTAGAGCTATTGACCTCAACTGAAAAAAATCCATATGTCTTCAAAAGCTTTGGATCCTCACCAGAGATAAAAGCAAATCCTCCAATATACTTTTTCTATGTAGAGACACTGAGTGGGGCCTCTGGCCAACATCTGAAAAAAAGGGACCTAAAATTAGGCCCCAAAAATACCAAGAGCAGTGAGTGGTTCCAACTGATACCAAGTTAGAAAAAAGGGCCTGAAATAAACAGATTCCTCAGTAACCAAGATCCTGTTTTTGAGACAAGTGTTCATTCTCACAAATCAAAACAACAAGAAACCAAAAAGAAAGAAAGAATGAAAACATCAAATCAAATCCCAGCAAACGGATGATATTATCAGCCAAAGCATGTCTTACTAGCGTGTTTTCCAAAATTCCTCAGGGAGTACCAGTGAGCCATGAAGAGGATATTGCTGTTTTCTGAAGTATTAGATCGGGGTTTTTTTGGAACACACCACATTTATTCATGTGACAAATCTGTTCTTCTGTTGGGTCATTGTCGCGGTCCATGACTCCCACAGTCATGTATTCGCTTTATGGTTCTTTTGTCCCTTGTGAAGTTTCTTCCTTTTCCAGGCTTATGCTGTAAGATTTTAATTATTTTTTAAAAGAGTGTAATCTCTTTGGCTTTCAGATGTACAGTATAATCATTTGTCTCATTTGGCAGGTCAAGTGAGGAAGCAATTAGAAGTAATAAATACTCTGTCAAGAGGATAAGGTTGATGCCCAAGGACTATCTTGCTCTGATAGGTGTGTGTACACATCCTTCAATGCAATCCTATTTCCTGGCTGAGATTTTTGGGAGTACTGAAATATGAATGCCAGAAAACATTAATAGGAATCACAGCAATCCTGAGAACATCTCTGATATCTTTAGAAGTAGTACTTGGATCTGGTTTTCAGCCCTCTTCTAAGTTGGTGTTGTTCCTTTCTGCATATGATGAAAGTGGCCATGATACTGTATTTTATATTACTTTTATGTCTCAATTAGGAACATCTACTTTATCATTTCAGGATGAATGACTAAACAGTAAGGCGTAGGAAGCCTTAGAAGATGACTAGCTTTTTTTTTTTTTAATTGTATCCATAACTTGTCACAGTGACTTGAGCACCTAGTATATATTTATTGTTATACTGAAATTATTGTCTTGTCCCAGCACCCTACTTTTCAGTCAAGATCTCATTGTATATTTGCACAACAGAAGGCAGTTTCTGATTCAGGAGATCATGTACCTGCTTGACTCTATACAAAGGGAGGGAGGACTCATACCAGCCTGAGCTGTGTAGTTCCCCAAAGTGATTGCGTGCAACAGTGCACAATTTTTTTGCCGTGTGTCTGTAGAGAATTTAGGAGAGTGAGTGTGTTTCCTGGCTTAGTTCTCATGCTTTTAATGCCAGATGAATAAGTAATATCTCTAAGAATATATGCACCTTAAAATCTATTTGTGAGGAAGCATGTAGAGGGCACACTGAAATACGCAGCAAAGAAAAAGTATGTGTTTCTGTGGCTGTTCAGGACCAGAAATACAAAGTCTTCTCAGATATGCACAATCTCACTTTTAACAAACTTTTTGCCTGTTCTTTCTTCCTATACTGACCACGTGAGCTCCCGTTGGATACCACACCACCAGACTACCCTGGCAGTTCTAGATGGGGCAGATGAGACAGAGCAAAGAAAACAGAGCTGAAGTACTCTCAGTGTAGGAGAACTGCTATACAAGGCCAATAGAGAGTCTGATCATCCTTATGAAATGCAGCAGGAGCTTCCTTTTTTGACAAGGCATCTGAACAAGGGCTGGGTTTCTCCCCACACTGCAGTCCCTGATGTTGTGTGTCCTCTTTCTGTAACTAGAGAATTCCCTAGTTCGTGTAATTTGAGAAAGGAAAGAAGCTGAAGCTTCCAGAAGCCCTACTGGCAACTTGCTTTGTAGTCTAATTAAGAGGAAGATGGTCAGAAACTAGAGAGACTGGCTCTAGTCGCCAGTCGCAAACCCTAGATAGATTCTGATGTAGAAAAAGGGCTTTTTGCAATGCTCCACATAGTACAGCCTTTTCCATTTTAAGTTCAAGTGCAGTCACAGTGGCAATAGTGACTTATTCTGTCCAGTGTCAGTTTATGATGGAATGTAGATATAGTTTTAAAAACACATATTGGGTTTTTATGCAGCTTAAAATGTTAGCATATTACTCTGTGGTCTTGGAGTAAAATCACAAACCTTCAGATTCTGGAAGACAATACAGAGAATGATACTCCTCTGGTACTGTAAATTATATTTTTCCTTTACAGCTATGGCAGATTTCTTGAAAGTTCACTGATATCCAGACAAAAACAATCTTAAGCGAACCCGAACTGTGCCTAGAAAGGAATCTTGATGTTACCTATGTTTGGAGCTTCCTATTTCTAATTCTAACAGAATGTTTTGATGATTGAAATTTTTTTTTATGCGTGGCAGGCTCCATCTCCATTCAAGAAGCATGCTGTGGCCTCCTCCAAAGATCTCCAAAGGCACCCAAGGCACTGTACACATGTGGGGTAGTGCACTTCATCTGTCCTGTGCAGGAAGTCTTTATGGTGCCTCTATTGCCTTCACAGTGCTTGCTTGTGGATACCATCTCTCCCTCAGACCCTTCCCACATGCCTGACAGCAAGACTGAAGCAGCAAAACAGTTGTGTCATTCTTCAGTGGCCTGCTGCAGGCATCGCTGTGATTCCAGACTGCAGCATGTATGGGCCCAACTCACAGCCACCATAAGTTTTAGATTAAGAGTACTAAAGATGACCAGATAAATGAAATGGTTCCTTTATAAGGGCTGATGGGACAGCCTGGAACTCTTTGGCTTGGGAAAGAGACACTAAATGTGGGGTATAATAGAGGCTAACAAAATTATGGAGTGTGGCACCACAGCTATGAGCCACTGCCTATAGCCAACCTTGAGACTCAGAAGTACCCTCTTTATCTGCTCCCTAATATCTCTGCAGTTTATGCCACCTACACCTTCTTCTTTCCCAGCTGGCAGTAGTTCTCTTTCTCCAAATGAGCAGTCAGCTGTCTGATGTTGGTCAAGTCTAGAGTAGTTTACACCCCCTCTTGACTATGTTAACTCCCTCTGCAAATATTATGTGCTGTCTCCTGCTCTCTTTTCCCCATCTGCTTCAAGAAAGGGTGAGAATTTTCTGCAGTGTGGGTTTGTTGCCTGCCTCTCTCTCATTCCACCTCCCTACCTGCCCCCCTGCCTCCCACCCCAAAAAATGTTGCTCAACATCAGTGATGTTCAATGTGCACTCCAGTGTCCACCTAGAGTGAGCTGCCCTCAGACCCTGAACAAACTTAGACTAGAGAGCTAACATTAACTGAGATGAAGGTTTTTCCATCCGTGGCCATCTGAAGTCATGGAGAGCCCAATACAAATCCTCTCTTAGTTAGGTCCTTGGGTCAGACAGGGAAGAAAGGAACACTGAAAAACAGAAACTAAAACTTCTGTCTTCCACTGCAGGTTGCTGGAAAACGAGCTATTTCTTGCCTACTGGTCATAAAAAGGCAAATGTGCAAGTCATGTAAATCACAGAATAATCAGCTCTTATGTGAGATTGATATTGCAGTTGCACAAGGTAGATTTCTTATAATCTCCTTTATTTCCTAGGAAGGGAAGTGCTGGATTATCTCTATTTATATTTGCATAGTCAAAATGGATTCCTCTGCTTTAGCCTAACACAAGTTATCAGATGCTGATTTAGCAATATGTAAACAACATCTGTGGACATCAACTTGGGATCTGATGATCTGGTGGTCTAGGAGTCTATTAAGTCTTCAGAAGTTTTTTTTTCATCTTAAGTAATGTACAAGCAGTTCCATGTTGACATCCAAGCAGATGGCAGTGTGAGGTTTCCATAGACATAAGCTGTTGGGTTTAGTTTGGTTCTTTCTTTGGGTAATGTATGAAAATTAAATACAGTAAGAACTGGGTTAAATTTTTCAAATCTTAAAGCTGATTAATGTGAAAATAAGAAAGTTTGTTTTCACAGAGGAAGGGAAAAGAGTATTTGAAATTATTGCAGAAAACTTTGCACTATTTCCAAAATATGGAACTTGCATTTCTTTTCTGTAAAAAACAATCACATTTTGAGGAAGTTATATGAATTATTAGGCTACTAAAAATCCTGTGAGTCTTTCAAATGATAGGGATACTTTACTTTCCTGCCACAGCAGATTCCAACTTTAACTTCCAATTTACTTTTTCCCTTTAGTTGCTTTAAGCATTCCTTCATTCTTGGCCTTATTCTCTCAGGCTTTACTTTTATATCAACCCCAGTTTATCCCGAGATTGCAGCATTTCTTTGGATAACATCACTTCAGTTAAGGACTTTGGAGTGCCTCACTGAGGGAGTGCCATACTAGAAGGATTTGTGCCAGGTAAGATATGTAGTAATTGTCTTTAAAATAATTTGTTTAACTTTATTCAAAACATGAAAAGGTATCTTTTTCTGCTGCTGGCATCCTTATGGATTAGGTGTCAACCTTCTGTGAGGGTAACAGACCTAGTGTTGATGAGTCAGGCTTCAGTAGACCTATGCTGATTCATATTGGCTGGACATCTGAGCAAAGTCAAAGTCATGTGGCATTCAGAGTTGGAGGAGGAACCTTAAATCAGAGGTCTTTTCCGTCTCATCTGTAACATGTGGGTATGGCAAGAGGGTTCTCTATTGGAACCCTCTGTGGTGGTGTAAGAAAATAAGTTCAGCTCAGTTCCTCTGTGTTGTGGGTGCTGTAGTTAGCAGAAGTCCTAACTTGAATACCATAATATGTCTTCTGGATCCGAGTCATGTGGACTGGCTGCTTCTGTCCATAAAGGGAATGCAGTGTTTCCTTTCTTCAGGGGCCTTGTCTCCTTCATCATCAGCAAGGAAATATTGTCCCTTTGCCAGGCAGAAAAGGCAAGTCACCACATGAGCTTTTCAGCCTGGAACCAGTCCTGGAACTGGTGAGGCTCGGGCTGGTAAACCAGGAAGCGTAAGTTATCCCTCTGCTGCTCCTGAATGAAGTGGCAGCCAGCATGCCAGCTTCAGACAACTCCCTGGTTTTCTGCTTGTTTTCCTGCCACATGGGCAATGTTTCTAATGTAACACTTACATCCTCTATGTATTATTGTCTGTCTGCACATGTAGGTACCCAGACAGGCATTTGCCTTCCAGAATTTGACACATTCCCACATGCTGTCTGCCCAGAGCACTCCAGGCCTGGGCTGCGGGGATATAACACAGCTCAGCTTAGTCTGTGATGGAGGAAGGTTAAACTGAACCAGGTTATCCCGTTGTCAACTAAGAGTGCGTAAACAAGAAATACCGTAGTCAGCTTAATATATGTTTGTTAACTTGGCTATACCCGAATCCTTTGACTGTAAGGCTGTGGGACAGGAGAGGATCTTTCTGTTCTGTTTACACAGCCTCTGACAGGGCTGTGACCTGTGTTTGGGACCACAGTGAGTGATAATCTAATCCTGTGTTTTACTTAAAATTGCAGCCCATCTCAGTTCAGGTGCAGTAATTCTCTGAGGCTCAGAAACTAGGGATAATAGAATATCTCATGGTCCAACTTCCTTGGATTTCGTGAGTCCCTGCAAGCCTGATTACATGGGGCTCCCTACCTTGCTGGTATATCACGTCAGGTATTAATGCTTTCCCAAGGTGTACGTGGCCATGGAAAAACAAAGACTGACAAGTGCAACAAACCATCTTCATTCCTTTGCCATAGGGGTGGAACAGAGCTTAACTGGTAATAAGCACCTTGCTCTTCCTCTGTATCTGTCATGCAAGCAAGATTGGCTTCTGACCTTCAGCTTTCTGCACGGAAAACTTAAAGTTTGCTGCCCTTAGAGCCCTTGTGCTTTAGTGGAGGCAGAGGGACCTATTCTGCCCTGCAAGTAATATTCCTATGAAGTGCAAGAGCACTGATGTGAAGTTTAGGGCATAAACAAGCCCAGAATCAGATGTTGACCCCACGTGGTGGCAATGGGCTAGGGCTTGCCAGCTGAATACACAGCAAAGAGGGGGCACAGTCATAGCAATTAATTTTTCGCCTCAGGGTGGAATAGCAGACTTCCTCTGCTCACACTTCTGCAGAGCCAACCCCTGTTCCAAAAGCCAGCGTGCTCACGTTACACCGTGTTCAAAAGTCCTCGCTGTTCCCAGAATATTTCCTTAGCTCGTTTGTCCGATGAGGGGCACAAGGGAAAGCAATTACTGCAGCAAAGGTGGAAAATGGAGGTAACGGTTCAATCTAATCACCACCCCACCGTGGAGAAAGCTACATCTCTCCTAACCGCAGAGGAGGTGTTTAGTGCTCTGGTTCAAAGTAAATATTTCCTCATCACTCAGCAGCAGTTAGGCAGGATGTGCCAAAGCCAGCCAGGTCTTGCAGCGTGAGGAAAACAAGAGCTGCGTGGAACTGTCATCAGCATGAAGAGTCCTCGAGTTTAGACTCGGCTCTTCTCACTGTGCTAAAACAGATGACAGTCCACAATACACAGCCACAGAGATTAAAGTTCAACAGACTTGCACGCAGAGCTAGTGCCTGGTCATTGCGTTTAACTCTTTGAAGACTGTAAATGACGCTTGCACCCTTCTTGCTAGAATCTAGAGGACACCGCAAGGAATCCTTTTGAGGGGCGGCTGTGGCTAGTGCAGGGGATCCCTGCTGCAGACCTAACAGATGAGGTTCCTCTACAGCTGTAGCTGTGCTGAGTTGCTAACTCAGTGCAAAGAGGGGCAACCTTCCATAACCCGCTTTCTCTTGGGATGAGTCCCTGTCTCTGCAGAATCAGGGACTAGGCTACATTTTATGCCTATTGAAGTCTTTGCATCTAACTGACAGAAGGGAGATAAACCAGGCCAGCCTGATCTCATTCAGATCAGCTTTACCTCAGTCAAACTTGCTGTATTGATTCTCATTATGTTATTCCCTGTTTGCACTGAGGTCAGGACACTGCATTCTGGAATTAGGTCATGAACAGGCATGACATTTATTTTCCTCCAAGTGCTTAGTTTGTAAAGCAATACCAGGTGACAAGAGGAGGTTCTTAGGAGACAGCTGCTGTAGCCTGATAGTGTTTTAACAAGATAAATATTTTGATGACTCCAACATGCTACAGCTGAACTATGATCAAACTCTAACCTCAGTGCCAATGATGGGGATCTTGTGTATCATTGAAATTACATTGCTTCAACTAATGTAATGAGTAAAGTGACTGCAGAGTGAGAATCTGGGTTCGGACCTTAGAATAAAGATACAAACCTCCATTGCTCCATTAATTTTACTATAGCTTTTGCCTTCAGAAATATGGGTCTGAAGGTTAACAGCTCTTGCTTGCACTGTTGTAGACAATTGCATCAGATTTTAGTGTTTATGAACCGATCAGAACCCAAAGCAGAGCTTTGCTCAGACTGGTGTCCTGTGTACTGAACTGTGTTTTTGCTGGCCAGCAGTAGTTAGGTTCTTTATTTCCTTTCTGGATTGAGTCCAAGAGGTAGTATTTTATTCATTAATAAATTGCAACTTAAGTCCAGTTTATGACTAAAAACTTGATGTAGAGATTGCTGAAAGAAAACCATCCAAGTGAGCCTTCAAGAAACTTCAGGATAAAACATTACTTCTCTGCAGATTGATCTATAGGTTTATGTACAGTGATGCCAAACTGCGCTTACATATAATGACTTTTCAGAACAGATGTTGTATACTGGCTGTTGGTACCCCATATGCAATTTTCTCAGAGATGTTTTAATTTTTAGGTCCCTAAGCAGTTTTAAAAAATATCTCAATAGTTACAAAGGAATTGTACAAAGAACAGTTAAAAATGTCAGTCAGATACTTGCTGTATCAAATGTCAAGTCTCATACTTTTGCTTAATGAAATCCGTTTCCAGTAGAGTTCATAACATCATCAATGACCTAAACAGTGTACCTGACAGCTTGCCTGCCATCTCAAGCTGTAAATCTGGATAACTAATGGTATATCGAAGAAGAAAAGGTCAATAAATGCAGAAATGTGTGGAGAATCTAATCTTTCCCTGGCACTTGTTATTCCTCCCTTTTTGCTCTCCTTTCATTTTGTAATCTGTCACATTAAACTGGTCACACTTAACAAGAGCCTGATCAAGACAAGTTTCCGATAAAGCTCCATCCATTCTTGCCACAGAGCATCAGATGGACAAAGGCAGTACGTGACTGCAGATCTGGGAACATGCAAAGGGAAAACTGTTCTTGAAATGCAGTTGAAGAAGGAGTCATAAATACATGTAAAAATACTAAATTTTAGAGATCAGGGAGACTACAGAAGTCACTCATCTCTTCACGCAGAATTAAAAAGATTTTTGTTGAGTTTATGTTTTTTTTGAACAAAACTGCTACTGTTGAGAACAGAAATGTCTTAGGCTTCTGAGCAGTAGACCTGGTAATCTTTCTGTCTGCCAGTGCATTTTTCCCTGTAGTGTGCTTAACACTTTGCCCAATCCAGAAAAAAATGACTCAGTCAAAAGGACTTCCTCCATCTGCCTTAGGTGATTATTCCACAGCCTATTAGGTCTCCCCATTAGGAAATATTTTGAACATCATTTTCCCTGCGCTTACTTTTAAAGCATCATTCTGACTAGATCCTACCCTAAACAACAGTCTTCCATCATTAGTATTTCCATTTCTTTTGTACTTTTCTATGGTTATCATATCCCCTCCAGCATTTTGCTGGTGTTTAGTTGAATTGCAGATGTTTAGTGTATTTAAACTTTCCTTGTATGCCAAGCATAGGACTGGCACCAGTATATTTATACACCGTTAAACAAGGGTGGTGCCTGTTAAATGTAACTGCTTTCTTCTGATGCTTTCATGGTAGAAGTTGTGCTAGAGAACAAGGGCAGCTTCTATTCTAAACTACATGGAAAAGGTGTAATTGCTAAACAAGAATGACTTATAAATAGACTATATATATTAATACATTAGTTTAGTATCCAGCCTTAAGTCCACAGCGGAAGCAGTTAAATGTAATTGATGCCAACTGCTCAAAGATATTGTGTGTATGTGTGCATGTGAGAAATTCCAACCAAATGAATATTATCAGGTTTACTAGGGTTCTGTATTTTAACAGTAAAGAATATCTCTAAAACCACTAGAGTCTTTTAGACTGGGGGAAACATTGCAAATGTTACCACACTATGTCTGGATGCATAATATATATGTGTTTTTGTATCTCAGTATATTTGGGTTTCTTTGAACTTTAAGATTAGCTCTGAATTTCTTGAGTATACAAAGCTTACTTCAAGGATAGTTATATAATCGTTGTATTGTGTATATTACCTTAAGTTGCTGATACATACTGTCTACCTGAACTCCAGCTACACTGTTTGGATTAAAGGTAGCGATAATAGCTCTGTGTCTTATTAAAGTTGCAAACACTTAGCATTTACCTATGTTTGGTTGCTTATAAATTTACTAAGCTTTAAGTCTTTGGGTTGAAATTTTCTGTGCCGACTCTGTCTGTCGGACACAATATGGTATGTGTGTGTAAATGTTATGATCATTTCAGTAAATTTTTTCAGGCTTTTCTGAGAACAAGGAAAGAGGAAAATGTGATATAAAAGTGCAAGAACAGTCATACCAGGTCAGACCAGCTGTCTGTCTAGCTCAGGATACTTGCCCTGACAGTGGCCAGTACTGCAAGTGTATTTGACACTTCTTTCAAATATTCTCCCAGCCTCCAACAGTTTGTGGTTGAGGGATTTTAGACCCAGACACAATATTTTGTACTTAATAGTTCTTGAGGGATTTTGCTTTGGTGACTTTGTTTTTGAATCTGTGTAAGCTTTTGGCATCTAGAATGTAATTTGGTGAGGAGTTCCACTGCTGAAATTCCACTGGTTGAAATGAGGTCCCTTCTGGTTTTTGATCCTGTTTCCTGTCATTTTCAATGGAAGATACGAAGCTGTTATATTGGAAGCAATCATTCTGAAGGCCAGCTTCTGCCAGACCCCGTCTTGGTTCTCATTTTGGAATAGAAACAACCCGCTCAGAGCCCTTTGCTATGAAGGCAAAGTAGAAGTATTTAAGATTGTTCCTTCCCATGTGCATCACTTCACATTTATTGACACTCAATGTCATTTGCCCTTTTTCTGGCCAGACACGCCATCTTGCCACCTTCATCTGAAATTTTCCATAATCATTCCTTAATACCTTGAATACCCAATTATCAGTAGCAAACTGTCTTCTCACTATTGTCTTTCTTTTCTAGTTCTTTGCATAAAGCTTTTTTTTCCCAAGGTAAAGTTTTTACAGGTTTTCTTTGAGCAGCTCTAGCCACTTCCTATGATAAAAAAGAAGTAGTAAGAGTCAGGATATTCAGGAGCATGAGTATTGCTATGCCCAGGAGCATCCCAAAATTTCATGGGTCATGTGAAAGGGAAAGCAGCGGATATTCAACAGCAATGATTAAGGAAATATGGGCACATTGAATTTCACTAACGGGTAAGTATGTTTTATTTATGTAACTTTAAAGGGATGACTTTAGATACCAAGGGTCAGCAGATTTTGGCCAAAGAATTAAAGAGCAGGCCCAATGCTGGCTAAAATTGAGAGTGAGACTTGCTTAGAAATCAGTAGGGGGTTGTAACAGATATAAAAATAGTGTTCCTGGGTTAAGAATGAATAGGAACTAGTCCAGGAAAGCAATTAAGTGAATGTCTGCTGTATAAGCCTGAGTAAATATTTTCAGTGGGAATACATATTCTGAAATTGAAGACCATACAGAAATGCTTTGCTGGACCCCTTGAGGAGCTGTCTGTAAGTATTGAATATATGTGAATTGCTGGAAATATATAACCAATTTGAAAATAACCGATTTATCAATGTGGTTCTGACCATAAATGTTGGCTGGTCGTTAGCTGATTGCTTCTTTTTCATACATTTCTCCCAGATTCCCAGTGAGCTGCAGACTTTGTCGGTCTTCTCTGGGGTCTAGTTTGGCCCCCACTGAAGATAGTAAGTGACAAATTTCACCAAAAAAGTATCAGCAGGAATATTTTTTTTTTCTTTCAAAATAAAGTTTCTTAATCTTCTCCATTCCTTCCCCTTGTTCCTCTCCAGGAGATCTGTTCCACACAGCCCATGGAATTTTGGCTTCTCATTTATATTTGGAAGAAAAACAGATTTCAAACTGTTGGAATTTCTCATGGATTGGAAATTCCTTTTTCCAGATAGTTCTACATGAAAGGGACCCAGTGGCTTCTGTGGCACTTGGCTTGCTGGGCAGGATTGTCAGGCAGAGGTAGCAACACCTGGAAGGAGGAGGGGGGACTGTATGCCAGCACATCCACCACCTTGCCATGAGGTAAAGCACCCTTTGCCCTAGTGATGGTAACTGAGCCGCCTCTTCTCCAGTCCTTTGTTAAATCTCTTCCAGAATAATAGCTTCTTTGCTGAGTGAGTTTAACCTTTCCAGCTGTAAAGGTAGTGGATATCTTTGTTAGAGATGGGATTCTCAGAAGTTCCTAAGAGGCAGCTGTCAGCTCTCAGCAGCCTGGGAAATTTTGATTTGAGCCTACCAGTAAGAGGGAATTTTAAAGTGTGCCAGGAGGCATTGTTCCTTCAGATGATAATCTTTCCCCAACATAAAAGGGAAAAAAAGAAACCAACAAAAAACCAAACAGAAGTAGATTCGGGATAGTAGAAAACAAATGAAAATAGTCCTAATGTCTCCTTTTACATGGTCCCTGCAGCTATTGTTTCGCCTTTCAGTTTGTCATTTTTGCTGTCCACTCTCCAGTCTCTTTCTGTTAAATTTCTTGGAAGAGTAGAAGAAAGACAAATTTTACTGAATTGCAATATAAACAGGGATAAGGAGAGACAGGAAGCTCATTTTACATGGGATAAAAAAAGTAGAATGCATATTATCCAGGATGAAATGTGTAGGGTGGCAAGGCACAGGCAGCAAGTGTGAGGAAGATCTTGAAGGAGTTCTGTTCTGCTGCTGCTGTTGCATCCTTTCAGTACAAGTTTGAGTGTAGGTGGGACATAGATCTTCAATCCCTAAAGCACACGTCTCCTCCAGTCATTTCCATGAGTATGAAGAATATGTAACAAGGTAGAATTTAACTGTATTTGCCTTTTTATTTTCCATAGTAGATGACAGTCAAGGTTTACACTTACACAGATAAGAAAGGCACCAGAGTAAATGTTAAAGCACTTTCTTCCATAAGTGACTATGAATTGCCTTTTCTTTGTGGGAAAACAATAATCAAAGGAGGCCTAGCTGATCTGATTTGTTTATAGCACCCTTAGTCCTATGACAAAGTCGGTCACAAAATGTTCTTGCAGAAGCTGAGTAGTCAGGAAGGAATGATAAAATACTGTGTAATGGACAGAAAAAAGAAATAAAATTATTTTCAATGTGTCTTAAGGGACAACAGCAGATATCTCAAAGCTCAGTACTAAAATTTAACATATTAAGTTCTTGGAAGATTGGACAAATAAGCAGCTTGCAGGGTTTTAACTTTATTTTATTTGGGTTAGTCATGCCTGAGGAAAACTATGACTAATTTCGGAGGGGTCCGCTTTCATGTGATCTCAATTCAGGGACCAGATTGGTAGTTACTCATGATGTACCAACGCGCACAGGATCTTTGCTGGTCGAGGTTGTTCTAAGCCCTGTTCCCTTAAGTCCCTTAGTAACATAAGTCTCAGAAGATTAGGCTTTTTTTACAGAGCCCTCTAGAGCCCAAGAAATCCCTTTTGCAGGTACTGTAATGTTCCTGACTGCCATGTCTGTGCTGGCACCATGCACATTCCTTGCACAGCCACACCCCGTGTGTAGGAGCTGTAATGTCACTGCCGACACTCACATGGAGGTTCAGGAGAGCATGTTCTGAACCTGGGCTGGTGGTGTTTCAAATGAGACTGCTGCCTCTCCGAAATGGTTTAGCCTTCTGCTGGTGAAGTTGTGGACATGGTCTCTCCAGAAACATCTTCTGTTTGGTTGGGTTTTTGCCTTGGCACTGCAGTACACTGTGAACATCCATTGCTTATGACGATTAGGATATTTTGCTTTCTTCCATGCCTTGGCACTTGTGACTTCTGCCTGCAAACTTTAGGACATAGGTCATTACACCTGGGGCTTTAGCCGACCCCCAAAATGACAAAGCCGTGTGTGACCAAGGACATACCATTCTCATTTCTGCCCTGGGCTGCTCAGCATTGCTGTCTGTTTCGGGCATAAAGAAGTGCAAGCAGCTGCACTGTGACCATTTTTGTAGCCGGAGATGCAGAGATAAAAGGAGGTTCCTTGGATTTTCTGCATCGCACAGAGGGAACATAAACATTTTGACCTTTATGAGAATCTTTGTCAAAGACTTAGCAGCAGTGGGTGAAGGATCTTGCACAGCTCTGGTAAGGAAAAGGAAATCAATGACCCATGGTAGCAACTTCCATAAGCAGTAAGTCTAACTTTCAAAGTGGTCAGGGAAGACAAATGAAGGCAAAAAAATAAGGAAATTAGTCAGATTCCCAGAGAGAGGAGCTGAGCAATGGTGGAATGAAGCTATGTGCCTTTTAGAGCTTCGAAGTAAGGCGCAGAAGAGATTCTTCAGAAATGCCTTTCAGATCACTGCCTGACAGTATAAACACTGTTCGTGACACCCACTAACCTGGCTGGCTGCACTTTTAATGCATCAGCCTCCAAGCTGTCCTTGAGTATGTGGTGTTTGAAAGGGAGATGAAGGAGCTTTCACAGGTAAGGTTGGTACACTTGGTTGTTTCCCTCTAGTTTCCCTCTGTTCTAGTGTCAATTATCAGTGGAAAATACTACTGCTATAAGGCAGAAGCTGCTTTATGGCTCAGTTCAGGCTTCAGTCTGCTTTTATCCAGGACTAGGTCCTTGAATTTCAGTATTTTTTTTTTTCCTAATTGACACCAGTACAAAGAGGAGAAAATTGAGTGATAAAAATCTCTTCCGGTAAGCGATCTTGGAGCTGTCTTTGCCATTAAAGTCTCTCTTCACAGCAGGGTCTTAAGAAAGTTCAAGGAATGCATGTCTGTCGATTCAGGAACAGGCACAAGTCTAAGTGCCTTCCTGAACCACTGCCTTAAAATAACTCCACCAATGGCCACTTGTGCAGTGACATTTTGGAAATGTGCACCGCCTTATTAGAAAACTTGACTGTGAATACCAGGCAATCTACTGCGGTTCCTGGGATGTCAGCCCAGAAACCCAGCAGCCTCCCCATCTCAGCATAGCTCAGAAAGGCAGTTTGAATATTAAAATCTTCATGTAAAATAATAGATGTTGCAAGATGGGAAGCCTTATAAATTGAAAAATGTCAGTTGGTTTTGCAGAGGTTGCTTACTTATTTTCACCTCATAAACATTTCAGAAGGGATTCTAGCACTTTGTTAAACTGCTGCTGTGTTGGAGTCTTCCATGTTTATTTATACACACCTAGCAAACTCCCTGAAGGAGCCAAAGGGCCTGGTTTCAGCAGCCCCATAGCTGCACATGTGGGCTTTTCATTTTTTTCTTGCGCTGGACGAATGTTCTGGTAGACAAATCTGAGCAAAGTGTGCACATTAAGTGCAAATGTTTGTTCCCCGAGGAAATGTGGGAGCCCACCAGCTAACCTTGCTAGTCCAGGTGCACTTGTCCAAAGAGGGCTGATGGTTAAATGCCCAATTTGGTGTATCCTTTCTTTTGCAGCTGTAGACACATCTCTGCTTTCTGTTTGGAGCTATTGGCTTGGCTTTAGACCCCATCCCTTCAGCAGCCTACCTGCCACATGCAGCACAGGTGGATCTAGCACTCTCCTCAGGACTTGTAGAGGACTTGTTGTAAATTAGGATCCCAGCCTGACATAGGTCGGCTCAACTCTGGCCAAAGTTATTGGCCAAATTCTCAGCTGCTGGAAAGTTGATTTAGTAATTGTAAAAGTCTGTGCAGCTCTGTACGGTGATTTGTTTCCCCTTTCAGGGTATTTGTGCTGACTTGCCTCACTGGAAACTTGCTTAAGCTGGTGGAGTAAAGAGGTGTTTCCTCTGATTTCAGCTGGTCTGAGAGTCCTCTAATTCTCCCAGACCACATCTTCATGGCAGTTGTGAGGACAGAGAAGCTATAACATCAAAATAATTCTCTGAGAGAAAAGAAACCTTTTACTTATGTTCCTAGTTTAGCCTTCATCCTGTGCTTATGTCTCTTTGTGTGTCTTTCACCCTGTCTCAGTGCAGTGGGATCAGCCCCAGTGTTTCTGCCTTGACCCCTCTTCTGCAGTAGGCCCTCTGACCGGGCTGGTGGGGCTTGCTCTGGAGCCCAGTAGCAGTGGTACTCAGGGTACCCCTCCTGAACACCCCCCACACACATTTTCTAGGTAATATCAGTGGTTAAGCTTTCACCCAGTGAAAGTCAGCATGAGCCAACAAAGTCAGCAGTTTTGAGCCAGTGACCAGGAGATAAGTGCCATGGGCTAAAGTCAGAGTGCAAAAGTTTTTTTCATGGGTGTTAAGGGATGTGTTCCTGATGGACACCAGTCTGGCTTGACTGCCTGGACAACGTCTTCTCCTGTAGATGGTTTTCATTCCATTGTTTTTGTTGAGCCACATACCTCCCTTATCTGGAGTATCTCCATTGGTTTTAGTGAATTTCTCAGGATTTTCATCAGCGCTAAAGAACGTTTAGTTTGTTGCTCACAATACTGTCACTACCTCAGCCCTGCAACGACTATGGCAAACAGGCCAAATACAAAGTTGGGGTAGGCAAGAATGTCCTCCATTGGAAATTTTGGGGATGGATTTTGCTATTGTGCTTATCTGTGCCTATCAGACCTAAGCAGTGTGCAAGCTGGCCAGAAAAAGTGTCTAAACAGAACTGATAGAAAGTGGGTGTACAAAACGAACACGACTTCCATTTCAGGGGGGCCAAGAGGAGGTATTGAACATCATGAAGGGAGAAGTATAATACTGAGTATATGTGTGAGGACAGAGCTGTTTGAAGAACTAGGAAAAATAAACCCTACATAGATTTACGTTATCTGTGGATCTAGCTGCCTGTCTTTTGGTGAATCTGTTGTTGCTACTACAGCCATCTGGAGCATGCAAAAGGGGTGAAGCTTGTGATTTTTTTTAAAAAGCCTTTGGGACAATTTCCTTAGTTCCCAGCTCTTTGGAGGGCAGTACCTAAAGCAGTGCTTGTTGTTCACTGTGAGAGGGAAAGGAGCAAGCGACCTGCACCTTGTCTGCTGGGAACTCTCATGGGTGTAAAGCTTGCTCTGTTCATGTGCTCTTCAGAAAGCTGCTGTGCCTACCTAGGTGCCAATGTTCAGCGTGTTGCAGTGGCTTTTCCCACACCTATCCCGCCAATCCTCTAATCCATGTTTCATGGATTTATGATTTAATGTCCATCCTCCTGCTGTGCTGAGGACTGACTGTGCATTGCAGGCAAGAAGCATTCCCTCTCTCCCCTCCCTCTGGAGGTATAAGCTCTGCTGCCCAGGCAGAAGGGGAAGGGAATGTGTTAATGGCTCTATAACAAGAAGGGTAATTTTTCCTGGCTGCGCTTTTAGGTTTGCTCCCAGAATGTGTACAGTTATCACTTATGCTACTTCAAATTCTTTCCTTTTCTTAGAAGAGGTCACTGCATAGACAGAGAATTTGGATTATCAGGCTGCTGGCACTGGCCTGCGTTTTCCACTGTGTGTGCTTGGAATACAGTTTAGTCTTGTGCCTCTCCCAATCTGCTTACCTTCTCCTTTCCTCTCTTCTTGCTCCCCCCCAGTAAGGTGTTGTCTTCATCTTTTCATGAGAAAAAAGTCAAAAATTTTAAATGAGCCATTAAATCACTTGTGCAATTTCTCTGAAAACCTTAAAGTTGTGCATCTGATCTCCTGAAGCATGAAGACCCCAGTGAAAGGACTAAGACATATTCGTGTTTGGGTCCTCAGAGCAAACAGAGGACACCAAACTTGGGTCCTTGCTACTGGAACAAGATCTTTAAAAAGGTCAGATCTAATCCTTAATCCAGGGGTGCCATAGCTGTAAATCTGAACTGGGCTGTTTGCAGGTGGGGAATTGTTCAGCATGCGGTGTGATGTCACACCCTGTACCCAGACAGGACAGGTAGCACCTCCCTGCTTTCTCTGTTGCTGCCATCTCTAGTGTGCTGCAAAATCAAGCCCTGATTGTAGGAAGCAATAAACAGTCTAAAGGTAAAAAGAGGAGCAAAGGGGCCCTGACAGTGGCTAAGAGGATCTTCCTTCAGTCATTTCTGTTCAGGGTTTCTGAACCCTTCAAAACAGAATGTGACTGAACAGAACCGGACACGGACAGGACAGCTCTGGATTGATCTGTGTTGTAGAGCTTCACACAAAGACACTCTTCAACCCCTCTGAGCTTGAACACCTGTGGTTTTGAGTATCAGTGCTCCTGACTTAGGTTTGCAAGTCAAATATTGCAGTTTGAAGTACTGCATTGTGGAGTCAAGTGTAGCCCCAAGGTACGGCTGAACAGCAGTGATCACCATCTCATAACCAGCTGATGGATTCCTGAAAGGAGAACTCCGAGCCTTATAGAATCATAGAATGTTCTAGGCTGGAAGGGACCTCTAAAGGACATCTGGTCCAACCTCCCTACTCGAGTAGGGACATCTCTACCTAGGTCAGGTAGCTCAGAGCCCCATCAAGCCTGACCTTGAATGACTCCAGGGACGGGGCTTCCACCACCTCTCTGGGCAGCCCATTCCAGTGATCTATCACCCTCATGCTAAAGAACTTTTTTCTAATATCCAACCTAAATCTATCCTTTCCTAGCTTAAAACCATTACTCCTTGTCTTATCACTACAAACCCTTTTGAATAGACCTTCCCCTGCCTTCCTGTAGGCCCCTTTCAGGTACTGGAAGGTCACTATAAAGTCTCCCCGGAGCCATCTCTTCTCCAGGCTGAACAGCCCCAACTCTCTCAGCCTGTATTCATACAAGAGATGCTCCATTCCCCTGATCATTTTTCCTTCTGAGCCATTCTTCATGTTGTGAAAAAGACCAGCTTGGTGTATGTGATATCTCTGCCACTTGGAACCAATGTTTTTAGAAAAAATATTTTTTATTAGGAAGAAAATTATAACCAAGGAGTCTCTGTGGCGCAATTGGTTAGCGCGTTCGGCTGTTAACCGAAAGGTTGGTGGTTCAAGCCCACCCAGGGACGGGTTTTTCCCTTTGCTCTGCCCACGGCAAAGGTGTTGGAAGTGGATAATCTCTAAGGTCCCTTCCAGCCCAAGCCATTTTATGATACTGGGCTGTAGGGTTTTGGCCATGTATGCTGGTTTAGACTGGAGTAGAGTTAATTTTCATCACAGTAGCTAATATGGGACTATGTTTTGGAGTCGTGCTGGAAACAAGGATGTTTTAGTTACTGCGGAGCATTGCTTACACAGAGTCAAGGCCTTTAGTGCTTCTCACCTCACCCCACCCCACCAGTAGGCTGGGGGTGAACAAGAAGTTTTGAGGAGACACAGCTAGGACAGCTGACCCTAGCTGACCAAAGGGATGTTCCAGACCATGTGATGTCATGCTCGGCATATAGAGCTGGGCAAAGGATGTTTGGAGTGATGACATTTGTATTCCCAATTACCCATGAGGTATGACATAGCCCTGCTTTCCTGGGGATGGCTGAACACCTGCCTGCTGATGGGAAGGGCTGAATGAATTCCTTGGTTTGCTTTGATTGTGTGTGCGGCGCTTGCGTTACCTATTAAACTGTCTTGATCTCAACCCACGAGTTTTCTCACTTTCACTCTTCTGATTCTCTCCCTCATCCCGAGGCAGGGGGACTGAGCAAGCGGCTGCATGGGGCTTAGTTGCTGGCTGGGGTTAAACCATGACACTGTGCAAGGCTCTCTGTTGTAAAGTGTGATATATTTCTGCTGGCAGTTCCTAGCACAGAGAAGAAAAGGAGTTGCTCCCTGCATCCCCCCCAGTGAGCCCAGGGCTTGGAACTGGGGATGCAGTGGAGGTAGCTACGTATGGAATGACTAGGCATGCCTGTGCTCATACAATAAAATTTGTGGTTTCTAGGAACCAGTCCAGTTTCAGAGCAAGTGATGGAATTAATACTCCTTCTACTGCTGTTTTGCTCTAAAATAAATGGTAATGTAAAAATAGAGTAATTTAGAAATAACTGTCTTCCCCCAGCTAGCTGTCATGGCAGCAAAAGCCCCATAACAGAGCCAGCCCCCAAGCCAAGGTTATTTCTAAGCCATTTCTAATTCGTGGAAACCAATTTGCAAAATTTTGGGTGGTTTGGGAATAAGAAAAGTCACTTTACAAATCATTGTCTGCTGCAGGAAAAGCAATTGTAATGGACCCAGAGCATAAAAACACGATGCGGGGTTTTTTTAGTGCATCAAGTCATGTGACAAATGAGAAGGATACCAAATAACATAATTTCAACACAGTCAAACAGCTCATGCTCCACTTGCATGGTGATTATCCTCTCAGTTTACACAGATCTTTGCACTCCTGTGGTGCTTTAATAACATCACTTTAAAACCCTGACATTTGGGTAACATGAGCAGCAGCAAATGCTCACAGCATCTACAGTCATCAGTCACTGTCAGCTCTGCTCTGAGGTTTCTCTGCTTTCCGCCCATGTGGCTGTACGCTTAGCTTAAACCCCTTTTTCCAACACTGGGTATTTCTTGTAGCCCCCAGGAAACAACCTGGAGAGTTTTTGGTTGGTGTGTCCAGCTGAAGCCTCGGGAGCCTGTGCAGACACCAGGCAAGGGAGAGGTTTGCAATTCAGTGTGAAATGCTGTTCGTGAAGCCTGGCTGCTCCCTGGGGGTGATGCTGGTGACATTGCCTTCTTTGTGTGGCAGTAGAGTGAGGGACCTGCTTGAGATGGAGGAGAGGGGGGAAAAAATCACAGAATAATAAAGGACAGCTTTTGGTCTGAGGAGCTTACAGGACCAAATGGAAAAAGGGTGGAAGAAGGGCAGGACTGGGGTGCTTCAGGTAGTGGTTGAGTGTGATAAATGCCTTGAAGAAGGGTCTGATTTTTCTCTCCGGTCAGTCAATGCAGCCAGGCTTTGGCTTCATTTGTACTGGTGTAAATTACAGATAGCTCCACTGATTTCAGTGCAATGACAGCACTTTCTGCTATCAGGGCTATTGACTTAAGAGCAGTTATTCCACTGGCTGAATAGAAGCCAGTCCTGTGTCTGGGGTGGGAAGACCAGGACTGGCTGGTAGCTGGCCGTGTTTTCCAGTTGTTGACTCTCTGGTTTAGTGAGAAACAATTCAGCTCTTAATGAAATGGTCATGCCCTGCTCCTGACAGCATTGAAGGTCTCTGAGAATCTTGTAGGAGCAGAACTTACACAGTGTCGTTGCTCTGTGCCCAGTAGCGTCTGTGCGCAACCAGTCCCGTACTGCTCAGCAGCTTGGCATCCATGCCATAGCACCACCAAGGGCAGGGTCTCTGCTCACCGCTGGGTGAGCAGAGCCGAGGCTCCATGGCAGTGTGCATGGTCTGTTCCCTTTTTAGTAGCAGCCTTAGTAGCCCACCTCTTTTTTGCGTTCAAAAAACTTGTGTTATTTATCATGTACTGTTATTTTGTGTCATTTTATAGCAGTATTTACAAAAAAGTCAGCCACTCCTTCTGTGTTTACTTGAAGGACATCTAATGTGCAAGGCACCAAAGACCTCACAATGGCTTTTTTTTTTTCCCAAAGACAGCTAGGCTTTGCTGTGGCAAAGCTGGGCTGTGGGGACTATAGATGCTGTAGATCCATGAAGGATCCTTTTGTAACAAAACATCCCAACTTCTGTGACGTGATGCAGTTTAGTAGCCCAGTTCCATATCCTGTCCTGTCTGGCCACTGGAGCTGTGTGCTTGGTGGCAATGTGCTTGATTTGGGGCTGCAAGATAGGGCTTGGAGTGCTTAGTCAGTATTATCTGCTCTGTTTCATTCCACTGGTTGGTTGGTTTTAAATATATTTTGGATGCCTACTAATTCCAATAAGAAATTTCTCGAAGAACATCAGAAAAGCCATCCACAGTATTTAAATCACTATGTTAATGCAACTGAGCTCATGTGGCTAAGAGATTGCAAATCATTTTCAGATGCCGTCAGCATTTTTTTTTTTTTGTGCTTGTCTATGTCCTCCCATGACCATTGCTTGGAGAGCCATGTACACACTCGAAGGATTTGCTTTGAGGGGAGGGCTCAAATATCAAAGTGGAAAAAAAAAGCATTCAAACCTAAAAGCTGACCATAAAGCCCAGCACATCATTTTCAGAAGCAGAACATTATTGTTACTCTGCTGACAAACTTCTTTTGAGGGCAGCAGCACAGTCCAGCACCATTTTAGATTTGTCTTGAAGCCGCACGTAACCAAAATAAATAAATGGTTACATAAGAAACTATATTATATTCTTACTCCTGGGTTCCAAGTCTAATTGTAAAGTAAGCACAAATCCAGTATGTCTGCCCTTATGGAGGTAGAGGGCCAACCTCTTCCCACATGTGATCCAGTTGATTCGCACCTGGGATAAGTGGGCCAGCCAAGTGTAAGTGTCGCGGTCGGGCGTGCAGGGGTCCGACCACCTCCCAAAGGGAGAAGGGTTGAGGGTAAATTGGGACATCTCCCCACCAGGCTCGCAAGCAGACACGGAGACCGAAATGAGTATCTAACAAGTTTATTACTAAATATATTCAAATAAAACCTTATTTACTCTATGGAAATATTATAATATTAAAGAACACCACGCCCACCCATTCACTCCCTCTCTCACCCACCGAGAGATAAGGGCAAATAAGGACTTAATTATGTCAAAATACGACCTGTATGTGTGGATGGTGCGTGTGTGTGCGTGCATGTGTCCTTTCGGCGTTTGGTGATGGTCTCCGTGGAACGGCGACGATGTCCGACCGGCAGACCTGGACTGTTTCCAGTGACGTCAGCAGCTTGTAGCTTTTCGGTGCGATTGGAGTTTCTCTCTCTCTCTTTCTCTTGCAGCTTGGAGT
>VZZY01007560.1:78575-127602 GCA_013400335.1 Eurystomus gularis
ACGGCCGGCGGCAGCTCACGGCTTCTTTCTCTCCCCCAGATTCCTGGAGCAGTGGGAGTCAGCAGTTCTGTCCGGCGGCTCTCCGCGGCGGCTGCTCCCTTCTCTCCGGTTGCTTGGTTTCTTCAGGGGGCTGCGCTGACAGCTCAGTTCAATTTCCCCCTCTCTGGCTGCTTGGCTTCTTCAGGGGGGCTGCGCTGACAGCTCAGTTCAGTTTCCCCCTCTCTGGCTGCTTGGCTTCTTCAGGGGGCTGCGCTGACAGCTCAGTTCAGTTTCCCTCCCCTCCTCCTCGCTCCTCTCTGGCAGCGGCGGAGGGAGGAGGGGGGGGCGCTCAGCAGGAGCGATGTGCTCCCTTTGTGCAGTGAGGCGGAAAAGAGAGCGATTGTTTACTTTTTCAAAATTTATGGCTGGCATTATCTCGCATCCGGTTTCCTGGAGGATTTATGCAGAATAGATTTATGGGAAATCGAGTTCTTTTGCTCACTGTTTTAATAAGGCAGAAAAATCATGTGGTCGGTTCACCACAGTAAGGAAGAGGGTTTTGCCCCTTCTTCTAAGGTCCTTGTGTAAGATACAGAGGTCCCTTGCGGAGATGAAGACAAGGAGACAGGTAGGGAGAAGCCCTGAACAGGCTCTGGAGAGCCAGCACATCTCAGGGAGGGCAGTGTGTGGGTTTTGGACATAGCCCAGCTTGGTGTGAGTAACTGAAGCCCAGAGGCTTACATTGCTCACATGAATCAATAATGATTTATACAGCTCCACGGGTGTGCCAGCAGCAATGCCTATAGTCATAGTGACTTAATGCTGCACATGGTACAAGCCTGCTTTCTGCTGCAAATGACTAGGGAAAGAGTTATGTTGCAAAGCTGTGACAGAGCTGCACTTTTAGAGCTAGGCTTTGAAATTTGGGAGGGGATAATTGTACTTCTTTGCCCATGAAGGTGTTGTGAAAATATATGAATCATTGTTTATTCACAAAGTGCTTGGACACTTTAACTACAAATGGGATAGAAAAACCTATGAAGGAATCCAGTTTGCTTCAGAGCAGAGATCCTCGTGAAAGACAAACCTTGGCCTGCAGAGGGGAAGGATCTGGCCATGTGGCTGGCACAATGGCAGAGAAGGACAAGGAAACACACAGCAAGAATAAGCAAGCTATGTTAGGACCTCGAGTTTTCTGAAGCTGGCAGTCTCTCAGCTTTAATCAAGCACAAATTGTTCAGTTCCATGCAGAAGGGACTGGATAGTGTTCACTGCCCTGCGCTCCCTATGGGAATAAAATCAGGAGTTCTGCCTGGCTTCTTGGCAGGGCTCAGTCCAGCAGGCACAGAGTGAAATAAGCTAGTAAGACGAAATGACACTTTCCATGTCACAATGTTCTGAACAGGACATTATAGCCCCTGGCCATAGGATACTATACAGTGCTCAGTGTTCTGCCTCAGTTTGTAGACCTGTAGTGTAGTAGAACAATGTGTGTGTATGTGTGTGTCCTGGTTTGACCCCAGCCAGCAACTAAGCCCCACGCAGCCGCTTGCTCAGTCCCCCTGCCTCGGGATGAGGGAGAGAATCAGAAGAGTGAAAGTGAGAAAACTCGTGGGTTGAGATCAAGACAGTTTAATAGGTAACGCAAGCACCGCACACACAATCAAAGCAAACCAAGGAATTCATTCAGCCCTTCCCATCGGCAGGCAGGTGTTCAGCCATCCCCAGGAAAGCAGGGCTATGTCACACGTCAGGGTTACTTGGGAATCAAATGCCATAACTCCAAACATCCCTCACCTCCTTCTTCCCCCAGCTCTATATGCTGAGCATGATGCCATATGGTCTGGAACATCCCTTTGGTCAGTTGGCACCAGCTGTCCCAACTCTGTCCCTTCTCAACTTCTTGTTCAACCCCAGCCCACTTGCTGGTGGGGTGGTGTGAGGAGCAGAAGAGGCCTTGACTCTGTGTCAGCACTGCTCAGCAATAACGAAAATGTCCCTGAATTATCAACACTGTTTCCAGCACAACTCCAGAACACAGCCCCGTACCAGCTACTGTGATGAAAATTAACTCTACCCCAGGCCAAACCAGCACAGTGTGTGTGTGTGTGTAAGCTCCTAAAGAAAAGACACTGCAGCAGAGAAGGTAAACTACATAAAATCTGAGGCACCTGGGCAGCATAAAAGCCCACATGGAATTGAATGTTGTCAATATGAGTGGCCACACATCAATAGAGTATAATAAGATAGTTACCCTATGAAGAACAAATGAAAATGACACCTACCTCAGACAACCAAAGTTTGAAATCTCTTTACAAAGGAGGCCAGTAGCATCAACATTGTGGATAGTAAGGCCTAGAGAGTTGAATCCAGGGTCATCTAGTTAAAGCAGAAGTGAAGCAGAGACTAACCCCATGCACCTAGGCAGGCTGATGGCTGAACATCTGGAATACAGCTTTTAGAAAAGACCGGAGGATGCTGGTGACCAAGCTGACCAGTAGTGCCCTTGCAGCAAAGAAAGCCAACAGCATTCCAGGCTATGTTAGTGTGTGCACGCATCCGGAGTGCGGGGCTTCCCAGTACAAGAGAGGCATGGCCATACTGGAAGGGCCACGTCTTAGAGCATCTGGCTTATATGAACAGAGAGTGAGAGAGCTGGGGTTGTATAGCATGGGTGGTCTTATCAATGGATATGAACACCTGATGGGGGAGTAGCTAAGACAGAGCCAGACTCTCTTCAGTGGTGCCCAGTAAGAGTACAAGAGGCAATGTGCACAAACCGAATACAGGAAATTCCATTGAAACATTTTTATTTACTGTGGCAGTGCCTGAACAATTAACCAAATGCCTAGAGAGGTTGTGGAATCTCCACCCTTGGAGGCATTCAAAATTCAGCTGGACACAGCCCTAACCAAGTTGCTTTAGTTGACCCTGCTTTGATCAGAGGTGTTGAACTAGGCAATCTCCAGTGGTCCTTTCCAACCTTCACCATGCTGTGATTCTGTAACAGAACACAGCTCTCCTGAATCCCAGGGCAATGTTCACAGTGAAATGGTTACTGGGATTCGGGACATCTGCTCTTTTTTGAGGGGCTGCACATGCCCCAATGGTCTGTGCATATCTGTGGATACCTGGAGAGTCCCTCCAGATGCAGGCAAGCCAGCGCATCTGGCCAGCCTGCCAGAAGAAAATGTGAAAAATTGCTGAATTCCACCTAGACAGAATTTCCAACTGGAAAAGAGAAGACGTGTCTGGGGAAACCTGGCCATGAGCTATTCCTGCCTCCAAGATGTTGTGCTAAGGCTGCACAGAACAGTTTCTCCTTAAATAAATACTCACCTAATCAAACAAGGTCTTTGCACACCAGAAACAGTATATTCATCACTTGATTATATGATGCATTACTTGCTATTCATCACTCTTTATATTCTTCCCTTTAAAACTTCGTAGCTATTCCAGTCAAGGGAAGGAGGGTGCGTAGCTGTGGAGGCTTGCTGCTTTTGTCCCACCAACGCATCCAGCTTGTGGGGGCACAAGCAACTTGGCAGTTGTGCCAGTTAATGCACATTGCTTGAGAAAAATAACCTGTTACAAAAGAGAGTTTAGTCTGGGGGTTATTTTTACTGCTTTTTATTATAGCTGGGTCATATAGTTATCTATCTGGCTGGCTGGCTATCTATCTCACTCCTCTCTGCAGTACCATGTCAAAAGAATACACAAATGCAAAATGCTGCAAGTTGGGTGACCTCCCAGGCAAGAGAGGGAAGGAATAATCGAGGAGCTGACAATCGGCACTCAGTAATATGTTCCCATAACAGCACATGGGTCTACTCTGTACAGCAAATACTTTCCTCCTGCTGCAGACAGAAGTGCTTGGTCTGTCAGCGAACTCGTTTGCAGCAGACCCAGATCAGCTCTCCTCTAGAGGGCGGTGATTGACTGGGGAATGTTTGTGCTGAGATTGAAGATGATTCCTGGGTTATCCTGGATTAAACCAGGGGCGATGCTGTAGCTGTTTAGCAAAGGACAGCCTCACTGCAGAAAGGTGCAGTCTGACAAGGAATGGTCTCTGCCCAGTTGAAGTGATAGAGGAAACGTGGCCAAGTAATGTAAGAGAATTTGGCCCAAGCATTAGGATGAATTTACAAACCGTCATGAAGTATTTAATTCTTAGAAATACAGAGACCTTCCTTTCTAGAGCACCATCTGTTTGTGCCGTACCTTGCAGGAACCCAATCCATAAGTACATTTAAACTAGAGCAAAACGTGGAAAGAAATAAAATCAGTCAGCATGAATTACTGTAAACCCCCAGGTTTATACTAACAGCTTGCTCTGGTTGGCTCCCAGCAAAGAATGATCCTGCTCTGCAAGCCACCATCCTAGGTATGGGTTTACAAGGGATGGGTGGACTGTACTTTCCTTATTAACATCATTTGCTGCAGGATTTGCTTCCAGGGAGAAACAGCTGCCCAGCCCCACCTTTCACATTACTTCATCTTCTTCTACCTTCATGTCAGGTACAAAACTAGCGGTGGCATTTCCTGCAGGATCCTGTGATGCTCGGGGTGGTCCACGTGTGGCCCTGCCTTGCTCGCACAGCACTGGTTTCCGTCTAAAGAATATCACTTACCTCTCCCTTCCCTCAGACCATTGTCATCATTTTTCATCTTAGCTGCTTGCTTTACTTCTTCCATATCCTTTCTACTGCCAGTGAGCAAAGCTCCACTTTACTTCTCAGCTCTGCCCAGAAAATGGTGATCGTTTGTGGGGAAAAAAGTGTGAGGTCAGGAAAGAGTTTTAGGACAGACGTTTTTTTTTCTTGTGAGCATGGCTTTGAATTTAAGCTGCTGCTATATTCAGTGCTGTGCTATGTTGCCGCATTTGTAATGAGCTCTGGAGCTGAAATATGTGCTCCACAGCCAAGATGCACTCTTTGCCACTCTGTGCTTTGTGGACCGTGCCACAGGGGCTCATGGGTCAAAAAGAGTTTATTTCAATGACAGGTGACATCAGCACACATGTCTTTGACAAGGGAGGCAGTGTGAAAACATCAGCACCACTTCCTTTCTTCCCTCTTAGCACAGAAAGATGGGGCTGATTCCGTTTGTTATCTTTATATTTAGCATTGACTTTATGGGTGGAAACACAATCTACTAATTTTCATTTCTGCGTTGCCAGTTTGAATTAGGACCAGGCTGATACTGTCCCAGAATTATTACTATTTGCTTATTACTTTGAGACCTTTATGCATGGTTTTATTGCCTCTGTCCATTAGCTTGTGGACCACTGTGTCCATAGCACAAAAGGTCCTGTCACGCTTCTTGGCTATCTTCACTCCTCACGGCCATCTTCGGCTTAGAGCCAATGGCACGGACACAAAAGATAAACTATCTTTTTTATTTCCAGACACATCCTTCTGCATCATAGCGTGACTGTTACAGGAAAACCTTGCATTTCAATAAACTGTCCTTGTTTGGGATTTTTGCTTTGTTTTGTGAGTGCTTTATATGGATTCTTCTATGTCATGACCCATCACAAGCACTTAATTCTAGCACAAAGGACATTTAAAAAGTACATATATAGAAACTGCTGGTAGGAAGCCTAACATTCCTGAAGAATGTTACCATCTTCAGTTTTATATGCTACCTTCACTTTGTGGGTTTTGCTTCTCAAAACCTATCTAGCTGCAAGGAGTCATCTTAAATGGAAGTGACACAGCAAAAGCTACTTTGATAGCTTGCAGATTTAAAAATAGCTGTCTTCACACAGCTTTTCCTGCCAAGGTACAATGTACCTTCAATTGGAAAACATGCATGCACATTGTTAATGCAGGGTCTCTTTTCCATAGTTCTGTCTTACTGTGAGTCATCTGCTCTCTGGCTCTATGCATCTACAGGAAAATAGGTGGGAATCAGCTAGGTTTCTGAAATTCCCTCTTATATATTGCCTGTAAATCTCTGGTGGTTATTTTAAAATGTTTCCCCTTCTCTAGACAAGATACAAACATAAGTGCAACAAAAGTAATGTTGGATCCTCTCCCTGAACCAGTGATGTTGCTCTAAAATGCTGGGTGTTGGTTAATCTGGTGGAACACTAATCCACGTTCAGACTGGTGTCAGAACTGGGGCAATTTTATCAAAGAGTTTATTATCTCAAGAAATAAAAATAGATTGATGGCACCATAACTGGGAATATCTCAGTTGTTTATCTCAGAGACATATGAATCAGTATCAGCTGAGCACCTGACTTGTGGAGATCAGCTCTTTAAAAAAAAAAATAAAAAAAATATAGTTTTCATTTGAAAAGAGAAAAGCTCTTGGATTATTTCTTGGAATTTTGGGGCAAGCCTTTCAAAACTGGAAAAAAATGCCCACTTTTTCTAACTTCAATTTTGTTTTTATTCTCCGTACTAAACCCAGAACTAGACTATTTCTAATGAGACACTGACTGTTTAGTGAAACTCTGAATAGTCCCAGAAATCAGAGTGTATCAAGTCACATGCCTTTATTCCATGCCAGCTCAATCAAAAATTCCTGAGGATAGGTCTACCACTTTGGCCATAATGCCTTCTGGACCCACCATAATTCATACTGATTTATAAGCAACAAATGTGTGACCTTGTGTGAGGAATGAGTGGTCAGTGGAAAGGGTGACATAATTTGAAGAAGCTGGAAGGTAGAGTTTCCATGGGACAACTTAATGGCAGAAGGGAGAAGACTTCTGTGACTTAGACCCCAGTGATGTAACAGTTCTGCTACATGTTTTCGTGGGAGAAGAAAAATATTAAAAGTATGATAGAGCAAAACTAGCAAGCATGTGTAATCATGTGTTGTTCCTAAGATTTTAAAGACGAGGTCTGACAAATCCAAATACAGTTTCCACAGGCAAGGCTAATGAAGAACAAGATTGCTCAACACTTACACAGGTGAATCCTTGCTAACTCCTGCTCTCTGAGTAAGAACTTGACTACTAAAGGAATTAAAGGAAACATTGAGCCAGCTCAATTGATTTGCAAACTAGTGTTTAAAGAATTGTAGAAATTACTTGTGAGTGCATGAGGCAGCAGGGAGGCAAGCTTGTCTTCATGTCTGGTGTCCTTACCTCCTCCAATTTCCTTTTTTTTTTTTTTTTTGTCTTAATAGTTGGGAAAATCACATTATGTTTGTTTATTAATTTATGGTTAAGACAATAAAGATTCCTTCCAAACTCCTTATTGCCCTAACTTAATTATACTCTAAGTATAATTAAGACACAGTAGTGCTGAGGATGTCTGTTCCTTGGGCTCTCTACCAGCTGAGTAATCACCATATACCTTTTTCATTATGTGGGAAGCTTCTGTCTCCAGAAGGTGCCAAAAAGGTATCTGTAAGTTGTTGCTAAATCTAAGTCAATTTCAAGCAGGAAATTAAATGTTCACACTGTAACATTCTATCCTTTTTTTCATTATTTCTTATTTTGGTTTTTTTTGGGAGGGAGGAGGGCGTTCAGAAAAAAAATCACTGTGTGCTGTTAACATATGTCCTATTCTAAGGTCAGTAGCAGCCCACGAAGATGGCTAATTACTCAGATCTGAGTCTTTCACACCTTCCAGTCAGAGATGATAGTTGTGAGTATCAGCATCCACTTCTGAAATCTTTTAGATTATGTACTATTGTAAGAAGAACACAGTGAAAAATTTATTTTGAAACAGAAAACATGCCTATTACTGATGTAAAAGGAGGAGCCATAACCTCACAGTAGGTCCAAGTGGTACAAAAGTGGCTGGAGCTTTGTTACCGGTGGAGATCCGTGCAGATGCTAAAGGCAAATTTTAGTACCAGGTCTTGGATATCCTCTTGGAGCCAAAGGAGATTACAATATGGCTGCATTTCTCCTCCTGCTTTTTCTGCAGCTCACTGTCCCACTCACTCTTGTGAGGAGCTAAGCTTCACCCGTCTGAGTCTCAGCCATCTTCCAGCCTTCCCCTTGTGTTGTGAAATACTGAAATGCCTGTTACCAGCATTCATCTGGCTGTCATCAGCTCACCCGCACTGGCACAGCCCATGTCTCCTACCAACCTCATCAACACCAAATGTGGTGACAGAATGGAGCCCTACAGAGATCCTGCTTAAAGAGCTTGAGATAGGACCTGTCAAATCTCCCAAATGCCTGTAAGTGCTGCCTTGTGTCTTTCCAATAGAAAAAAAAGAGAAAGAAAAGGAGTGCCTAGAACTGCAGGAGCTGGTCAGCAACACCTCATGGTCATGCGTAGCAAAGGTACCCCATAAATCTAGTAATATCTTGTGGTTAGATCATGGTTATCTTTTTTTTCCTTAAATCCTGCATCTATGATTTATACACATCAGTCAAGTACTGCTGGGTCCTTGGACTTCCAACAGTAAGCCACCATCTAAATGCAGGTAGTGCTGTAATACAGAACATAGTCCAGTTCTCTTCCAGTGGCAGCATTTTTAGCCATGTTTCAGCAGTCTGGCATTGTTTGGCTCTGCCCTTTTGATTCTGCTGCTGTTCTGGTATCCACAGAGCCCACGTGGACTTCTGCAGCTGCCATCACTGTTCTCTTATGCCCTGCAGTGGGAAAGTCCCAACCTGCCTGCTCCAGCCCAACACTGGTGTGGGTGCTCATGTGATTAATGCATATTTCTGCAGCACTGCACTGGACCATACTCCCATATCTGCCTGTGCTGAGAGATGCTATAGAAATACTTGCTTTGCCTCTCCTTGTTCTCTGGGGCTGTACATTTGTGTTGTGCTTGTGATCAAAACCAGCTTCTCAATCTCCATTGACTTTTTTTTTCTCCCTGATGCCTCAGTCAGGGAGTGTGGCAAAAACATGCTTTTCAATGAGCCATTCTGATTTGGCACTTTATGGCAGCTCTGCTAAATTCTGTGGCCATCTTCATCTGGGAAATGAGCTGTGTTACAGTGTGATTAAACTCTTGCCTTTCTCTGGTCACTCTGATCAAGACAGATGGTGAAAACAAAGCCTTTGCTCCCTAGCTGGCAACCTTTTCCCACCTATTGCAAAGCTGCATTTGAAATTTCCTTTGAGTGTCCATTGCTTGTAGGAAGAGTTTCTGGAAAGTCAGACTAAAAACTATTCTGAAAGTATTATGCCTGTTTAGAGAATAAAGTCACTATGAATTAACTGTTAGGGTGTCTGCACAGGCTGGAATTTTAGACCTCAAAACTGGTCTAAAATTAATGTGTGAATCAATTAAAAACTGAGATTTGAGGGGCAAAATAGAAGAAAGACTTATTCTAGCAAGACAAAGAGGGAAAGAAGTAGGCCCTCTGTTGCTGCATAGGTAAGACAGGCAGTTCACAGCACACACATTACAATCATTTCAATAACTGAAATGACATGTCTGAAAGACTTAAGTTTTTGTGACTAGCTTTACAAACCACACTCCTTTTCTAAAGCTTATCTTACAATAGCATTGGTCTACTAAAAATGCACTAATTAATTTGTTCCTGAAGTTAATGCAGTCCTTTTAAAGTTATTCCTGTCGTCCCTGAGAAAAAAAGGTTTAAAAAAATAATAATTCAGGACATCAGGTTTCTTTACCGGAGTTTGTAAAAGTGAGAGGTTAGAGGAATGGTGATGCTGCTGAAAATCTTTGCAGTCTCACGGTGTCTGAATCTTCGAAGAAAAAAAGAAAAAAAAAAAACCAACGAAAACCTAGACCTTTAATTATAACCTAATCATCTTGATCAGAGCAATAAATAAAACAAATGTGAGGCAAGTATGTGTGTGAGAGTGCAGGAACAGAGAAAGGTTTAGGGCAAGGATCAGTGGAAAATCTTTAGAAATGATGTAAGAGAAAGCAAAGGCAGGGATTGGAGTTTGTAGCCTACAGCAGAGACTATAAAAACTCTGAAAGAAAGCTGAACATTAGGGATAAGTTAGGGGGAAGAACATAGCAGGACCATTAAGGTTGGAATTGCTTTTATCCAATGCAAGGTAAGAGGAGTGAGGACAGAGATGGGTTGGGGATGTTTTGTGTCTTCTGCTCTGTTTACAGAAGCTTTCTTCCATTCTGTGCTTTCTTCCTTTTATTTTTTTTCAAGTTTTTTCTGTTAACAGGCATGCATAAGATATACACATGCCCATGTCTGATGGGAAAAACACAGCTCCTTTTTCCGATTTGGGATTAGGATAATAAGATGCTTATCACCTAGTCTTTTTGGTACTAAAACTGAACTAACAATATTCAGTGGAAATTTATTTCCTTCAGTTAATCAACCAATATTTAAACAAGATGTGTCAGTGCATTTTACAAGTGTTTAGTTACTTTTGTGTTTTTGCGGTGCTTTGTAGTAAACTGCTGTCTGTTTATATGGTTATAGATTTTCCTCTGTATGTGTTATTGTCAAATGCATATTACTTCTTAAAACAAGCTGAAGAGCTATGGCAGAATAGTTCCTTTGCATTACTAAATACCATATGTGGTAGACAAATCTGATGCATGTAATATATTGTAAAACACAAGATAAATGATTTAGGGAAAGTAAAAATCTGCAAAAGGATTTTATTATGTCCCATATTAGAGAAATGTTCATCCAGATTCTGCCACATTCCTGCAATAACAGAATAACACTGCAAAAACATTCCTGCACTAACAGAGTAATTATCATTATCCAGTGATCTGACTACTTCAGCTTTGTACCACTGTAAATGAAGGCAGCCTCTGATTCAGTGATAGTCATTGCACTTTCTCCATTCTGAGTTCAAAACTATTTCACTGTTTCTTTTTGCCTCCCAGACTGGAGCTGTACAAGTAAATACATGTGAATAACCTTTGGTTTAGATGTCCAGAGGCTACAGTAAAGTTCAGAATCCACTAATTTTGATTTTTAAGAGCCCAAGCACGCAATGCCTTTAGATTTCCTTACTTGGCTTTTCAATTTGGAATGACTGTCCTTTCATGGGGAGTGCAGAGCTGAAAGCTGAGGAGCTGCGGGGACATTTTGTGCCCCTGTCCACTGATTCACGCAGGAAGCCTGGGGCAAATTATTACATTTATCTGTCTCTGCTCACCTGTATTCAAAATGCAGCTCGACCTACTTTTCTTGTAAAATACTTTTAATATCACGAGGAGTCACAGGGGAAAAAAAAATCAAAACCAAGCACAAGCAAATCTATAGTGTAAATGATGGGAAAACTGCAAAATATATCTGACTGGACTGAGTGTTCTTCAGTATTTATAAATACCTACCACACTGATTTCAGCAGTGTTTTCACTCTGTGAATGAATGACAGTTGTACCTCTCCAGGCTTCTTCAACAGCAAATCAAAAACTTTGAACCATGAAACAGTCCTAAGAGCTCTTGATGACCCTGACAAAGACTGCGAGCGATTGCAGCTTTTCTTTTCTTCTTAGTCATTCCAGAGAAACAGATTACTCTCTAATTTCCATTTGCAATGCATCTTCACCAAGACTTTTCTTCTTCAAGTAATATCCTTGATCAGAACATTTAAGTGTTTATCCAGTAAATCAGCATCAGTGTTTGAGTCTCATTAAGAAATTTCAATGCCATTCTTGTCTCTTAAGAGCTTATCTTGAAGGCCTATCTGGAAGGATATTTTTTCTAGAGTTTAAGTGGTCCATGTTTTATACTGACAACATATTCTGCTAATAAATTCTTCCTACCAGGTATGAAGAACTTCTGCTTATCACTCCAATGCTGTTAGGAAAGGAGATGGTTTTTCTAATATAGAAAAAAAGACAATATATTTCTTGATTTTTATTGATAGAAAGGTTTCTTATTTTTACTTTAAGTGCTGAAGATGGCACTCTAACAATGAATAGCTTTTAGTTCTCATGAAAGATGGAAGGAAGCTAAATGGAAAGTTGTTAGAAATGTTAAGAGAAGTTGGCATGTTCAGTCAGTACATATATAAATAATGTAGGGTTGAGAGTTTGTTGGCAATGTTTTGTTTTCTGTGGTGTGTACCAGGAATACTGCAGCTTGCCCAAATATCTTACGTAGGAAAAGTGCAAAGGTTTTTCCCATTAAGAGATACTTCCTTACACTTCATAGCATCCTTCTTATTTAATAGTCTCTAGGCTTCTAGATGGGCTTTATCACTTCTGGTTTTGGCTGCTGCTTCATGGTCTCCTACTCTTACGCTATTGATGTGAGTTTGGGATTTTTAATTTCTAAAATCTGTTGCTGAAAATGGACCTATTATACAGTGTAGTCAGTTTTGCAACATGTCCAGCTTACCTCCTTCCTTCCCATCTGAGGAAAAGTGTCCTCGTTTGTTCTGCATGGTCATTTGGTTTCGTCCTCTTGATTCAAATGAAGAGATGGGGACCATTACTGACCTGTCTTCCACAAGTGTTTTTCCACCTTTGTTAGTTAACTTTTTCCTGATTCATGCTTGTGTCTGTTAAGCAAATGTACCCTAGGCAGGCTGTGCTCATTTGTACACTTTCTGAACTCCACAGGGGAACTTGAGGGCCACATTTCCATCCTTTCTTCATACTAATCACGCTATTCATGTTCTGCTCCCACAAGCATTATGTCTTCCTTGGGCAGGGTCAGTGCACAGTCTAGTCAAGCCCTGCAGGGACTCAGCCGTTGCTGAATCTGTTTTTTCTGAGTACAAATGGTAGGAATAGTTGTATACTTGAGCATCCTCTGACTGCATCTGCATCTACCAGAAGTGCTGCTATCAATAGCCAAGTCAGCATTTACACTAGATACTCAAGTAAAATACAGGCAAAGTTGACTATCATGGTGGTATGAAAACACACCAGGACCAGTGTGGAAATCGTATTATTACAGTGAATGCAATTATTGAAACGAAGACTGAAAAGCAATGACCAATCTGATGTGCCTTCTTGAGAAACCTTTAAGGAACTTCATTTTCAGAAAGTGAAATATCCTTGGCCCTGAAATACTATCTGACAAAATGTTTCACTGGGGACACAGAAATACCTGGGCATGATCTGAAAATCACTAGTCATATGCTTCTTGCATAAGTCCATGAATTTTAAGTTTTCTCTGATTACATCAGATGAAACCTACCTGTGTCGATTTATCTACATAGTCAGGAAACTGAAAATAGAGAGAAACTTACATTGTAAAAGTTGATGGTCTCTACCAGATATCTAAAAAAATACGTGGCATTGTTTAAAAATCTACACCTACTCCAGTAAACACATTATTAATCACAAAGTGCCTGACACTGGCTGCTTACATTTCATTTTGCCACAAAGTCACATGCTTCAGTGTCTTGCTGCAGTATCTTTTTAGAAAGCAGTATGTCAGAAGTGCTCCGTATCTCATCTGTGGGATGAGAACAAAAACACCACTCCAACTATTTTTGGACTCTGCTATTTTTTTTTCTGAAGGTGGGATTTGTTTCGATTTTTCTCCCTTTTCTGTGATATTTACATGACTAGAAAATTACACCATCCCTTAGGAGTTTCTGAAGTCACTAAGATTGCTGGCCTGGGTGTATTTTTTGGCTTAGGGGTATTGAATGTGCTACAAGTTTTAAAAGTAGGGCAAATTTGTTTCAGCAGGAGCAGACTTATTCTCAGAGCTTCACACAAGCCATTTATAAGTTGCTCTTTTGGTAAGATGCTCACCCACTGTAATTTTTTTGGCCGGGGTACATTCCCATCAAGTATCGAATCCAAGGCTAGTGAGGCCAATGTTAGGACTCAATGGTACATTTGACTAAGATGTTAATGTTCTATTTTGTAGCACTGGAGCAGCAACAAAATACCTTAGTAACGGGCTTACAGGCAGAGGTGTGATTTCCCAGAGCTGGTAGGAATCCACATGGTATTGGACATCCTCATGGCTAACGATGGATGCTCACCAATACCATCCCAGTGCTCGTATAGCAGAAGGACTCAAGTCCTAATGGGTACTGCCAGGAGCTACGTGGTGTCTATGGGACAGTCACATGCTGGCTCTGCATCACGTTAGCTTGTAAGCGTATAGCACAAAATCTCAATGGCCTCTGGGCTCAGCCACAACGTGCTCATTGCAAGAGCAAGGTCCTCATTTGCAGGTGAGCTTGGGCATGTCCCATGCTGGTGTTACAACAACAAGCAGACCATAGTCATCAGTATGTAGTGGCAGCTGCAGTGAAAGATTACAGTGCAAGGCATGATGTCTTGCCTCAGTTCTCTTCCTAACAGGCCAGCAAGAAAAATAAAGCTCTTGTGATTTATACTTGCGGAGTAATCTCCACAGTAATGTGAAATATGATAGTCCAAATGGGTAAAAACAATGACAGCTGTTACCATTTCTGACAGGCAATGGGTTTGGGGCTTGGTGATGAATTGCGTGCTGTCTGGGGTTTGTTCAGCCCACTTATCTTCAGGATGTCATTTTGTTTTTGTTTTTTTTCTTGAAAAGAAAAACATCTTTTAAGTCATTTGGTTTGATGTTGGAAATGTAACAGTTTCTGTTTGGTAAAGAATTTTGCATTCTTGTGATCTTTTCTTGGAAAATGGCTCTGCACAGATTCCTAAGAAAAAGTTTTGAATGTTTATCCTGCTTTGATAAGGTAGAATAATGTTCTCTCTATTATCTTTAATTTTATTTTAATTGGACCTGCAACAAAGCTACCTAATTATGAGGAATTTTAGTTTTGACACATTTCAAGCTAAAATATCACTAAAACACATAAATATGTCTGAATTTCAGACTTGCAAATACATTTAGTGAAGGGTAAACCATGTTTTATGTCAGATAACAGCAGACCAGACCCTGAGATACTAAAGACATGAAATTATACCCCAGTCCCTTGACCTATCTCTGTGAAATTGGCGGTGAACAGTTTTCCAGAAGATGGGAAATTCAATACAAGTGGTAAGGGTGTGTCTTGCAAAGGCCCATGTGGTTGTCAGAGCTTTGCTTATTCTCCTTCAGTAACAAATGCTGTCAAGCCTTTCTTTAGGTCTCTCTTGGAATGGGTCAAGGTAAAATGTGGATGGGGTGAAGAAATAACCAGTGCATGGCTGGGAAAGCCCCTTTTGGCAGGTGGTCTTGCAACAGATGAGCTCAAGGAGAAAAAGCAACAACTGCTTTTAAAAACTAAGATTCTTTGACATGGCTGAAGATGGAAAGCTAAGTCTCAGACTGGCAGAAGACAACATGATTTTAATTATGTTTACATAGTCCTCACTGCACCCTTGGTTTGGCAAATGCTTTTCTAGAGCTAAACTGCTCCACTAAAACAACCTTGCTTCTTTCTCCCGCCTTGGTCCCATCACGCATGAAAATCAGCACAACAGGGTTTTGCTGGACTGAAGTTTTGCTCTCTTTTAGACCAGTGGCGTTGCTTCTTAGCTACTCATTTCCATGGGAACCAGAGCCAAGCTTTAAGTCCTTACAATTTCCTCCATTTCTAATTTCACTGGCGTCGAGTTCTGACCAGTTAATCAAATGTCTTTTGTGTTGCAGGTGCCTTAATGTTTATTTTGATTACTGTACCAATTGCTATTTTTAGCTCTTTGGTCTTTGGGTTGAATGAATACCAGCACAGACCTTAAACCATAATAAACATGTGTTTTTAACCTTGCCATTTATTTTTATGTCTCTGTATCCAAATAATCAGGATGTGGTTAACTGTGAAGGTAGTAGACTACTACTTCAAATTTCAATGCACACCCACATACAAAAATATACATTGTAGAGGGTTACAGCTTTAAAAACACCCAGACAGACCCTTGTCTGACTGTAACAGCTCTTGCCATCAGACTGAGAGACAGTGGTACCACCTGGCTTACTGCTTTGACTTTGTCCTTTGATTCCAGTGAACTAAATCTGCCTCACTCCTACAGAATAACCAGCAGCTTTTTCCTCACTACTGATCCCTCATGCACAATATACATTAAAAAAAAAAGTATAATGGGGTACCAAATAACAGAAGCATATGTAAAAAGTATTGAAAAAGCCAAGCAAGAAACAGAGTTTCGAGGAAAAGGAACAACACTACAAATGTTGTATCTTTACTTTTAAAAACTGGATTCCAAACACTTTTGAGGCTTTTCTCCTTTGTAGTGTGGGGAAAGTACAAAGCCAGAAGTTTTTTACCATGTGTTTTCTGCCTGATCTAATGGGAATTTTTCTGTGCAGAGGATAAAACAACTACCATACATCATAGAAATGTATTTATACATCCTTTCTATTTCTGCTTTTGCCAAACCAAGAGTCAGCAAAGAATGGCACAATCAGCCTTGAATTATACTCTGGGGCAGGATCTGGAGACAGAGTAATCAGCAAATTAGCAGATACCTTTGGCACTAGAGGCCCCAGCCTAGTTCTTATTAATGTTAGCTGAAATTTTCCAACCTGAGTAAGTTGGAGGCACATCAGGTTTTAAGAGCTAGATCCAAACAAGGGCTTAAGCAATGTAGCCTAAAACCATGGCCAAAGATAACCCCTGCAGCAAGCAGCTCCCTGAGCCTTCTAAAGCCTGGCCCTCCCTGCATTATTTAAAGGCTCTGTAGCCAGCTGCAGTTCTGCAGCTGTGGCAGAACACCTCCAGCTCAGAACACCACCAGTCTGAGCAGTAGGTTCTTCTGTAAGCTTTTCCCAAGAGCAGGAGCTGGATAATTTTATTCTAGGATCCCAAGAAGATCCTGGAAGTTGAGGCTACCATTAACTCATGTTGAGGACTAGTGAAATGGAGCCTTGCTTTCAAAATGGTGCTGGAGAGGTATGTGGTTTCTGTAACAGCTTTAAGCACCTATCCAGCATGTGGGGAGTTCAGAGTCAACCTGGAAGTCTATGAGCCAAAGTCTCCCCGCTTACCAGCAACTGTCTGGTTAATCTCATTTTAACACAAGTTTGTATTCATTACTACTGCCGCTGCAAGAACTGGACCATTGTACAGAAAGGAATAAAAAAATTTGCAGGGCTGTACAGGAGCAAAGAGGAGGGAGCCAATTCTGCACCCAAAGGTGAAGAGCATTCAGCTGGCACTATCTGGGTTTTATGCAGTGATTCTGTAAGAGAAAACATATTAACAGCCATAAGAACAGAATCTCCCTTTGCTTTTACTTCTTTAAGACCTTTGGAGCAAGGTTCCTCTGGGAAGGCAACCGTGAAGTCATTTACAGATTGTTCTCCTTTGCAGATGTGGCAGTTCCAGCTGGCTGTGGTGCATTTGGGCCTTGTGATTATGCTGCTGCAGTGGCACTCTAGCTCAGTGCTCCTTGCGGAGGCAGCTCCAGAGGTAGGTGAATGTTTCTGGTGGTTATCACATCACCCTGCTCTTCCTTTGGTTGTTCTTGGCTACAGAATGTGGAAGACACCATGGTATCCAAACAGTGTTAGAAGGTGAACAATTGGTATCGGCTCTGCAAGGGCAAAGGAGGAACCTAGTGAGAAGAGTGATGCAAATTGCTTGGCTCTGGGAGGATAGAGAGAATGAAGTCTCACCCAGATCCACATAACCCCTGCTGAAACATCATAGGATTTTCTGTGTGTTAAAACATTGCCCAACGATGTTGGATAGACAACTTCCTAAAGAGGGGAAGGATGGTGGGGGAGGGAAACAAAGTCCTCTAACACTGAAGGGAAGGTTTCGTTCTTCTTCTTAAAGACAAATAATAGCATGAGAAGTGTGCAGCTTTCAGAAGCCATAAGGACATCCCTGAGAGAAGACCAACTGCACAAAAGATACAAATTAAAGGAAACAAAATGGACCAGGAAAATGAAGGAGCAAAGTAACTTCTCTGAGCTTTAGAAGGAAAGCAGAAGATAAAATGGGAGGATTGTCTCATGTTTCATCCAGGACAATATGCAGAGGTTGCACCTGAAAATACTTCCACTGCATTCTTTTTTTTATTGTATGTCATCTTGACACAGAACAGATTTGGCAGGAAAGGTATTTATGTAATGGTTTCATGCCATTAAAAAACCCAAGGATCTGAAAGTTTTATCAAAGTAGCATTGTTTGGCTGTAGGGTCTTTATATAGGTTTGGGGGGATTACATAGGGCTTGGGGGAACCGCTCACCACATCAGGGGCACTGCTGTTCAAATGCGAAAAGAATATAAGAGCAAAACATCTTCAGAGACTTCCTGATCCAGAGACTTGCACTGGACTAGGGCATGTTTTAGCTGCTGCTAAGCCTGAATTTGTCTTTGAAACAGTTTAAAATCTTGGTATCCATGACGTGCTTTGGTAACGCATTCCACTTCATCTATGTGCTGTGTTTAAAACGTAGGTCCTTATATTTATTTTAAATCCTCCATCTGGTGACTTCACTGGGTTGACTGAGGAGCTCTTTTTCTTGAGGAAAAAATCACCAGTCTTTATTCACCTCTTTGCTGTTCAAAAATTCATAAACCCTCCACTGTATCCCACTCTTATCTCTGCCTATCTGTGGATCTGTTCAGCGGTTCATCATAGGAAAACTGTGGCCTACCTCTGATTAGCATTTTAGCTGTCTCTTTACTTCCATTATATCCTTTTTAAGACAAAGTAAGTGGGACTGCACAAAGTACTCAAGAGCAGAGGCTATTTTTGACCTTCTAGTTTCAAGTGTTAGTGTAGATATTTATCCCCACTAACTAGAGGGGAGAGTTCAGTATTTTTTAAAGGCATCATTTTGTTGCAAACCTCTATGGATGTTTTATAACCCTGAAAGGGAACAGAAAGGATTGCTTAGTGCACTTGAGACTCATAAAGAGTCAGAGGACACTATGAGATCCTTTGCAAAAGTTAAAACAGTGCTACATCGTTTGTATGATCATTGTGGCCGTGTGCTCCTCCTTATATAAAGATCACAGTTTCATACACTCCATCACCAGTTACGCCACCTATCAGTAGTGGGAAACATCCCCACCACAACTGTGGTGCAGACCACAGTAGAGACAAGCATATTACATCATCCATGTGCTGGCTTCCTTTACATTTCTACTAAACCCACTGTGCATGAATAAGAAAGACAGCGGTGTGCTGCTAAAGATAGAGGAAAACCTGCTTCAAAGCATATAATAAAAGTTTTCGATGGAAGTTTTGTCTCATTCTGTGAAGATAAGTGGAGCAAGAAGGCAAACATTTCATCTGAAGAGAGAATGATTTGAGCTTAACACCTGCTTTTGTAGACTAGCTGCTGCCCTGTATTTTCCCCTTATTTGCAAGGCAACTATTTCACTTCTATTTGTTTCATTTCTCTCTTGATAGACCCCAATATTCTCAGCTATTCTGAATAGCAAAATAGAGTTTGGTTTTGAAAAGGTGTTAAGCCTAACACATAACTAAGATGCAAAATGCTGTGTCTATTCAACAGGCTGTTCTTTTCTTTCCTCCTCTCCACTTAGTGTTAGTGATTACATTTTGGAATGTCAGTGCTGAGCAAGTGTATCTTGGGGTATCTATTGCATAACAATTAATTAATTTGTTAGGTTTGGATGGAAAATTCCATATAAGTTTTTGTTACTATCTATTGGAATTAATTCAAAAAATGGAAATAAGTTTCTGGAAAAATATCAGGAAGGATAGTAGAGTGTGGTAATGGTGATTGCGTTTTTAAAAAACATTAAATTACTCAGCTTATGCTATAAGGGATACTGATCACACTGCTGAGATACAGGCAGTGGACTGGCCTACAAAAACAGGCTTTGTGAAGCAGTAAATTTTTGTAATTCTTGCAAAAATAATGCAGGTGGGTGCATTTCTGTAAAACAAACCAAAACAACAGAAAAAGGGCCTTTTATGGAAAACTCCTGTGGGTGGAAAATGGCCCCGTTTCACAGAAGAAACTTTATTTTAAAGTGTTGTCCCGGGTTCGGAGTCCTAGTGATTATGTACTTACAGGACTGCTGCTGTGACACAGGTTGAAATAGTTCTTTTGGAACTTGAGCAGCAAGCAAACACCCCTGCTTTCTTTTGCAGCCTTTGGAGCCTTCTGCTGCTCTGGGCATGGGAGCACATCCCATTGCCAGTGAAGAGAAGTCTGCCACCAACCTGGCGGCCAAACTGTTCCTTCTTGATGAGCTGGTGTCTCTGGAGAATGATGTGACTGAGACCAAGAAGAAAAGAAGTTTCCCAGGATTCGGCTCTCCGATCGACAGAATTTCTTCAACCTCTATGGACGCTAAAGGCAAACAGAGGTAAATTCTTACATGCTCCTACCAGTGATGAAGTTGGAAGAAGACTGTTGGTAGGTGTCCTGGATACAGACGAGTTAGCTTTAGCCTCCAGCAGGTTTGCTGGTCAGCCTTTGATCAGGGTGCCAGAATCTTCAGAAACCCTCATGGTTGCATGGTGTGTAATCCTTCAGCTGTGATGAATAATATGTGCACTACTTCATTTACCTCTACAGTGCCATACAGCTAACAAAGAACATTCAAGTGTATGCATTTTTTAGTACACTTCTTTCCACTGATGTGAACTAGCATTCAGTTTAAAACTGCCTTTTTTATTATGAGATTATTTAAAGCAAAAACACACCTGAGGTTCCAAAGCAAAGGGGCAGGGCTAGGTGTACCTGAGGCTGGGGTGAAAAGAAGGTATGGTGGTGTGCACGTCTTGGACAGCAAGCTGAAGAACACATTGTGAAAATGGGCAGACAGTAGAATGAGCTTCAAAATCTCCATCGACTTATGACAAGCCAGGGTTTAATCAGTACAGCAGTACAGCAACACCTTCACTGTACACGTTTGAAAATAAGCACGTTTATAACAGGGCTAAGCAATGGTGCTTGGTCTGGCTGGGGAGAGCCAGTGAGTTTAGGGCAAAGCCGAAGGGGCTGTTCGCTATATCTGAAAGAGCTTAACTGTCTTGTTCCCTTCTTCTGGTAACTGTCTTCTTTTGGATGGAATCCCCAATGCCACAAAGTATTTAATAACATGCTTAAAGCTTAAGCTAGAAGTGGAAAGTATTCACGAGAGCCAGTCAACATTATAAGTATTTTTTTCAAACAGTTTTGCAATATTTTCTTGTTGTTTTTCCATTTATCCACCCAGTCTGCTACTAGGACTTTTAGACTGCAGCCAAAAGTGATAAAATACGAAATTCTTAAAACCTTGAGTAGGACTATTCTGGTCTGTATATCTCTTCGAGAGATCAAAATCAGCTCACTTTTTATTTGCTTTCTAGCATGATTCCCCTGTCCAGGGGAAGAAATCCACGGTCATTTTTGAAGCTGTAGTGCCTTTTTTGCAAAAGTACATGGTATTCCCAATTTGTCTCATGCTTTTTGTGTGGAAATCTTGTTTCATTCTACGTGCAGTACAAGGGAGAAAAAAAAATACAAAAAAAAGGAAATCGTAGTGAAAATTGAAAGCTGTCCAAGTTTTCTAACAGCTTGTCTTTGAATAATGAGCTCATGCAAATGAGTGACATACTGCACAAAATGCCTCCTTTCCCAGCATCATCAGCACAGCTTGCAGTTTTTTGACAAGATTATCACTTTGGGGAAGCCGATGAGCTTTTAAATTTGGGATTGACTCATTTATTAGAAATATCCGAGCTGCTTTGACCACTGCATTTGTAGTCAGATACCACCAGCAGCATGGACCACAGGTTAGCTGGGTGCTGTGTAACAGCAGTGAGGCTGTACCTTCAGGTGGAAACAGGCAGAGGCTGCTGTGCTTAGAGGACTGAGCACCCCTCCACTGTCGTGCACACAGTAGATAACAGCCCATTCCTGTACCAGCTGAGATGGTTACCTTTAGAGACCAGGAAACGACTTTTGAAAGTGTGAAAGCTGTTAAATAGATTCAGCCCCCTGAATTAATGCAGTGTGTGTAGTGCCTGGCGACACAACAGACTTTTGGAAAAGAGCAGATCAAATGTAAATACACTTAACAGATTGTTGTGGTACCCACCAGTTACAGGAGGGTCCAGATCCTAATCTTGCTCATCAGCATCAATTTATAAAGCTTCGAAAGCATGGGAAAAGCACGCAAGAAGACATGAGTCTTTATAAGATGTAGAAACATCCATACTTAACTCTGGGAATCTTAGGAAAGGCTGCTTTAAATAGAAAATATCTCTAGGTCCCCAGTGTGTGCTGGAATAGGCACAGCCTGGTCTGGAGGATGGAAGCGGCGCAGGAGGCTGGGATGGGAGCGGTGGCTGTCCTGCTGTGGCTCGGGATGGCCACAAGAGGGGAAGCTGCGCTGCCTGTGCTGCCTGTAGCGCCTGCCCTGCCTGCACTGCCCTGCCTGCACTGCTCTGCCTGCTCTGCCCTGCCTGCACTGCACTGGGCTGCTTCAGCCCATGCCCAAGAGGTATTAGAAAAGGAGACTGCTCAGATGAGACCCTGGACGTGCAGAGCCCCCAAAGCCAGAGGCTGAGCGAGCGTCACAGTGCTAGCACATAGAGTAAGACTCGTGTGCACCACAGCGTGCTCTTCTGATAGTTATTTTGCGGTTGCCAACTTGCAGAACAAAAGTTCTTTTTATTTATGTTCCTTGACAAGGACAAATAAAGAGAAGAGTTCATCTTCCAGGGCTTCTCTTGGACCTGCATTTCACTGGCCAGTATTTCCAAGGGCAAATGTTGAGGTTATTCTCAGCTGCAGAAAATCTCACCATTTCCACAATTAATTAAAATGAAACCTCTGCTGGTGGAAAAAGTGCTCAAAAATGCTGAATTAAGATGAGAAAACTTCCTCTTTTTTATATTAAAAACATGTAATAAAATATTCCTGCATAGAACTTCTTTCACACTTTCCTCGTGCTCTTACTCATCAAATCGTCAGGAAATGTACTGTATAAAGGAAAAGAACCGAGCCCCTCCCATTTTCAATCTCATCAAAGGGTTGTTACTATATAATTTTGAGAACAGTGCATTTCAGGAGACCTCATATGAAACTCCTGCTAGGGCTTCTCAGACTTGTCCCCTCTGTTACTCTGCAATACTTTCTACCTCCTTGCCTATCTTAGCCTCAGTTGGCCCTGGAGGTTTCAAAGACTCAGACTAATGGGTCACCTGAAGTATGTGATACTAGGCAGGAAACAATTCCCCTTTATACATGCAGTGTATCTTCTTTCTTTTATAAAGCAGTTAACCTGTGAAGTTACTTGTTTGCTGCCAAATAAAAACAGGAATAGTGGATCAATGTCAGCCAGTGTGTAAAAAAGGTGCAACTACTGCTTATTATTTGTGAGGCAAGTGAAGTATCTTATTTTTGAACACTCACATCTTTGGCTGCTCCTGCACAGCTGTTCTGTCTGAACAGTAAGTTATTAGTGGGATGAATGGAGGAATCAAAGATGTAGTAACATCTTGATTATTCCTACTATGTTTTCCCCAAATTCCTTCTCTCCTTCTTTTGCTTTTTTTCCTCCATGCAGGAAAGTGGTTGAGCTGCCTAAGAGACGGTTTGGAGTTCCTCTTGACCGGATTGGAGTGAGCCGTCTTGGCAACACCAAGGGTTAGCAGTTCCCGCAAGTAAGCCAAAGTACTCCGGGTGTGGGCAGGCTCAGAGAACCCCACCTGTTCTCAGTCACATGGAGGTACTCAAGTCATGCCAGTAGGCTTGGGAAGAGTGGCTTGGGGAATTATGGCTTCTTATAACATAGGTTGTGACTGTCAATTTAGCTTGAATGCCTTAAATTACAGCTTAGTACCCCCCTACATGAGAGCAAGTATTCCTAACATTTTCATCTCCTGTAGATCACCTCACAGTGTGTTTGTGCAAGCCTTGCATTTCTGGCATGGGAAAATGTAATGTTTACTGCTTTTCTGCCTACAGGTGCTTCTGTTCAGAGTGACTGATGCTGGAATGGAAACATTACAGAAATAGGGAAGATACTTCACAGTACGTCTTGTCATTGACTGATGACACAACACTCAAGGAATTGACCTGCAAAATCTGTTTCACGCTGCATTTACAAATGTTGCGTTTACAAGGAATAACAAATTCAATTCATCAGATCAGAATGCTCTCACTGTTGTGCACAGTGTCACTGATAAGAGGGAACAGAAAATATGTATATAGTTTAATTGCATGGCATTTATTTCTTAAATTTGCAGAAGTTCATTATCCTAGCGAGGACTGTTAGACTTTTTTTTTCAAGTTTTATTTTCATAAAACTTCCAGAGATGCCAACAGCAGTCCTTGAGAAGCAGACTGTTTGCTTTGCACATTTCTTTCAAGAGAGTGTTTGTTTGGTAGATGAAGGGAGGATTTAACAGCTATGGGACAAACCTGGAGTTTATTTGAACTGCTGTTTGGGAGATGTCTGCTGACTTTACTATGAGTTAGTCTGAATAAGAACTATGACAACACCTTAGCATTTGTCCCAATGTTTTTAGTAGTCTTTGTCTTCCCTCCACACCATATTTAGATGTGTTTTCATCGTATGGCAGATCCTGAAATGAGGTGAGACTTCTAGCTTCTTCTTCTAAGATGATGAATATATTTCACTCCTCCCTATGAATAACATAGGATAGCGTCCAAATATGAAGTCATCTACTTCCTAGGCCATCTGCATCATATGCCTTATTTTAGCCTCTTGATGTGTGCATGGGGCATGATCAGATATCCAACTCTAAAAGTTCAAGTATTTCTCAGTCTGGTAAAATGTAAACATGTCATCTCCACTTTGTTTCAGAGTAAAACAGGTTTTCTAAACCCTATTTTGTGCTTTTCACTTCTTTCCAGATTATAAAATATAGCTGAAAAGAGCTGTTTGCTAAAGAAGAGCTGCTCAGATTCCTAGCTGACGTTTTCTAAACCTCAGATGCTCCTTCTTGGACTTTGGTCCATGTCAGCTAAATTCCTTGGATTACTAGTCTTGGTATAAATCATCCTTACAGTTGCAAAAGAAGATCCATCAAGAAAGGGGTTATGCAGGAGTGAGGAAAAGAAACCCTGCTCTTGCCAAACACCCTGTGTTAGGCAGAGTAAGGCTGGAGATAGGAATTAAGTGTTAATTTCCTAATCTTATATGAGGCACAAAGCACCTGGCTATCAGCTTGCAAATTGGGGAAAATACAGTCAGCTTCAGGAAAGGAGCTGGGACATCAATGAGTCTTTGAAGTTAAAGGTATTGTGACATCTGGGGCTTTGGGGCAATGTCCCTGCTTCAGGACATGGTGGGAGATGAGGCTTCCATTCAGCTTCCATTGGTAGCATCCAATTCATGTCTGAGAGGGGACAGTGCTCAGCCATTACAGGGGGCTTTCCCATTTCCTTCTTGCTTACAGCCCTGTCCTGAGGCTAGGACTGGCCTGGCCACGGAAAGTTTGCAAGAAACTTTGCTTTTCTTGACACCTCCAATATGGATTAATGCTGCTGAGAGCAGATGCACAAACGAGTGAATCACATCAAGAGGTGACCCCATCCTTCCCATCTGGCAGGGCACTCTCTAGCTGAGTTACATTCCTCTGTCGGTGAGTGAGTTGTCAGTACTTGTGTGTGAGGTGAAGCACTGCAGTTGCTTTCCAAAACAAGTTCTTGAAAGTCTTAGAAAGAAAGAAGAGCTGTAAGTCCATATGTGGGTCACCTTGGGTTTTCACTCCCTGCTTTTCCCCTGGTCCCACTGCTCATTTTCTGCCTTTGAGCTTGCAGGTGACGGCTCTGAGAGCCGGACTGAGTGGGTGCATGTAGACTGACTGACTTGAGACAAGATTTTCTGTCCATGTTAGAAGCAAGCCTACAAATGCAGTGCCAGACAAGCCCAGACCGTGTCCTCTGCAGTGAACTGCCACCACCTGTCCTGAGCCCACCCTGCGGTTTAGCAAACAGTTATCTTCTTGCACTGAGCTCATCCAGACAGTCTGCACGTAATCTGCTTGCAAAATAGCCATATGTATGGGGCATGGGCGGATTATAGAAGTGATGACCTGACCACTCTTACAGCTGTCTGTCAAAAGCAGCATGGACATAGTCATTGTGTGACATAGTTTGGGAGACTCAGATCAAAGGAATCCAATAATAAGACAGGCGCTTTGCAAAGACACTGCTGGATGATAAAAGTATTTAACAGTTGGCAGGTATTAGCCTCAGTTTGCAAATAAAGAGGGGTTTTAAAGCCTGTAAGTTGTACGCAAGATGTCCTCTGTCTGAAAGGTGATGTGGAAGCAAAGCAGGACAGAGGTGTCTGAAGTAGTGTTGCTTGGAACTGGGAGCTGGAAGCCTCAGTCCTGCTCTTGGGTCCCCCCTCACTGTGTGGATTATGTGGGAGAAAGCAGCAGCTTTTCTGTTTCTCCGCCCCATCCACCACAGAGCACGCTGAGACCTCCTGTGACTCAAAAAGCACTCCTTAAAATCCATGAATTGGCAGGTGCTGTTTAAAATATGATGATGTCTGAACTGCTGAACACTACAATTTGTTTTCACAGACGATATTGGATAGCTGCAGTCATTGTGCATAGCATGGAGATCAACAAATGTGCAATGAGGATATACTGCTGCATCCATTGCACTCTAGATTTGCCCTCAGCTGCCTGTTTTCAAATCCATTCAGATGCCTGTGAGGACTTTTTCTGCTGATAAGTCAACATGGTCTACTAGAATGTCTAAGGGAAATCCCTTTAATTATGGCTTGTGGGTCATTAACTTTAGCAAGAGTGACTGCCCAAGCATGGATAAGGTGGGAGCAGCCATGATGTAGAGGTGGCACCTGAGAAGGTTTCTCTACTGCGTGTTTAGGAGAAAGGACAGGACCCCCAGAATGACATGTTGAGGGTGAGCCTAGGGAGAGCATCACTGCCTTTGCTTTGAATTAGTAAATTAATTGCATTCAACACTCATCACTCCAGCAGAAGCAGCTAGCACAACAGCATATAGTGCCTGGGAGGAAGTAGTGGGGCAGTTTGGGTACCATGAACACATAAATAACGGCGCTGATATGCTGTAGCACGCCGTGTGGGCTAAAAATCACTGCTAAGCAGCATGATGCATTGCCCTCCAGGGAATTCCTCTCTCTAGAAGCAGAGCAAGCTGGTAAATAGCCACAGACACTGTATTCCTTTCCTGACTTGCTGAGGAATTGTCACTCCGGGTCAGGAAGTCACAGCTACAGCTAGCAGGTAACAGAGGGAGCCTGCTGCTCTGGCCTTGCACTGCACTGGGATTTCCTGCAAGCTGAAAGCATCTGAGCTGGACACCTCAGTGCAGCTCTTGTAATACCCCTCCCTTTCAGCTGGAGCACCAAACTCTCAAAGAGAGACCCTTCTCTCGGCAGTAGGCTAGGATTTTTTTCTTGGGATTGGTGCTGTTCTGAGCGTATGTGGAAGTGTGCTCCCACATACCTTTTCACTTGCACAAAAGCAACAGGAAATGGGAACTGTGTTCTGAATCACTACCAACAAAATAACAAAGAATTAATGTTAACGGCAAACTGGATTTGGCATGTCATTAGACCTCACTGATATAATCAAGCTGGTTTTATTCCGTAGATGCTGGCTTTGGTCTGTAATACGATGACTAGATCTCCCGAAGCTACTGCCATGGTTAGCACACACTTCTTGCTGGAGCCCAAGGCAATGAATGTAGCATGGTAATTAGAGCTTTGGGAGTGGTAAAGTTTTGAAGAATATGTAGTATGCAACAGTTAAATAGCACGGCTTGACAGGGCTGGAGACTGTTCCATTCTAGTCAAAATCGGTCCACATATTCACAGTGACTACCAGATTCTGCTCTTGTTTACACTGTTGGAAACCTCAAAGTTAACATGAGGATTTATTCTGAATGTACACCTTTGGGAACATGGTCCTTTGTTTTTGCAAATAAACGTGGATAACATGACTTAAGATGAATATATGTAGGAACCACTGATGGATTGTGATCTCTTCCTTTTGGACAGGGGCAGAGATAATTTTGCAGTAGAAAAACCAAGGTAGCATCTGCACTGACCAGCCAGACGAGCCAATAAATCTCTGCTTAAAACATCTGTTTGGGATGAGTAGGTGGAAATCAGTGGGTCTGGTCCAGCCCTATGAGAACAGCAGCCCACACGTGTCCATGAGGAAGACCCAAATCTTACTCCCAGTTCTGGTCAAAGGGAAGGGCCTCTTCCTCAGGCACATTAAAACAAGCCAGTGTTGCTATACTTAGGTGTTTAATGGGAGCCTGTTTTCCATTGTAAACTTGTCATCAACCATAAAGGTAACGAGAGCCTACATCAAGGAAAATGTGCTGCCCCTTGGGCCTCTGCAGGGTTGAGAAAGAAAACAGCACATGCTTCTGTGCAACAGAAAATCTTTATTGGAATGATATCCAAAGGATTCAGACTCCTATGCCTGTCCTCCCCCAAACCTACTGTGCACACTGACGGGACACGATGAGGAACAGCTCCGGCTCAGCAAGCTGAGGCAGGCAGCCCTGAGCCCTTCACATCACACCCAGTCTGCCTTCCTGTCCCAACAGCAGGTGTTAGGTCATCACAGACCTGTTTGTAGGAGGCGACGGGAAACCCAGACACCATCGTGAGTAACGTCTGCAGATGTGGGCAGAGGCCCAAGCTCAGGGGAGCTGAGTTAGTGTTTGGTGCCTTGGGGGCCCTGGTGAGAAGGGGAAGAGTGTACAGTGGCGGCAGACTGAATGGCACACACAGGACAGCAAGGAAAATTGGGGACCATCTTCCAAGTGGAAGATCACAGTAGGTTAAACCTGGAAGGAAGGAACAGTGGAGAGTGGTAGTGGGCTACCAGCTCCCGTGACTGTCCCTGTTAGTCTTGGCTGTGGTGCAGTCATGGAGGATGGCATCCAACTTAGCAGCGTGATGACAGAACAGAACAAACTCTTAACACGCTAATACCCAGCAAGGCAGTTTAGGGAAGGGCTCATCTTCATCCTCCAGTCTTAGCAAGCCTTCAGATGCAGTATTTCCAAAAGCAGGCTGGGAAGGGATACAAGAGAAGGATGTTAGCATCCAAGGGACATTTTCTAGCTTCCTGAGCTAGCCCTGGAGTGGGTTTCAAAAGCCCCATGTCTTGAGAGAATTGGGGTGTAAGGCCAGCATTGTGGTTTCTGGGAACATCTCAATAACCAGCTTTGGCTTCATATAACACTTTTAGAAGATGTTTGTTTTAGCTGCTTATAGTGAAAATAAGGGGACTGAAAGTTGTTTCTGTGTTGCTTGATTTATAAGGGCTTGCTTTTCCTTTCGCTCTACTTCAGCAATATCAGGAATCAGCTTTTTCTCTCCTATCTGCTGGCTAGCAGTTTTGCTGCCTCAGAGTTACGTGCAGGGTTTTTTTCCTTGTGGGTGACTGGAAGAGCAGGAGACTGACTTGAAGAGACTGAATCTTGCCCTTATAGATTTTTTAAAAACCCTATCACTCTAACATTCTGCTGCTAACTTTCCTCCAAACAACACTGATCTCCATGGTATCTTCTAAGAAGACTAGATTAGGGAAGGATGCACATTTCAGTGTTGTAAAAAGTAGCTGCATCACCAGCATGCCCTGTTCTTTGAATCCTGTGTGGGTCTCCTATTGTCAAGTAAGAGAAGAGATTTTTTGAATGCACAGTCCTGGGAGAAAGCTTCTACTGAATCAGCAGTTCTCATGCAGAGACACGAGCTCCTCCCAGCCTGGAAGGACTTTGATGAAGGCAAAGATTCTCTGCTTTAATTTCTGGCAGGATCTGATTTAAACCTAGTAGGGGGAAGTAGTTTTATCTACATTTGAACCTTCCAGACTGGTGGGGACATGAATTGGATTAGCCAAATTAATTACAGCCTCCAGGGTTGCTTATAATTTGCAGATTGTCTAAGGATCACCTAAGCACTTAAGCAAGCCTTGCACAAAGGGATTTTCTCTTGGCTGGCTGGCAAGTTGTCAGCTTGCGCACGCACAGGGCATGTGGGGTAAGGGCAGAACAAGCTCTTTTGGGTTTAGGCCAGATCTGTCATCAGTGACTTCTGGTTTACAGCTGCCACTGCTTTGTGGAGGAATCCACAGAAAGCCAGTGTGAACTGCATTGTCCATGTGCTTGTCAGAGGCAGCCTTACAGGAGCACTGGTGCAATATGATCCTGAGTCACTGGATACAGACTGGACAAAGCTTGGAAACCAACTGGGGGACCTACCGGATCTTAGTTTCCTGCATTCTTGGTTGATTCCCACATCCTTTTTAGCTGCTTTTCAGCAGCACAAACAAGTGCTCCTTTTTTCCCTGTAGGGAGGCAGTGACCTTGGCAGAGGGGAGCGCTTGCAGTCCACATGCCTCATTATGCCTTCAGCACTAGCTTTGTGCCCAGAGCAAAACAATGGGTGCACTTTGGCGACATGTTCATACAGAACTCGCCCCCTCCAAGACAGGCGCTCATTGCTCATATAACCCCATGTTCCTCTGTGAAAAGAGGGATGCAACACTAACTGCCTCCAGTGAGGCCCTGGGTGTGCAGACTCGGCGTACCTGACAATAGATGACAATAGACCGGGTTGGGTATGCAGTCCTTCTCACCAGCTGCAAAACCAGCCAGCCATTAACAAGAGAGGGCCAGAACTTCTAAAAAAGCTGCCAACCTGTTTTTCAGCATATGAGGCATGTTTACTATCACTTGTCTTTGTTGCACTAAGGAAGCCCTGGAGATGAGAGCTGAACAGGATGGCTGCAGGGCTCTAACTCAAAACCTACCGCGCTTTTTGGGCTGGGATGCTGAGAGACTTTCCAAGGCATAGGCCACTTCTGACCCTTCCTCAGTTGAGAGCTGATCCTTCAACTTCTCCAGCTGTTTAAAAAGAAACACATCAATAAACAAATGCCCCATCATGAGAAGCTCCACAGCATGCTGGCAGGGCAGCTTAGAGGCAGGAGGAACAGGAAGCCTGGCTGACAGCATCACTGGGGAGGACAGGGTCTTCCCTGAAGCAGGACATTTCAGGAGGATCTGCCTTTGGAGCACTCACACCTCCTCATGTCCTCCTCCATTAAGCTGCTTGTTTGATAGCAGCACTGTAAGCACTCTCTGCTCTTCTCCCCCTACCCCAGCATGCAAACCCCTGTGGAGAGGAGGCTGTGTAGAAGGATATTGCACCACTAAGAGTCAAGTCAGTGCTGGGGCAGAAGGTCTCCAGGCATCCACTCACGGCCGCAGAGAGCCTTGCTTCTCCACTGCTCTAGATTGTCCCTTCCCTGGGGGAAGGGACTTGCTAGCTTCTCAGTTCTTGCTAGCTTCCCTGGTTATAATGTGGAAAGCCCATGGTATTTCTTCTCCAGCTGTAGTTACTCTTTTCTAGTAGACTGAGAACATCTACAGCCATCACTTAGACTTCTGCTCTGGCAGTGTTGCTCCCAGGAAATCAGAGCTCTGTGTCTGTCAGTACTGGAGCAAGGGGCTAGGGTTGGAGCTGGCAGCCTCCTGCCTGGCATGCCACACTGATTCTTCAGCCTGAAGTGAAAAGTGCCAAGTGAAACCCAGCAGAATCTCCTGGCCTGAGAAAGAAGAAAGAGGGCTTCCACTGCTTGTGGGGGTTGGGGCACAGGTCAAGGTTGCTGCACACCTTTCCCCATCCCTGGGCACTGGGTGTAGGTTGGGGTGTCCTCTTGCTACCTGTGTGTGCATGCATTCTGCTCAGCGCAGCGGGGCTCTGACCCTGGGTAGTGAAGAGCCTTACTAGTAAAGAGCCCAGACAAAAATCATTCTGGATCTTCAACCCGTTATCTGATGCAGCCAGCTGATATGATGCCTAGAAAGGCAGCACCACCTCCTCTTCTCCCTCCCTTTTCTTCCATGGAGTTTTCATTTGGTGTTTATTTTTTTCCTGGCTTGGCCTTTTCTGGCCTTCCACTAGTGGCAGAGGCACAAGCTGCCTCAGCAGTTATTGCACTAGTCTATAGCGTGGCTCTCTTTTTACCTTTTCCAGCTTGTGCAGCTATTTAGTCCAGATTCTGCTCTTCTCTTTATGCGATGTATGCTTACATTATAGCAACAGAATGAAGAGTAGCAGAATGCAAAGACAAAGGAATAGAGCATAAAGACAATATGCACGATTGTTCAGCTATCCATACAACAGTTTATATATATTTTTTTCTGAGCATTTGCTCTCTCACCTGTTCAAACTCTTCAAATTTCTTTGCCAGCTCCCAGTCTGCAAGAAAGGAGAGAACAACATCATAATCTGTATTGCTTCCCAAAGCTTGAATCAAAACAGTTTCTTCATTTAACCTCTTTGAGTGTTGTCAAGAAAAGACCTGGTTATAGTTTAATTCCTGTTAGTGATCTCCAAATCTATGGTAGCAGAAACAGTGGCAGAAAAGCAGGCTTTCTCTGCTGGATTCTACAGGACTTTGATTCTCCGTTATAAGCAAGGCTTCTTTATCATTCACCAGGCTCTAGAGGAACTGGCCCAACAAGGTCACATACCGTGTGATACCAGCTCAGGTGAACTTGCTGCTTTTTAATTTTTATCCTGATAACAGCAAATCTGGAATGCTGGCTTTTCTGTCACTGGCCTTCTACATTGTTTCCTTTAAGACTTGTTTATCTTCACATCACCCATGCAGGCAGAAGTCAGAAGACACAGATTTAGCCTAGCGTAACATATTGCTTTATAAGTTACCAAACATCAGAGTTGGCAGAGTAAAGCAACAGGAAAAGTAACATAGCAGTAAGTGCATGGTTTCCACACTTCTAAATGTTAGGTGAGCACAGGGACCTGGGAACCAGCTTTGTAAATCAGACAGAGAGCTCAAGGCTGAGCAGTACTGTACAGGACTGTCAAATACTGTGCCGATGGATGAATGAACTGCCCTGAGATATCCTGTCCAGGACAAGGGGAGAGTCAGGTGCCTATGAATGGGATATCCAGGACCTGGACTAGTGACAGGGAAAGCTGCAGGAAGGGATGGAAGATTTCAATATCGCTCCTCTTGAGGACTGACGTACCTTATTCCAGACTCAAAATTATGTCAAAACCAGTTAATTTTTTTAATAAGATAGATGAAACAATAGAAGGAACCACAACAAAACGAGCTCAGTCAAAGCTGAGTGACAGGACTGCAGCAGTTCTCCTGGGTGGAGAACACAAAGTGATCAGCTGGTTTTAAGTGCCAGTTTGGGAAAAATGCAGTAAAATAAGCAGAAGAGCCAGGAAAGAGCTAGAGAATGTTTCTGCTGGGTCCCACAAGAAAGCCAAACACCAGCCCTGGAGCTGCCTCCTTTGTCAGCTCCTAACGTGGCAGTAGGCGTTGGTCTGCATCTCCAAGGGGATTTGGGACATAATTCCCCCCAATTTCAGATAAGACTTCAGCATACAAACACATTGCCAGACTTGGGGATTTTTTTTTAACATTTGAAACTAAGCAGAAGGATGCCAGGAAAGAGCTGACTGCCTTCTCAGTTCCTCCTCTGAGAAGGAAACAGTTCAGTTGAAAAATCCTGAATATTTTCTGACAGCTATTTATCCAACAGAAAAAGCAGCAGTTCCTAAGCAAACCCATTACAGTAGAGCTCAGTTTGAGAGATGGCCTGGGAATGGGGGTGGGCTGGAAGTCAGGAGGAGGGGGCTCTGTTCTTGGCACTGCCAGCAATGACCTCAGAGGCAGATTCCTCCTAAGCGTGCCTTTACATATCTGTAAGGTAGAGACAGCCAGGCCTGCATCTCTACAAGTCAAAAGTGCCATGTAAGATATTACCATTAATAATAATAATTGTTATTATTAATAATTTTTAATTTAAATATTATTATTCTACACAACTTTACCTCTTTCAGAGTTTTAAGTGCCTACTTTGGCTCAACTTTTCGCAAACCGTAAGCTTGGGCAATGACTGCTATGAACAGAAAATGAACAGTGGTTGAAATTTGGAACAGATTATCTCAGGCAGGGGGAAGGAAGTTAATTTATGGGTGAAGCCTTGAGAAACTGCCTGCTGTAAATCCTCTGTCTGTGCTCTGCTCAGAGATTCATTATATTCAATTTTCTGGCATAAAATGCAGCCTTTCCTCTAGGACTAATAAGTGCAATAATCCATAAACCAATCATGAAAATGTTATTTCTTGAATGCATCCCCTTTGCAAGAAGAATGCCTTTGTTAGTATAAGGACTTGATTTATTTCTGTTTATTTATTTGTCCCAGGATTGTTTAACCACTACCTCACTGCATTAACAGGGGGCTGGGGAAGAGCACTGAGCAATTTTGATGAATGGATTTTCATAACACAATTTTTGCTGGGCCCTGTTCTTGGCTGTTTTCACAGGGGAAGGCAGCTTCCTGCTCCAAGACCACCATGTACAGCCCAAACCCTCCCATGGATTGGTGGCCGTGGGAATAGCTGACCCCTGTAATCCATACGGCGCTCGTGATTGCTGTATGTAATGTCACGGAAAGCCACGTTTCTCTTCAGTGGGTCTGAGTTTAGCCACATGTGGGCGGCCTTAAATTTGGTGTCTGTTCAGAGAGCACAAACAGGAAAAGCCTCCACGCAGCCCACCTTTGGCCTCTCCACCGTGAGGGAAAAGCCCGTTGTCTCACCATCTTCCAGCAGTAGCAGGGGCTTAGGCTCAGACAGGAGCTCCCACTACCTTTGTCCCAAACTACACTCAACCCCAAGGGATCTTAGCCGTATGCTTTCTGCAAAATCTTGATGCCACCCCACAAGCTCAAAAGATGCTGCTGGTTGTAGCATGCCATCAAGGTACGTTCAAGAGCTGTCTCTTAAAAGCATATGGGGCTGTATGGGGTGTGGGTAGACAGGTGACTCCCAAGGCTGGCCCATGCCTCAGGCATAGTCTTGGAGATAGCAGGGGCATGGGGACTTAGCAGCATCACTTCTTGTTATTGCTTATGTACCCACACGCTCCCTTGCCAGCTCAGTATTCAGGGTCTGAACATCTAGGGTGTGTGGTTTTGGGCAGCTTTACATCGCATTGCAAAAGCGATGTAAAGTGACATCCAGGAGCACCATGACAGAGAACATCTGACATTAATTGTCTTTAGGCAGCATATTGAATGCTTCCACTTTCTAAGCAGTTGGTATTTCTGAGGGACCTGAGGAGCAGGGTCCTTGCATTCATGCAAACACAGATTCAAGAAGCTAAGAGCTGCCATCCCATTTGCTTACCAATATTTTCGGGTCTCCGCCATGCGAATTTCTTATTAAGAAGCAGAGTCAGCAGTGTGTCCTTGTGATTTGTGTCTTCTCTCTCCGGAAGCACTCGGTTCTCTGCAGCACATAAAACACACCTTTATCGATCTCTAATGACAAAAAGGATGGACCCTCCAGCCCCCAGCATTAAAACAAAAATTAAGAAACCTAAGAAGTGGAAGGAAAATACCTCCTGTCAGCACTTTGTGAGGGTGGAAAGAGTTCAGGGGAAGAAGAAGATGTGTGAGCACAGAATAAAATGTCCAGGCAGCGAGGGATGAGCAGTGAAAGGTTGCAGGATGGGTGAGCCCTCCCTGCCAGCTCTGGGCTGCTGGCCAGTCTCACTGCAGCCTCATCAACATGGCTGGCTGCAGAGACACCACCTTGATTTAGACAGCCTCGACCTCTTCTGCAAGGTGGATGTAGCAGATGCCTCTGCAGAGCCAGACAGCAACCCGCAAGATCCTCTCTTCTCAAAACTGGAGATGTTCTCCCTACTCACACCATCCACCTGCCTAGGGCCAATAGAAGTGGGCAGTTACACCTCATGAGAACTGATGTTTGGACACTGCAGCTGAAAAGACCTGCAGCCCACAGTCTATTCTTATGCTCACTCAGCCTTGGGGCTGCTCTAGCTAATTGCCAGTGGTATTAAAAGATTCTTCCTGAGCAGAGCCAAAGTGTGGGAGGAGTGTAAAGCAAGACTCTTTATCGTCGAGGAAGCCTCTTACAGTAGCTGTAGGCCACGCAGAATTTTTCTGTTTTCCAGGAAAAGCCTCCCCAAGCTGCTATCCGAAAGCCATTTGGACCTCTCTATGAGGCCCCTTTAGGGAGCTTTCTCAGTGGTTTTGCTGTAGTGGTTGTGGCTCTGCCCTCAAATGAATGGTTGTGAAAGTCAAAGGTTCAGCAGAAACCAATAGACATGGGGAATGGGATTAATCAGAGCCCTGAAGGCTCTGAGACCCTCCCAGCTCTGCTGAACAGATTTCCAGAATCACCTGAAACTTGAATGTTGCATTCGTTTTTGAGAAAGACAGAATGGGAGCCAGACTTTACAGGGAGAATGGCCATTCCCCGAAATCTTTGTTCTGAACACCTCTGCCCCACACCCGGACCCTACAAAGCCCTAGAAGATGCCTACAGAATCCCTGGAAAATGCTACAAAATTATGAAGAAAGACTTATATTCTCTTCTCCCAGGATCTTTAGGACTTTGGCTCACTCCCTTCAAGGATGTGAGAAAGGAGAAAATGGTCTCGTATAGCCATCAGCTCTACATAGCTGTGATGGGATGAATGCAATTGGTTTTGATACATGAGACAAAACATTGCACCAGATGAGCATTAAGGATGCTCAAGAGCATGTCAGAATTAGCTCCATTAGCTAAAGTCACATAAATCTGCAGAAGCAGGCGTTGGCCCTGGCCAAAGTGATCCTCCAAGTATTTGGCCAGACTCAACCCTGGCGCATGCTGCAGCTGAAGCCCCTGGTGCTGATTGTGATCGCTAGAAATAAACCCGAGGGAGTCAGCAGAGCTACCCGCTGTGTAAAACTCGCAGTGTGCGTGGAGTGCTGTAAACCTCACTCCTAACTCTGAAAGACAGCTATGATTTTAAAATAGCTACTTTTAGACGTTTGAGGGATTTGCTATAGAAAAAAAAACCCTATAAGCACTCTAGTAAAAACTAAACAGAAGCAGTATTTAGATAGAGTGGCCTCAGGAATGTTTTGGTTGTCATTACAAAAATAAATAGGTGATATAAGAGGAAAAATCATTTGAAAAGCAATGTTATTTTCAAGCCTATATTTAGCTGCTCTTTTACTTTTCCACTGCCAAGTCTCTTCAAGAAAGAAGATTAATGATTGACATTTCCCTGCAGAATAAGTTCAAGCTAAGACTAATTTAAATTATGGGAGAAGAACATATAAAAAGAAGGTTTGTGAACAAAAAAAGTTCAGCATCACCCTACTAGTGACATTTATGAGCTGTCAAATCTCATATGGTACATACTGGCACCTCTACTTTCTGATATTTTACTGGTTTTCTTTGGAAATTTTCTTTTGGGAAAGAATGAGCTTACCCTTACCAGATTTCACCAGATCTGGTATTTTTACTAATTAGCAGAATATATCATATTACCAGCTGCAGACCAGAAAGCTTTAGCTCATGTTAATATGAACAAGTCTCTGGGTAGCACCCATGTTAATTGATTGTTTAGTATAGCCCAAGGTTAATTTTATTTTCTTTCACAGATAAGCCAGTGTTGCACTGGCCAAGACAAGCAGCAAAGCAAAGCAGAAAGATAACCACCTACCTGTGTCATCTAGTCTGTATTTCAGCTTACCTTGTAGTAAAAAAGGCTCTCCATGTATAGATGGAACATACACGGTCATGGTGAAGATGGCAAGCACCCCAAGGAGCAGCTGGACAGACCACATCTTCTCCACGTTCCCACCACCCAAAAGCATTCTTCCTTCAGGCACGATGGAGGACTTCAATGCAACCCAGTGCCAGATGAGCTCACTTTTAAGAGGCAGTGGATGTGCCGTGATTGCAAATGGCCTTTGGAGGAGGGGAGAAAAATATCTCTTGAGATATAATTCAACCTGTCAATATGATTCACTCCTTTGGGAGTGGACAGAACAACCCAGTAACAGATGTCAGATGGAACCTGTTCAATATATCTCATATCAGACTGATCTAATGAATTCTGATGTTCCCACAGGCATGCACTGTCCACGCACATTCATATACGTTCCATGCGTACATACATTAAAAATAGTTTCTCGTGGCTGCTGCTTTAGCGGAGTTCAGACATGAAGACTCCCACATCAGCAAGGAAGATTCGTCTAAGGTACAAGTTGCTGTATGTCACCAGTTTGGACAGAATCAGGTTAATGGGTTTTTGTAATTTATCATCTCACTTCCTAGTGCCTATATTAATTAATGTGAGATATAAGTGGTGGAAAACAGAGGGGGAGAGCTCTTTTCATTTAACTGATTGGAGGATGTTGAGGGTGTCCCACTCACTGTGACTTATAGCTTTGTCAATGAGAAAAGCATTACACCCTATTTTGGGATTATGTTTGAGTTGGGGAGTGCAGATTTGGCAGCATATATGGAATATGTCAAGGATGGGCAACTGTCTTCCATTTTTTCTTGGGGAAAAAAAGAAGTGGAAGGTCAGACGCTGGTTCTGGCTGCAAAACCATATTTTACTAGTTTAGAGCAAATTATTGAAGCACATTGCAAATATGCCATGTCTTCTCAGGTCATGACTACATCTTGGTTTGGCTTCTATTTGTTACCTGTCCATCATTATTGATCAGGGACATGCTACTAGTTTTCTGTTACAACCTTACCAAGAAATATGTTGTAATAGTAAACTTTGTTCTTCACTTCTGCTTCCTCTGCAGAACTGAATCATCTGTACTACACTTTGGCCAAGCTCTGACTTGTACATACACTCCTAGTGACTCACTTCATGTGCTTTTTTGATGCCGCATCATGCCAGATTACCCAACATAGCTTCATCTGATGGTACCTGCACTTCATCTTAACTAAAAGACAATACCATTTCCATGTTTGGGCTTTTGGTCTCCAGCTCTCCCTACAACTTGCTGTGCACCTTGGATAACTATAGAATGAGTAGCCTTTTAAAATCCCTTTTAATATTTACTTTTTACTAAAAACTGGATGGGAGAGGTTCACATTTTTTTCAAGAAGTTCCTATGAAAATGAATGTGATGCTTCCATAAAGGAATACTTCTATACTGAGGAAATGTTCCAAAATTTTCCCTGCAGGTCTAAGATGTACAAATAAACCAAACTTGTTTTTTCCCTCAGTCTTGTGAACTGAATGATCAACCAGCTGAAGTACTCCCCTTCTTCACAAAACTCTGTTTGGACTGAAGGACACATATGTCCTACTGGAAACACTTTTCCAGCCACCTCTGTCTCCCTAAGCTGCCTGTTTCAAACTGGTCAGAGGTGAGCAGTCCCCATGAAGCAAAGGCCATAACTTGATGTGCAACACCTTTCACAGGAGTCCAGGGTGGACAATAGTAGCTCTTACTCAAAATGATATTCTTAAGGACAGGTCTTGATACTAAATGACTTGCCAGGTCCCTACCAGTCTATCTTGAGATGTGCTGTGAAATGGACTTTGCCCTGGTATAAAAGATGGGTTTCCCCATATCATCTAAGTTTATGCCGAATCCACAGATCTCTGACTGGTTTTTCCTACCCTTGGCTACAAGGCATCATGGGCTCTTGGCAGGCTCTTTTGGGAAGATGAGCTATTCCCTGGGATTTCCTCTTTCAATGCAGAGAAACTTCAGTTCTGGGTCACTGCAGCTGTTCACCCCCCAAAGCAACTCTGGTATAGAGTGTTCCAGCCCTTTCAAGTGAGGGCCCTGCTGAAGGTGAAGGAGTGCCACCCTACATTTACATACTAGAAAGGAGATTACTGGATGCTGTGAAGGCCATATCCTCTCAGCAGGCAGGTGAGTGAATAGATGTCTGACAACAGCTGCCAGATGCTACTGAACTTTTTGTATTTGTTGCAGTTATGAGATGGTTGATTAGCCATGTTTGGCTTCTGTAAGACTCCTGCCTGGAAAATTCCTTTGCTTTTAGCCCATTTGTCCAGGTGCTGGAAATACTATTACCTTTTATTGTTCTTACGTATTTTATTCTCTGTAAGAAAACAACATAGTCTCCATATTCTATTACTTCACTCAGTGATAATGTCCTACATCATCCCCTGAGTACTTCTGTCTAGAGCTCAAAGACAGCAAGAACATAAAGCTCCATCTCCACCTCCCGTGGTCCTAGTCTGTCTAAGCCTCTTCATGTAAAAGTTGCCCTTTTCATACAGCTATGCAGACTTCAGGTAATCAAAAGCATGCAAACTGGAAAATTGACAAGGATGAACAAAGCCAACCATTCCAGAGGGCAGAAATGGAGAAGTCTTGGCCCAAGCAGATGCCACTTATATCAGCTGCACCAGCTCTGATTGTGAGACAGATGCCTCTAAAGAGATGCAGTCCCCAAATAACCTAACCTTATTTTAACCCCAAAGCAGTTACCCTTAATATTTCAGAGTAAGTTTCAGAAAAGGAGAATTCAGTGTGGGGTTTGAGTGACTTGTAAGATGCAGGAGGCAGTGTTGAGCTGCTGAAAGCAGAAGAACATGAAAGGGCTACTTTCCAGAGCCAGCTTGGAGTGGCAGGTTTCCAGACCACTTTGCATGCTGTACATTTGGGGTTTGGAAAGAGAGAGGGAAAAAAACACTACCTTTTTTTTTTTTCCTGGAGCTTCCCAAGAACATGTGTAAATATCACTTGCATCATATATTTCAGGTGAGCCTCAACAGCATCCACGTGCTTTGGTGTGGTCTTATGGTCTTCACTCAAGCATAGTTTGCTTGGTCCCAAAGCAAACAACCTGCTGTGGGAGGACCTGTCAGAGAAGAGCCTTTGCTTAAGGCTGGGAGAAAGGGGCTACGAACAGTTCTGCAAACTGCACCAAAGGTGCAGCCAGGTGGTTTCAGCTGGTAGAGATGGGATTTTATCCTGTGCGGTACATATGGGGAGATTCATGTAGCACTGTTTTCTTGCCTAGAGTGTTTCTGAGAATAAAAGTGGGGAAAGACAAATGAATTTGGAAATGAGAAAGGGATGCAGCTTGTAGAGGGAAAGGCAGGGTCAGGGCTTAACAGCCTAAACAGAGCAGGGAGGTATTGGTTAGCCTTTAGCAGGCAAGAAAGGGAAGCTGCCCTCACAGCAGGGGTGAAGCTTCATACACTATGTCAGAAAGGCAGGAGTCCTCTTTCTCCCCATCCTGGTCAGTGACAGTGTACCCACCCTGTCCCACCATGTGCTTCTACCTCTGTCTATTCCCACGCCCAACAAACTGCTTCCATCTTTTGTAACCAAGTCCTTTCTCTCTTCCATTATGTCTGCCTTTCTTGCCTGTATCACCATTGTAGACTTGACATCATTTGTCTCCTGTCTAGATTCACATTGCATCTGTCTGCGCCCGTGCCTCCAACTGTGCTTCACTTGCTAGGAATCAGAGTAGAAGGTACTGAGAACCAATTTGTTCTCTTTACCCTTGTGCATTTAATATCTGATTTCCCCTCTGCCTGTGTCACACCTACCCTGTGGTGAACTTGAGAGAACAAAACCCACTCCAGTCCTGTTATTTAAAGCACCACTGGAAGGCGCTCGGATACACTGCTGATGTGTGGTGCAAGGTCAAGTCTCTGACAGAGCAGCTTGATTGCAGAAAGAAATTAAAATATTGTGTACATAAGCCAGGAGAGCAGCCCCCTCACTGCTCCCTGAGAGGGAGCACATAATGGGGAGGGAGATGTAGTTATAACATGAGATTCTCTGTTCCTTAGGGGACTGTTAAAATCAGTCAATATTTATGAAGCTTTTAGTCTGACTCATGCAATTTGTTCCCCCTTCTACGTGCTTGTCTTTGGGACTCAGCTGTTGCTTGGCCTGTTACTGCCATAAAATCCGATGCTATGGTTTAACTGTATCCTTGCTTAGAGGAAGAAAAGGGAAAGGTCCAAGGCAGAGTTAAAAGCAGCTCAGGTTGCCACTTCACTGCAAGCAACCAAGGGAGCACGCAGGGAAACATCACCAGCTCCCATCAGATGGGCATCATGCTAAAGAGAAGCAGTTCCTCATGGTTAAGGCAGTAGAGGGTAAGGAGTGCAGCTGGGCTGCCTGCCTGCCTTTCACATCCACTCTTGGGGCTATCAGAAAACCATTCACCTTCTCAGAGAAAAAGCCAGCTCCAAAGTAGCCTCCTGGAGTGAGGGGCTGAAAGAGTAATGCAGGAGTGAAAGCAGTGGATGTGGGAGGAGGCAGCCCATGGAGAGAGAGCAGGGAGCAGGGCAGTTGTGGTACCATTCTTACCTGTGTCTCTTAATCCTGAGCTGGAATACCCCTTCTGTCTCCCATCCTTACTGACGGGGGTTACTTGGCTGAGGTTCCTGGTGAGGAAATGAAGGCAAAATAGAAACCTTTTCTGCTTTGAAATGTGCTGTGACCTGCTGGTCTCAAAGTCATTTCCAGTGATGCTTCTGAATGGTAAGTATTGATGTGGCTACGCAGGGACTAATCTGACTCCTGTGCCAGGACAGTGTCCTGAAGAAGCATGGTCTGGAATGACCTGATTATACCATCAGGTTTACCCTGATCTTGATCCCCCTCTGTTGTGACTCACTGTCTGCGAGCCCTGAGTCCATTCTGGATGATGAGTGTGAGCAGTGTCCCTGAACTTGGCAGGGACACAGAGTGCTGAGTAAGTGATGCTGTGAGGTATCTTTACAAGAGTAGTGTCACCTACAGAAGCTAGTACCCCAGTAAAGGCAGTGGAAGTAGAAAGGCCGAGGGTGATTTAGAGCAGGACCCTGCCTGGCTTTCTGGAGAATGTCTTCCCTCTCCATCATTTATAGGACCTTAGAGAACAGCCACTTGTGGAAATGGCAACAGAAGCAACAAAGCAGTACATGGCCAACAAGAGGCAATTTCTAGAGCTGGGACTTACCATCCACAAATGTGGTTACAAGGCCATCACCCTGCCAATAGTGGCAGACCTTAGCTCACTTTATCTTTCTAGAAGATGGATATCAGTGGTCATTATCACTTATCCTGTGAGCATGCAAAGCCAGAAGGACCCAAAGTGGTAGTCTGGCATGTGGCTTCTGATGGATCTTGCTGCTTGGATGGAAGGGGAAAGTAAGGGGAACCAAGCATGAGATGTGTTATCTCTACTGAGTAGCAGCAGGCTGTGCTAGGCTGCCTGAGCTTGTCCCAAGAGAACTGGTGCATCTCCCCAGTGAGGTGGAGACTCTAGCTTGGCCATCAAAAAGCCATACGTGCATATTAGCTTGGCACTTGAGGTGGTCTAATTAGGCTGGCTTCTGGGTGAAATTGGCAGGGTAATTGGGCTGATTCTGGGACAGCTTCTGCAGAGCTAGCACACGGGGCGCTCCTTGCCTGCATGGAGTTAAGTATTCAGAAAGCCCTAGTCCCTCAGCAGTTCCAAGGCTGCTGTTGGTGAGATACTGTATCCTCCAGACCACACTGCAGCCACCAGCTGGTAAAATTCACCAGCTGCTGTACAGGTTGTTGTGGGCTTGGCAGCTCCCAGTGTGACTGCAGAAGAATGAGCTGCCTCTTGATTTTTCTTGTTGCAGATGTTGGGCTGAAGATGCTCAATGTTACTTGCATCAAGGACCTCTGCAAGGATCCTTTTGTGTGGTCAGCAACCATCATATGGAAATGAGGGTGTGCATCCATCTGTCTCTGAATGTTTCCCCTGAATTTAGTACACTTCCTTCTACTTCAGTTAGCCACCCTCAGTGTGACTATATTGAATGTGCTTGTACATGTACTACTTTGGGTAACATGGCCATATAGACAAGGTTGGGCGATTTCTTGCTAAAAATGCTGGTTGGGGCACTTCTAAGGTTGTGGAAGTCAACCCTCCCTGCTAACAATGCCAACTTTCACACTGTCGTTCCCCTTTCTTCCTCTCAGTTCTCATCATTTGGTTTATTGAGAAATGTTACCCATTTTTTGGAAAACTCTCACTACAGGTCACTCAAGGGAGGGTGTAGAGGGTACACAGATCTGTTTTGTTTTGAGGAAACTTGTGCAGACCACCATAATCCTTGCATTTTGGAGAGCTGGTCTTCTTACCTAGCATTTCATTTGCACCCAGGGCTGCTGAGACTCCATGGGAGCTTCTGCACATGCAGAATAGCGTTTTGTTGAGTGTCAATGCTTTGTGGATGTGAACTTGGATATACAAAAGCAAGACTTGAAATGCGGGATCAAACCAAAACTGTAGGACATATACATCCCTCAGTGTCTGGCTTGCTTGCTTGCTTTCACACCCTGTAGCTTGGGAGATGAGGCTGGCAGAAGTGCTAGCACAGGATTTATTTTTCTTTTTAACGTAGGAAAGGATGGACAGGTGGAAATCAAAATTTCCCTTTTAGGTAGATCCAGAAATTTAGGTAGATCTAGCAAACTCACTGCTAAGCAAGAACTGCACTGACTTCAGCCCCCACCAAACTCCCTCTAACAACGACTGTGTTGAAGTTTTATCCAGGCAGTAGTGATTGAATAGCTGAGAACAGGCCAAGGTTCTTCGCCACTACCTGCCCCATTTATTAGGCTTCTTATTCCTCTGTTGTGTGGCCTTGCAGGCAGCTTCCTGCAGAGCACTAAGTGAATAACATACTGCTCTGGTGGCTTCTGTTCTTCTGACGTATATGACTAAGGAAAGACACACAGCAGATGAGGAAAGAAAAAAGTAGCAAATGGACCACTTCTACTATTACTTCTCACTTTCATTGGTAAAGGAGGTTTTTTGGAAGCCATTTGCTCTCTTTTGCCGATATGAAACTGAACACAGTTTCACTTGGAAAAAAAAAATTACCAAAACTGCAACCCTTGCAAATGTGTATGTAAAATTGTGGGCAGACATGTAGAGCTAATTTGCACCTTGCAGTTTCCAGGGTGGCCTATACAAACATCCCATCTGTGCACGTAACTGAGCTGTGAGCAGCAGCATACTGGGTTCTCTCTCCAACTTGAAAGCCAACAAAAGCCGTTGTTCTGTAAATACACGGCTTATGATTTTCCTAGTGCTCTTCATTATGCTACATGTAAGCACAAGCTTAGTTTCCTCTTTGTTCATTCTTTGCAATCACCCCATTCATTTTCCCTAGTGTGCGTTATAATACCTTAATCCTTGCAGGCTCCTGCTGTCCTTGTTCTTCAGGGACCTGAATTCCCACAGGCACCATTCAGCTACCTATGGAAATTGCACACCTGCTTCTTGGTGCTCCTTGCCAATGCTGTAATGTTCGCTTCCTCTCATTGGCCCCTTCTGGCACAGGGCTTTAAACCTCTCTTGAAGTGTCTTAGCCTAGAAATGCTAAAGGGAAGTTAATGGCTGAAGCTGGTCACAAGAAGAAAAACAAAAGCTTGTGTCCCCAGCCTAGGTGAGAAGGAAGGACAGTCCACTGGCGTCAGTCATCACTGACCCACAGGTTTTGGACATGGGTTTGAGCAGCACCTGGTATCATGAGACACTTAGAACCACTTTTTTCCACCCCTTTGCATTGACCATTAACTGATGCACGTGTTCCTGTCTGCAGGATCGTTATCCTCTGTGTCTATTCCCACAGCAGCCTCACCAGTTGGAAGTTAGCCTCGCCATCGTTAAGGAAACTTTAACAAAGACTGTTCTGTTGAAAGTGAACATCTTGATGAGACCTAATTTATTTCACAGTTGTTGTTATCCCGTTGGCCTGAAATGACAGCGGACACTTGGAGAGGTGCCCAGTTTATTTAAGAAGCAAGCACAAAATAGTCTCTCCCTGCCCGTAGAAAGAGCTGAGCAGCATAAGGCACTCAGAGCTCCTAGTCCCAGTGCTCTGCAGCTCCTGCCCTGAAAAGCTCACTGTGGCTTTCCTAAGGACTGCTCCAGATCATGTTGCCTTTCTCTAACAGTTCCAGCCTCTGCTTTGCATATTTGCTCAGGAGTGTTTTCAGTGCTGCGAGAGCTGGGGAAGTGTTGTGTGGCTCACAAGTCTGAGTATGCTCCAGGAGTGACGTGTCTGGGTGCAGGATCAGATGCCCGGGTGCAGGCAGGGAAAGTGCCCAGCCCTGGGGTTCCTTGGGGTTTAAGACTGGTGTGATGGCACAGTCCCAGCTGCAGCACCATCTCTGAGCCCCTGCCCACACCGTCTGCTGGAGCACACTCCTCGCTGATTATGATGTGTCTGCTACGTGGTGTCTGCCATGGAGAGTAGCTGCTGGAAGGCACAGAGCCAATCAAGGCATCCAGTGCAATGACCCTCATCCTTGGGTTGCAGGTTGCAGCAAGGAAGCAGACATGTAAGGAGAAAAATCACAATGAGCAAAGAATGGAACAGGAACTCAGAGAGGTGATGTGATCTCTAGCCTTGGAGATTTTCAAAACTCACCTGGTCAAGGCACTGAGAAACCCACCTGGATTTTTGAAGCCAGTCCTGCTTTGAACAGGTGGTTGGACCAGAGCCCTGCAAACTCTTTCCCAAGTGAAATTACTCCATGAGAAGAGAAGTTAAAGCCGTGTGCTGTGCACTTCAGCTCAAATTCTACATCAGCTTCCTAGATGCTTTCGTCCTGGGAAATAAGATGGTCTTGTCTTCCAATAGAAGCTCCTGTGAGATTAAGTGCCTGCTTTTATAAAAGATTGAAGTATTGTCCTCTTATTATCTTAAATAAAAGAAAGTGGTTAGTCTTCCCAGCTTTAGTGGGATTCATCTACCCACTGCAACATACACCATTTGTCAAGCTAGATGCTGTACAATTTGCACAGGAAAAGCTGATGTCAGTCTAGCAGAACAGACAAAAGCCTTCCATGCTTTTTACCTAGAAGCAGCAGCTCTGAGACACAAGTGAGAGTTGAGAGGGTGATTTGAGATCCATCACAAGGAGGAGCTCTTTGGGAGTGTAAGGCGTGATGCTGTTGCACTGCTAGCCTTACATAACTCATTCCCTGCATCCTGCTTAATTCCCTCTCATCCTCAGTCCCCCTGTGGTCATTTTTGGGTTTTGTAGCTGTCTTTGAAACCTTCTATAATCTTCAAATGATTCATGCCATTTTACAATCTCAGAGATTTCATTTCAATAATCTCTCAAAAATGAAGCTAAGATGAGAGGGAAGTCCAATGTCAAAGAAATTACTTTGGTGTGTAGGACCATGCCTTAGGGAACGGTGTTGACAAATGCTGTTCACTGATTTTGCTTGTGTTACCCTCCCAGAAGCTTGTTCCAGCCTTTCTGTGCTGTGAGAGCTAGAGATGTTCCCCTCATTACCAGCACCAACAAAATAATGTCACTTTTGTTGTCTCCCTGTGGTTTCCGTGGGTCCTAGCAGAGCTCGCCATGCAGCTGCTATCACTGAGCTTCAGCAGATCTTGCAAGAACAAGGAAATTTGCATGAGTAAGGGAGCTCCAGGAAGGTATGAGGAGCCATGTAATTTGTGTAGTTGAAACCTGAACCCAGGAACCTCAGAAGAAGGTACTCTGCTGTGACTCTGAGCATCAGGTACCAGATCTTGCCTACACACAGCCAGGAGCACAGCTCTCTTGCAGCAGCCAAAGTCACATCAGTCCAAAATGACTTCTCTCGAGTGCAGTGCAGATTATGACTAACTGATGTTACTGGGTTTGGTCCTAGCCAAGCAACTTACTGTGACACAAATGTCGTTACTGAAGACTAGAGCAAAGAGCTCTGTGTGTGGAGTGAAAAATGATCATTGGGATGGACAGCTTAAGAGTCGTGTTTATAAATGTAGGGTCATAAAGGTGGCTCTGTTGCATTAAAGCTGCTGTGTAAACGTGAATGATTCAGGCTTTCAACTTCTCCTGCTTTGCATTGAGAGAAGGGCAGGAGAAAACTGTATTCCAGTTTTGGAAAACTGTGACTTGTGTCAGATCAGTGCATTCTGTGCCAGTTCTTTGGCATATTCCTTCCTGCTTGGCCTCTTCTTTAGTCCTCACTTTTGTCCAATAATAAATGCCTATTCAGCGATCAAAAAGATTGATTAGTAAAAGGTGAAAGATGCCCCGAGGAATATGCTGAGTTCAGAAAAACTCAAATTTAGGAGAAACTAGAAATGGACTTTTAGACCCTTCTTTGGCATGGAGCTGGCTGTAGCCACGGGGATTATTTGCAAGCAGTTCAGTTGTGTGTCTTGTGTGAATTGCCGGGGGATTAGAGGGAGGAGTTGGGACTGTGACAGGAGATAATCTGTGTGAGCTGCCCCTTGGAGGGACAAGCCTCCATGACTAATCCCTGTCTGTGCGATCATATGGAGCACCTGGGTAGCAGAGGTCATCCTGTGCACCACTCACCTCTCAGGAAATGGGTCACAACCGCCTTTTAGGCAGAAAGCCCATCGGCTCTCAGCATGTGTCAGCTCACAGGAGAGGGGTGCTAGGTGGGTGCGAGTGAGAAGGGATCATAAATACAGACAATCCAGTGACTTCTTCTGTGGAGGAGGCTGAGCGGTTGAAGGCAGTCATATTAAAGACAAAGTCTTTGCACACCTGTTTTGGGGATGATCATTCAAAAGGGGCAGAATTAAGGACAGATAGTTCCTGAGTTTCAGAAAACAACTGGAAAATGCTGGAGAAGCACAAGGCTAACCCTCTGGAATGTTTTTTGGTTTTTTTTTTCAATCAGTTTCTTTATTTTTTTTACTTTTTATTAAAATAGAGACAGTGTTTCCTTAGCATTTTTTTTCTTAAATCTGACATCCAACTGTGTTTCCCTCTCAGCCCCTGTCCTTGTCGCCCAGGGTACAGACCTCCTCGAAGCCTGTTGGAGAAGAGGAGCAGGAGACAGGCTCAGCCCCCTCCCACCACTGTATCCCTGTAGTCTCCAGTGGTGCTGGGGCCATGGGCCATTGGACTAGAAGCTGGAAGCCACTTATTTAAAATGTGGCAATATTGACTTCATCTGCTGCTTGCGTACTCCTGAGCACGCACTTACGCTCAAAACACTGAGCACTTGACATGAGTGACTGGTTGTGCAGAGCACAGCCCACAGAAGCTCGGGGATCCCTAAACCCCTAATCCTCTTCCTTTTATCTCCTCCCCTTTGCCCACAGGTCATCATCTCAGGCTGTTTCTTGGCTGCTGGAAAACAAAGGCAGACTGCAGCTGTAAATCCTCCTGGTCTCAGCTGAGGGCTGGCTCTAACCTGAACGTGGCAGAGTGCTGCTGGAGCTCAAAGGCAGCTCCAGGCAGCTCCAGAAATCTCTCCTCCACCCTGCCCTCCACAGCTGTGCTTGTCCCAGCAGCCAAGCTCCTCATCCCCCCGCAGGACCAGGCACCGTGCTGTGGCTGTGGCAGCCTCTGGGCAGTTGACTCACAGAATCACTCTGGCTGGAAAGGACCTTGAAGATCATCGAGTCCAACCACTAACCTAACTCTATCACATTCACCACCGAACCCTGTCTCCTGGCCCCACA
>VZZY01007561.1:266-15804 GCA_013400335.1 Eurystomus gularis
CATAATTACATTATTAAGAATAGTAAATTTCATTGCTTGTATCAGTACTTGGGAATTCATTTCACTTGTTTGCTAGTAGACGTTGCAAAGCAGATGACTCATGTAGTCAGAGTACCTGCAGAAATCCAAGTGTAGCTGTCTTTTCATCATCTTTCCATATTACAGCTCTCTAAGTAACCAAACAGTTCAGTGTCAGAAGCATGAACAAAATTTCTGGTATGTTTTCTTTTCCTCCAACTCCCCTTTACCCTCAGTGTTATACCTTCATACCTACAAGGTACTTAGCTCATTTTAGAAAAGCCATGGACAGTGAGGACTCTGATAGCCTGTAGACTGGATTATTTGGCCCAGTACTGCTTACCTGTGGTGGTTCCCATTGAGTTACAGGCCTGAGTAGAAACAATGGCCGTAAGACCTTGCCCATGATGACTTAGCTCATTATTGGAAAAATATAATTAATGTGTACTGCTAGATGTGTCCTTCTTACATGTGTTGATTTGCTTTTTTTTTGGCACAAGTATGTATAAAACACTTCTCTGCCAGCAGTCTGGATTAATGTTGAGTACAAATCAGATAGTCCTAAATATGTTGCTGGTGCTAGAAATGCTAGCGCTGCAGGTGGGGCTAGAAGTTTTTTACAGATGAGGGCAAGACAATGATCTCGTTGTCAAATCAGCATGCAGCACTTATAGCCATGGGGTATTGTAGGCTGAGAATACATGATCTGTCATAAAGCCTGCTGGGACAAAATTACCTTTTGCCTCCACCCAAAAGTGTATTTTTTCCAGTATATCTGAACTTAAGCTATGCATATGTTCACTTCAACATTTCACATCGTATGCCCTAGCATTTTCACTCTAGCGTTTGTTTTCTAATCCTAGATTTATTAGAAGATAGAATGATGGCCTTGGAGAAGGACTGAAATGGCAGCAATCTGTGGAGCAATTCCTGTTTCTTTTGGGCTGGAAAGGAGCTGTCTACACATACCCATTGTGTAAAAATACACTGTGTCTGTGTTTAGGAAAATCCTGCTTTTTACACCATTGAAACAAGTCATTTAAAAGGTACAAAATGCAACAGACAGTCCAATGGTAGACTAAGGTTATGTAACAACATTATTCTGTCTTTGGAAGCACAGTAACTGCCTGGTTGGGGGTTCATATAAAATGGTTCTTAATTCCAGGTTAAATTCATCTGCTTGGTGCCCTATGTCTTGTTCTTCCCTTAGCAGATAAAAAAAGCTTTTACAATTGAGCGTATAGCATCACATGCTTAATTGCTGAAAAACAGAATGAAGTACTGGCTACCAAAACATTTCAGGTAGCACATACAACAGTGGAGGGCATGATGGCTGCCTGAAAAGGAAACCCTTTTTTGTCAGTTCAGAAAGAGTGCTACTAGCCTATGAAAAATGATGAAAGCAAAGCCCTGAGAAAATCCAACAGGAAAAATGCTACTCAGGGCAAGGCAAATTTAACATGCAGGCTTAAAGTTCAGAGGTAGATGTAAGAATTAGACATGTGGGAGGCAATGCAATGAGTGATGGGATTTTTCACTCTTTTAATCATTTTATAATTTCTCAAGTATTTGAGATAATGATCAGGGCTAGACTATGAGTGATTGCCTGTTAACAGCAAGGCACTTATAAGCTGTCCAGGGACAGCTGCCTGACAGATATGAAGGTCTTCCTTTTGCATCGTTGAGCTGATTGAAAATATTCCGAGACTGCCTGGGCATAGATTATCTGAGATCAAGTGCTGATAACGCTCTCTCTCACATAACTTATAATTTTTTTAGCTGCTTCCCTTTTTCAGTGAGGTGTGTCTAACCTCATCCTTTAGAATGAACACTAGTTCTGAATGCATATCTCTCCCCTTGACACTGTCTTTCTTCTTCTGATATGATGAAGTAGGAAAACCTGAAAGCCACAAAATTAATTCAGATTCTGGATTTGTCCTTTGGGGTCTGCAGAATATCTTTACCAGAAAGTTTGAACAGGGACTGATATCCCAAATTTTTGCACTTTAGAAATATAATGGTGAGGATAATGAACTATTTGCACAAAGCAACATCTACAAGAAGAATTTCATTATCATGCATTGCCACACCATGGTCATCAAATATTGTGATCCCTGAGCTGGCATGGAGCATCCAACCAAAAAAGAAGCATTTAAGATTGATGATCAAGCCCATCTTACCTTTATTGATAAAAGCTCCTGCCGAACACACCTTTAGGCACAGATGGGTAAACCTTCCCATTTAGCCCTTGTAGATTTGGGTCTGCTTCAGACAGCATGGCTGTGAGTCAATGTATTGCACAGACACAAGCAGGGAGCTCTGCATATAAGTATGAGGACTCTACAGGAAGAAAAGAAAATCCTTTAAGAAAATTGGCTTCTTTCTACTCTGGATTATTCCCACACATAGTCCAATATAGACTTGAGGGAAGACGATGGACCTAAGGGGAAAAAAGGTTGGCTGGCATTTAAGTTATTCTTTTATTTTCACTAGATGCAGAAATAGCAGTAATTGCAGACTGCCTCTGTGTTGTTGGCAACTGGTTTGTGGTATTCCTACTAGGTAATCTTTGTTTCACACGACTCTGTGTCCCAAGAAAAATAATGACTGCTATATGGGCAGTAGTTCTGAACAGTGAAACCCAGACTTGCAAATTAATGTTGTTTTCAGTTCAGTACTTCCAGCCTTGATGGATCTTTCTTATTATTTTTTCCATCTTGAGTACTGTGGTAAACACTACAGTCAAAATTTACTGGAGTAGTCATTGCTGATTCTCAAGGAAATTCAGACTCTGTCCTGTGTAACAGTAAGCAGAGCAAATCAAGTATATTTAAAACTCTAGTGTCTGTTCATTTATTTTAGTGTGGGTCTGACTACTGGTTCTGCAAGCAGCTGTAAAAAGTTAGATTTTATATCATTAATATTTTATGCTACAAATGTTGGTGTGGTACCTTACCTTTTTTTTTCCCTTTCACAAATGAAATCTGGCTGTCTGAATACAATGGGTATTGGTAAATCACTACTTGTCTGCCCTGAAGGAAACTGCAGGAGGATCAGCCAACCTTGGATGGAAAAGCCAAATCCTGACACGAAATCTAATGATATGCAAAAGAAGAAGATGCTTTTTCAAAAGCACTCCTATAGAAATATTAATTAAGATATACTGACTGATAAACAGATCTTTGTAAATGTTGTTTTCCTATGGCACTTATTCTTACCCTGTGACTTTTGTTGAAGAAATAGATAGATGCAAATACTTTTTTTTTTTCACATAGGTAAGAACATTATACAAATACTGTGCTGTTATCCTTCATCAGTGGTCAAGATTTTTGCATATGTAGTCTTCGCTTTGAATTTGTGTAACTATTGAAATGGAAAAGGAGTCCAATGTGATTACGCAACAGACCCCTTTACACAGATGGACTTGAAGGCTGATGCTGTATCTGTATTTTATGTATCTGTATTTTATATCTCTATGCATCTTCTCCTTATCTAAAAATGAGAGAGAAACTTTTCCTCATCTTACATACAAGGGGTGCATTGTAAGCTCTTCAGATACATTTAGATTTGCAATTTTGGTGGCACTTGATATATTGTGTGAGATTACTATCATCACTAGCTTTGCTCAATTTAAGCAGAGGCTGGCTTGCTCTATGTACATAGAATAATGTTGACCTTCATGTACCCAAGGCTATACCAGTGATGACTCTCTTGTCAAGACAAAGGATCACTACATTATAAAGCATATATGCTTTTTAATCTTTTCCTACAATCTCCTTCACAGCCAGTGGTGAATGTGCTTTTAAGCAATAATGAAAGAAGAGAGAGTAATTCCAGCAGATAGAGTGCAATATTCAGGACATTATACCAAATCACACCTGGAATATTGTATCCAATTCAGATTATTTGCATTCAAAAAAGACCTGTTAAAATCAGAGAAGTTGCAGATGATGATGATAACACTAATCAGAGGTCTTAGAAGAAAATTGCATAAAGTTAAAGAAACTATTATGTAATAAATAGCATGAGGCCACTGATAATTGGGATCCCCAAAAATTCCTTCGGATTCAATTCTAATAATTTCTGGTCCTTTAATTCTTACTTTAATGTCCCACTCTACTTTGCTATACAAAGTTGATATGATTAGATTGGTCTGCCAGTTCCCTGAGAGCTTACAAACTGTTTTTATGTAGATTTCGATTGGCCAAGGCATGAAAAGATACCAGAGAAAGAGCTCCAGCAGGTCTTGAGGAAATGAGTGGCTATGGGGAGAAGAAAAATTCATGTGTGTTATCTACAGCAAAAGCTGCAGGGCATAAGGTTAGTACATTGATCATCCAGCACGGATACGGCTTGAAACCCGCACTGACAAGTTCTTCAAGCTTCACAGCTGGCAGTTAAAGGATAGTACTTAGCTGAGGATATCGCTTAACAGTGAAAAGCAGCAGAGCAGGAGTGGGACTTAAAGGCACTGGGATATCCACCTGGATGTCAGGGAACACAGGACAGAGATTGACAGGACTGGAAGGTGAATCGTGACAACGGACCCAAACTCATAAGAAGAGAGGACACACGCATTTTGCTGCTTTAAAAAAATCTCTCTTTTTTGAAGATGCTGGAAGAAGAAGACTGTATATCCATCAGTCTTTCAAATTTCTAGTTCCCAAATATTTGGTGGAAAAACTACCCTTCAATTACAATTTATCTGTAAGATTTCCTTTTTTTTCTTTTTTCTTTTTTTTTTGTCTTCAGCTTTACACAACTTTGCCAGGGAATCGTCCCATAAATCTTTTACTCTCTATCTGACACCTTTATTTTAAGTCTCTCTAGGAATGTAGTAAAATTCTGAACTGAATTAAAGATTCTATTACTGCATTATTGCCTCTCTACACACAGCTGGCTTGTATAGGAAAATTTAAAAGCTATTTAATCCATATGCCAAAAAAACTAATTTTTGAGCCTGTGACCAAGGAAGGAAACACTTTGTCAGTGAGTTAAAAATGAAGCAGCATTTAAATATGCATATCCTTCTGCAAGAAATGCTGTGTAAATGGCAGGAACTACAGTATATGAAGACCCGCAGGAGACCTACAAGTTTTTACAATTTCTGCAATATGTTTTTTGAGCAAATTAAAGTTAACTCCAGCTGGTTGCAAAGAAATTCTGTCTCCAGAAGTAAAGTTCATTTAGATGTCAGGAGATAAAACAAAATCTGATACCAGATGCCAATTTTGCTGGTCCTTTTAAGGCAAATGAAGAGAATGACTGAAGAGAGAGAAGCATTATATGGGGTATGTAGTACATGAGATTTGCTACTATAGATCAAACATATTGTTCTAGAATTTTTTTAATCTTAGTATGGTATGGTCTTTAATAACTTTGTTGAACAGCGAGTCCACAATCTGATGACACAGTAAATGAAAGGGAACTCTTTTGATATAATTTTGCAGTTTGCTACAGTTAAATAGCCTAAAATGTTCTCTTGTTTTGCAACAAGAGAGGAGTAGCAACTCAAAATTAAACTATCTTTCTCTTCCTCTTCCTCTTCAGTATTTTCCACATTTTGCTTTCCTCAAGTGCCCTTATTCCACTCTTTTCCTAGAGCAAACAGCCACTTCTCCACCTAGAAGAGTTTTTCCAGGCTCTGGGAACAGGTGATGAAATCCAAATGCAAGTAAGGGAAGGTATTAAGGTTGCAAATGACCTCTGCAGTATAGGCTAACATAAACCTTTTTCTCTCCGCTTCGTTTAGGTAATGAGACAGCAGTGAAGACAAGATGATGTTCAGTTTTTCCGAAATGAGAGAAGAATCAGGGATTGATTGTGAGAGAGAGAAATCTAGATCAGCCCCTGTGGTAATCTTGATGGATTACTTGGTCCTCTGGCTATGTAGAACTAGTATGCAGAATATATTAAAATATTAGTACACTGGGCGATAACCACCTTTCAGGACTGATGTGAAATTGAGTTGGAAACATACAGCTCTTAGGGCTTGCTTCATGTTTCCTTAATGCTTGCTGTTGGCAACACTGCCAACCCATTGATAAATTCTCAAATCAAATTTGAGAGCCAAGATTGCTTTTTCCTCTCTGACTGATTTTTTTTTTTTTTCACCCATAAACCTTGGTAATTTTACTTAATAGGTAAATTTTATTCAACCCCTCTAGTGATAATTCTCTGTGAAGGAAAGGGAATGCATAATTTAGTCTCGTATATTTGTCTTGCTAAAATTCATTTAGTAGAAAATGCATGTCAAACAATGACTCCTTTCAGATATCAGTATCACTGCATTTACTAAAATAAATGCTAGTTGTTTTGCATAAAGGTAATAATAAATGACTGTGCAATTAGCACTTCAGCTCCTAAAAATCTGTTGATTACTTGAAAAAAAAAAAAAAAACCACCTCAAATCTCTCTTTCTGAAGTATAATTCAGATTAATTTTTTACTTCAAGTTTAGGAATCTGTGACAAGAACATTAACATTGAGGTGTTAGCAAGGGTAAAAGAGTAGCTGAATATTTATGGAAGCAGCAGGAAATGACTTTCAGAAGGAATATAAAACCAAAGTTAAGAGATGTAATTGTGTTGTTACGGTATGTATCATCAGTTCTCCTATATACAAGCACACCAGGGCTTTCTGTATCATTCTCTGGGTTAAGCCCTTGTGGGATTTGTGCAGAATTTACCCCATTACAGCAATTGGCTATGACTTGCAGCTGGAGTTTCAGATTTGCACCTGAGCACAACTGTAGCAAAAGAAACTACCTTAGCGATATTGAGTACCGCACAGCAAGATTCTCCTTTCACATGTTTTCAAATTGCCAAGGAAATGTTTTCTGAAATGTGAAAACATGAAAGGCGCTACATATACAAGTTATACTAAATTGTAAGCTATAGGCAGAATGAAATGAGACAACATTTTTACTTCTACAAGGCTAACTCTCTTGAACTTTATAGAAGCATAGTGACTTATAAGGGTCCAGAGAATGACTCCATTTCAGTTTCTGAAAATCAAGGAGGAAAAATACACACAGAAAGCAAAAGTACAGAACAAGCAAACCAGTTTGCAAGCTGAAACCATCTCCCAGGCCCATGCTGAAACCTTCACCAATCTAATTTTCCTGAACTCTGCTTTGTACATGCATTATTACCTCATGTCCTCAGTGATTTTTTTCTCAGTGCTCCATGTGAAAGTCTTGACACACACCCCATTGCTTATTTCATTGCCAAATGGAGAAATCTTGAGTTCATCAAAACGGTGTGAAACATGAGACAGAACATTTTAAATTTTCTGCATTAAATATTCACATAATTTCTCAAGTATTGAATCATGTAAGCCTTCACTCTTTGCTCAAACTGAAACCACTGAAGGGCTGGTACTGCAATTCTGCTGCCTGGACATTCTGTCACTAACTTGTGTCTAGTTTTGTATTCATGTCTCCAACTAGGATTTTTGAATTTATAGAAGTGCCTCTTCAGGAAACTCCTGTTAAAAAGCTTTGTTGCTGGTTCAATAACATCCTGATGAAGATTTGTTACCTTTTCAATTCAGTCTCTGATTTCCCCTAAAAACAAAACATATCGCAAAATATAATTGGAAAGAAAAATCACCATGTAATTACTGATAGCAGGTAATCCCTGAACACCTACATAACTAACCCATAAATATGAATGGCAGATTTTCTGCACTGTTTGCTTCTTTCACTCCTCCTTTAATGTTTTTGATATTTTTTTAATGTTCCTTCAAAAGTAATCATTTGTAATTATTCTGTTACTGAAGTGATGAAGCAAATAATTGTTGATTTCCAAATCTGACATTTCAGATTTACAGGGTGTTTTGGGCCCAAAATATATTACATATTACATAGTCTTTCATTTAACATCCTCAATGTCATTTTACTGCTGATCGGCACTACACTATCCTGTAGATTTTTACCCTAAATAATAGTTAATTTTCTGATTCTGGAATGGTTGGAGAGGTATGTCTTACACACTTCTTTAGCATGAGGAAATTCAGCAGTCAGTGGTTACGGAAACACTACTCCTCAGGTTCAATCCTCATCCATTGATTTGCATAGCTGTTAGTTCTTGAGTTTGGTTTGCATTCCTTATTGTGGGAAGATATCTGATGTGTGGATCGGCATTTTTCACAGTTTAGTGTTTTCTGTTTTTTTCATTTGGAACCATCATTTAGGATAAAATTCCTCTTGCCAGCTTTTCATTTTTCCCAATTTGAATTGGTCCTAAAAATCTTGAACTGGTCAAAAGGTTCTATTCCCCTCATGTGTCTTTTTAGACAGAAAAATCTTTAAATAGCTTCAACTAGCAACAAAAAAAACCTACAGAAACTGCTACAGATCTACTTCAACAAAAGCTAATCTTTATTGCATTTACTTAAAGCTTTTTCTTTCTTCTTTCCTTGCAATTGAGCTTCATCATTTCACCATTTTGTCATTTGTTCACTCCTCTGGTGTATTTTTTTTTTATCACAACTAGTATATTTTTACAGCCTAGGAGGACAAGGAGAGACAACTTAGCACACCTCAGGAAGAGCAAAATGAGAGCTAATTTGTCTCAGAAATGGTACTCTAGTTCTGCTGCAGTCGTTCATACAAATTTTTAGATGGATACTCCGAGTAATTCCAGTCAGACAAAACCTTCCTTACTCAGCAACATATTTTAAGACAATGTTTAGTTTCAGAAGACTTTCTGCATAGGATTACAAGTAATATTGAGAGCACAAGGCTCCATAAATCCTGGGTTGGTGGGTTTTTTGCCTATTTAGATACAAAGTTGTTTCAGATATGATATTGGATTATAACTGCCATGGTGAGCCACCACAAAGCCCAACATCCTGGGAAAGGTGTTTTGGGCTCATGCTTTAGATCTAAAGAAGATTACTCTTACACTGTATTGCACCTTGCAGAAAATCCTGCCAGATAAACATTGTTTCCATGATCTCTCTTTGATCTCACAAGCAAGTCCTTTGAATGTAGTCCTGTTTGGTTTTATTCTCAATTATGAGGTAAACCAGCCACAACACAAAAGAAAACTGCGGTTGGTCTCCTGTCTAATGTAAATCACTGAGTGTAAATCATGTATAAAACCCCACCGAGATCTAAAAACAGCAGACTAAAATTTAGTATATTACATTTAAACCCTAGTACTAAAGATACTGTGTGTTGATATGGAGCCCCTGCACATCTCAGATGGTTCAATTTTATTTTGCAGCAATGCCACTTATTTTTCCATGTCATAGAAAAACTGAGTTCTGTAGCATAGATATTTTAAGAAGAAATTCCTCACTGTGAGAGTGGCAAGACACTGGAACACGTTGCCCAGCAAAGGTGTGGATGTCCTCTTCTTGGAACTGTTCAAGATAAAGTTAGATGAGTCTTTGAGCAACCTGGTCTAGTGGAAGGTGTCTCTGCCCATGCCAGAAGGATTGGAACTAGATGGTCTTCAGGGTCCCTTAGAATCCAAACCATTATATGATTCCACTATTCTATGACTCATGGCAAAAACACAACCCACCAGGAAACTGTTCACTCTGTTGCAAATAATGCCAACTGTTTTCTGTAGTTTTTTGACATTCATTCTTAGATTAGCTACAGAAAAGCTTAAGGAAGTTTATCGTACGCTAAGCTTTCCTCACTCTCACTCTTTGTGAAATTGTGTAATCTGTTGCACTATGTAGTGTAGCACAAGGCCAGCTTTCTGACCTTCAGAGTTCAGCCTAATCTTTTAATTCCATCAGCCTAAGTGAACGGTAAAGACTAGGCAGCTGTCCTTCACCTGAAATAAAACTGTTATGTATTACAGCTTCATTTACATTTAATTTTAGACTTTTATCAGCAAGCCTAACTCCTCTCTACAGTAGTGCCTATGTCTTTATTAGTGCCTTTGCTGCAAAGAGATCTTTCAGTTGGGTCAGGCAACAATAGTTCATTTACACATCTATGTTTGCTCAGCATGTATGATTGATATACTGATGCAAATGCTACACAAATGTACATAGCACTCATTTGAAAACTTAGGTTGAACCCATGGACTATATGCATTTTCATGGTGTAGAATGGGCTGGCAACCTTTCAATTATGGAATAAACTATTAGAGCATTTATCATCATTGTGTGGCTTCTGTTTGGCCTTTTTTGCCATTAGGAAGTTAGACACACAATGTGGCTGTTGTCAGAAATTAAAGAATTAATGTACCCTGTTGCCATTGCTCACTTGCATTCACTGTCAGGCCCATGAACATCAGCCTTTCCTTACAGCCACTGAGGTGTGGTGAGAAGCGGAGAAACACACAGATAAATCAGGTAAACCAAGGGTACCTGTCTGTACAGTTTCGTAAGATGCCATATTCCTGCAAGAGATCACAGGTAAGATTTTTTTATCTGTTCCATCACAGCTGACTGACTGTATACCTCTGAGTGGCTGGGCCAGGGATGAAGGTTGCCCATTTCTCACCTGGCTGCAGCACACTGGGAGAAGTGAAAACTTTGGCAGGGGGAATATTGTGCATTCCTTGAGTGCAACTGCACAGGTCCAGGAGATGATCAGCGAGAAGAGCTGCTCCCCCTTGGAGCACTGCTTGGCATTAGTTCAGCCTCAGTTGTACACACAATGTTTTCTTCCTCAGTAAACCACATGAGAGACTGTTATCCCTTACCAAATCCATCAAACAATGTAAGACTACAATAATCTCTGATTTAAGAGTCAATGCCTTTTCCTTCTTGGAACTTCTGGACTTCACCTACTAGTTGGTCTAGCATTTCCTAACCTATTTGGTCCCAAGTCAGTTCATAGGGATCTAACACAGACATACCACAGATCCCTGAAGAGCTTCAGCATGTACTCTCCATGCAGAAGCTTTGCAAGTGCAGCCATCTGGGTGCATGGGAAATTGTGAAGTGTCATGTTACACCTTCCCTTTTCTTCTGTGCTGTTCAGAGAGACTCTTTTCTTTTACTGTTCAATCTTGTCTTGCCTGGAAGGGAAATCCCAGTTTTGTATGAAGCTTGCATATTCCTCATTATCACTATTTTAATACAAGTACCTTCCACACAGAACTCGAAACCCAGTTGTGTGGCTGGATTCCAATAAACCTAGTTTCTCAGCAGCTTCAAATGAATGCCACGTTTTTCTGAGCTTTTTCACCCACCCTGAACTCCAGCTTTTTGACAGCTATCTACTCCCTCCCCTGACCCAAAACAGCTGCAGTTTACATGATGTTATTCCATCACTAATGAAAAAGAGCATTGAGATGAGAAATGATATTCAAACTTCTGGTATTCATGTCATCACTGATGCTCCTGTAAAGTGTTGTTAGCAGCTATATAGATTTGCTTTCACAGAAGCAGATGCTTTGGTTTCTTTCCTCCTTGCATGGGTATGGAGGCCTCTTTATTCTCTTTCTGGTGTGATCAAGGGCTCTGAATGGGTCTACATAGAGCCCTTATAAGGCACTGAGAGAGTTATTAGGCTGATAGCCTAGACTGGCTGGCAAACACAGAACAAAAAAAAGCATCCCTCTGTTTGGTAGTCAGCTGCCAGTCTTCAAGGGGCTTTCATGGTGTTCTTTCAACTATGTGTAAATTATCTGTTCTGCAAAATGGACTGTTCTCCTGAAGGATTAGGCAGCTTATCATTACCACATAATTTCCTCAAAGAAGTGCTGGCTCACTGTTCCTTTTCATGCCAGTGAGCCAAAAAGCACAGCTTGTAACCATGATTACATTAAAAACACTTTGTGAAAATTCCTGTGATCTTCTCTAATGACAAAATAGACAAACTTTGACCTGGAAGGATGTCTTCAGCAGTTGTCTGGTAAGTCTGCCTAACACAGTGTGAATTTGCCACAGACACACTTCAGACAGATTTCTGGGGCATGCTGTTAAGTTAGGCATGAGATGTGCAATCATGTCTTCTTGATGTCCACAAAGGCCTAGGTGCAGGCTTGTGCTGATGGGTGAACTGTGTTTATTGCTCATTTCTCAGCCTGTAGCCATTCACCTTTCTGAGGTAAGGCTACACAGTCCGTTTTGATTGCCAGACTAATTTGGAAAAAAAAAGACCCACTGGAGCCATATGAGGATCACCGCAGGTGAATACTATCGAAGTCATATAGCAGAAATTCTAACACTTCTGAATTCATTATGATTGATTTATACCCTTTTCTCAGGAACATATTTTTGTAGCTGCATTTAGTTTTGTGAAGTCTTGGACAAAGTTGTAGATTTGTAGGTTTGTTTTCTCCTCAACCTAATAATTTTAAAATTTCCGTATTTATTAATATAGTGTCATTCATCATGATAAAAGCCACATAGATAATTTATATAACTCTTCCTGGAGGGTATCTTTGTATTGTCTCACAGTTCTAGCAACTTACAGAAGCCAAGTTACATGCAAACATGCATTACGGAAGAAAAACCTGGCAGGTGGTCTTAGATAATCACTTTTATACCAACCCTTCAGTGAAAATTGAAGTATGGAAGTGTGAATAGGAAAACCTTAAACTAATTTTAGCAAACCATGAAAGTATTTTAAACATAGAATTACAGAGACAAGGCTTTTGACAACTTGAGACTTTACTTGAAACAGATTAATTTTCTAGATATTTGATGAAATTTAATTCTGGTGGAAGTCTATGTTTCAGGCACTGATGGCTTCAATTGTGCAGAATCACTAAACCTGTGTGAATGTCATAATCTTAACATCCTAGGAGGAACAGTTTTGATGCGTTGTTTTTTACTCCATCTGATCCACATCCATAACCTGATCCTGCAGCTTTGGTACAGTAGCCACTTCTCTGGCTGGCAGACTATTTTAAGCCTTCATCATCTATTTAACCAGAAATGGAGTGCATAATAATTCTGTTCTTTCCTTCTTCATCAAAGCACAAGAATCCAAAGCAAAAACAGGTGCAGTTTTGCTGGCATCAGACTGCACTGAGCTGTATTTTTTTTTAACTAAGCTTCTGATTTTCAAAGGACAGATCATGAAAAATTAGTACAAATGAATTACTATTCCACTGTATGCATGAGAAAATCCTTCCATATTTAGGTACCCTTCAACTGCTGAAAGATCAAAATAGAGTGACAATGAGAAGTGATCATGGAGATCAACTGTATCAAAGATACATGAACAAGCACTTGGTAAATGAGATGCAGCCAAAGTAGGAACAACAGAGTTCCTTCGCTGTTTAAAACATGAAAAAAACTCTTAAAGTACTTCTTAATTGACTTATCTGTTACTACTGAAAACTTATTTCTAAGTCATGCTGCCATTTGTCTCTCAAGAATATTCACGACAGTTAAGATATAGTGTTAGAGCTATTTTTGCCTTCTTTCTGAAAGCATTTCCATGAAAACAATTTCATTTTTTGTCAAATAAAATCATCTGCTCCTGCCCTTTGATGCCCTTTCTAAAGTCAGAATCTCTATAACGTAACAGGTTCTTTGAATGGATAAGTACATATCTGATCTCAGGACTTGAGGAGTGAAAGGTGTTCACAAGAACCTTAGAGTTGTATAGCTGTGCTGTGCCTAGAAACATGGTTTAGCCACCAAAGACTGATCTTGAGCCTGGAAATAAAAAGAAGTGGTAGAGGTGATGGCCTCTGCTAGATTTATCCATATTTTGGGTTTAAACATCTGGGCAAGATGGCACACTTTGTGTTTCTTTCTAGTTAACAGTCTTCCAAATTTCCTTCTTCTTTCCTCTTCTCCCCACCTCAAATACCAGGCAGTGGGAGAAGCCTGGCTCCTCTGAGCAAGATTTAGGCATGGTCAAGGGCCCCCTGGATGAGGAAAGAGTCTTATCCTGGCAGTTTGGTTCATCTGCATAGAAATCAACATATTAACCCTAAGCCTTTGCATTTGGACAAAATCTGATGTTCTTGCTTTTGTCACAGAGCTTGTGGAGTTTCTAAATTCTTTGATACTACATTTATGTAAGCTTAAGGGGGGGAATGAAGAGGAGGGTCAATCAGGATCCAAATGGTTCAGCAAAACTTCAATTGCTGCATTCACTAAACTTTCCAAGGCTCGAAGATCCTCTCTCATGACCAGCCCTCCATTATAGACAAAAAGCAGCCACAACACGCTTCTACTCTTCCATGCTTGGCTGCAGGCTTACAAGGACAGACTGTGTCTGAGATGCTTACCGGCAATGGCCTATTAAAGATCAATTCCTATTCAAAACACCCACACAGAAAAAAAACAGTAGTTCGGTAAGTGTTGGCAATGTCACAAAAGAAGTCCTTGCTTATTGTCAACTAAAATGATTTCTGCAGGACTCATGATGTTCAGACTTCCACAATTCTTTTTGTTTTCTTGTTTTTACAACTCTTTGCTGGACTTAACATTGTAAGAGAAGTTCTGCTTTTGTGATTTTCAAGCTTTTATCTTGTCCTGGCTCAGAAGTAGAATTTGAAAAAAAGCAGAATTTAATCCTGCAGGCTCAAAACTCTCTCAAGTCAAAGACAAGGAGTCCTAGTTGATGTTTCAGAGAATCTGAGATCCATCTTTCGATAATTTACATCTTGATTCTTGATTTTGAACAGAAAGTGTCAGTATAATGTTGGAAGGCCACAAAATTCAGCTCTGCTCCAGGGAACTGAGGGGTTGTCATTCATTGTTCTTGGATTATACAGAACAGGCCTTTTTTGTATCCATCTCCACAGTCCTTCCTACACTGTCAGTAGTATTTAGCACTCTAATGCTAATGCCATTGAACTTGATAGAAATCTTAACTATTGTTTCAGAGGACCATCAAATTACGTAGAGAACATTTCAAAATGGCCTCTTAATTTTTCTTCAAAGCCAGAATTTTTGCAGACTTCAATGAAATGGAAATACCTTGTATACATTTGCACATTATTGATTTCAATGGATGCCTATTGCATGGATTATGTTCTTTACACTATGATGCTGTATATCTGGGTATAAATGTTCATTTTGCATGGCAGTCCTGTGCATTCTGGATAGTCATTTACACCTGTACAACAAAAATGTGAATCAAATTGTCTAATGAGTTATTATGGGTGGGTTAAGTGGCTACATAAGATGCTAAACTCGAAAAAAGTAGGACTAAGTGGCAACATAGCTTGTTGCATCAGTAACAAAGGCTGTTATCAGACAAAATCATTGACAGAAATTGCTGGCTAGACTGGATGGAGTGAAAAGTAGATTCCTAATTTTCTTGTCAGCAATTCACAAATCATTCTGTAAGCAAAGGAAATAATGAAGCATGATTCTTGTCACATTACCCCAAGTTGTTCTATTCTCTATACTCATCAAGCTTGACTGAAATTGGGCAGTAGTTTAAAAGCCTTTGGGCCAGGGAGAGGAGGATACTTAGTGGTAGGCAAACTTGGTGAGATTATATAAGTGTCCTGGTTTGAGTTAGAACAGAACTAGTTCTGTTCAGTGATTTTACTTTTCAGCTCAGTCTTTTCTAACTAACTGTACTTTCTGAAGTTAATGGCAGAATTTAGCAGACAGTGTCTGCTTCT
>VZZY01007564.1:0-22304 GCA_013400335.1 Eurystomus gularis
TTGAACCTCATGAGGTTCCTCTAGGTCCATCTTTCCAGCCTGTCCAGGTCCCTCTGGATGACATCCCGTCCCTCTGACCTATCACCTGCATCACCCAGCTTGGTGTCACCAGCAAACTTGCTGAGGGTGCACTGTCAATACCATTAATAAAGACATTAATCAACACTGGTCTCAGCATGGATAAAGACATATCTACATGACAGCTCAAAATCGGACCACCACCTTTTCCATCTGTGCTTTACCTGGAACCCTCTTCCCAGGACTGCAATTCCAGTAGAGCCCATGAAGACCAAGTACCATTTACAGGCTAACAGCTATGTTCAAATGAAATACCAGCCTAGGTAATGACCTGAGGCCTCTCCTCATAAACCCATCACAAGAAATATTAAATACTATGACAAACTATCACTCACCATTGAGAGAATGCGTGGTCAGTTTCTCTCAATTAAGCAGTCCAGATAAAAGAGAGAGGAAAAAATATGACATTAGGAGCAACAAAAGGTAGAAACAATTAATTATCAGCTGCCATTCTAGCAAAAGAAAAAGAGTCCCCCCAGATTTTTTAATCTTTCTTTCCTTTTCCTCATGCTGGCTCGCAGTTTGGGGCATCTGTATAGAGTTTATTGAAACACTTAAACAAGGAACATGACGTAAGCCATTATTTTCTAATTTAAACATGGGAGTAATGCAACTGAAAACCATGATTAAAAGAATAGCAGGAGGGAAGAACTGCTGGCACAGGCTCCATGGTCTCACCTGCTGAAGGATCGTTTCAATGGATACATAGTCGTTTTCGCTGATGCCGTCTCTGTGCAAGTGAAGGAGTAACTCTGCTTTCTTGTAACTTTTCAGTGCCAGTAAGTGAATCACCCTGTCCCTGCACAGTTGCTGGGAAACAGCGTCGTGTGTGTGAGTCCCTGACATGGTGACTGCAGGGCTCAAGGGTGTCCATCTCTTCGTCAAGGGCAGAGCATTGGGAATATCTTCTGGTGCTCTTCTGACCCGTGCTCTTTCTACTAAAGTAGGGGTGGTAAAAAAAATAAAGGGAAATAAGAGAAAAAAAAAAAAAGTGTCATGAGATGTTGTTAGAAGACAAGAAAGTGGATTTAAACGAATTTCCCAAGCCAGATAAACTTTAAAAACTGTATTTAGTTAGCATTTCAAGACCTATGAGAACACATGCAGTAAAGATGCACCAAGCTAGGCATTAACAAAGAAAAATTCCCTGTTAAAAAAAAAGCTGGCAAAGGAGTGATACTGGTAGGAAGACTTCAGTGATTATTTATATAGATGGTGCTTTTATTATTTTTCTGTATAGGCACTGAGTGCCCCAAATCAGGCATTTTTTTGGAAGAGTACTCTAAAGTGTGATGCAAAGATCTTCCACATAATTAAAAGATTCATCATTAACGCCTAAGGAGACCAACTACACACAATTCATTGCATCACTGCTTACATAAACTACTGAAACTTGGTGTTAATCACTTGAGTTGCCATTAACTTACACCACGTTTTAAGCTGAAATGTTCCCCTCCTATTAAATAAGCCCAGGTTTGTCAGAAAAAATACAGTAAAAATTTAATAGATCTTGGGACGAAGGCCAGAGGAGTCTTAAAACACATCCTGCACAGCATTTTGGATCAAATAATAATTGGATCAAATAATAATTGGAATAAAAATTTGGATCAAATATAAAAAGACATGTTTCTCAACTGGAGGAACAACACAAGTGTGTGCAAGTGATGCATCCAGAATTTAAAAACAACACTACCCAACCTAAATTGCAGTTGTCCAGGAAACTTAGAAAACCTTCGGTTTTCCAAAAACTCAAACTTCTCTACCCTGTGTTTTTAAATAGCATTTGCCATCAGACAGAAAAAAAAAATTACTAGAATATTACCGATAAACATCGTAGTAAATGTTGTTTGCAACCCAGAAGAGGACACGACACAAACCAGGCATTTTGCTGAAGCCAACAACTCATGTTTGGTATGTGAAGGAGACTCAATGAGTACTGGAGAGAAAACCTGGAGCTTGGTCTCTTCTGCCAGACATACAGAGACTGAGCTGTGCTTATGTATCGCTTGTGCTCAGAAACAGCAAAAATTCCCTTCCATTTTGCAGTGGAGGACAAACCTTTATAGCCTGTCCATCCTGGTGCGTTCCCTGGGCTTTGCCCTTCTGGTTTTCAGGAATAAACCTTATCATGCAAACACACATAGTTACATTTTTAGAGCAGTATGAACTTACCACTTGTTTACTGAGCGTGTTACAAACGTTTTGGCAAGTTAAATTCAGCGTAGATACATAAATCCCCCCAGCACAGCTGCCAGTGTAAGCAGCATCCAAACAAAACACCTCCTAAAGCCATGTCTCTGAATCACTTAGAAAAAAGAAATAACTGAAAATATAACCAAGCACGAACACAATTTGCCAACCATGAGGTTGCCCAGAGAGGTGGTGGAGGCCCCATCCCTGGAGACGTTCAAGGCCAGGCTTGATGGGGCTCTGAGCAACCTGCTCTCATTGCAGATGGCCCTGCTGGGTACAGAAGGGTTGGACTAGATGACCTCTGAAGGCCCCTTCCAACCCAAACCATTCTGTGAATCCATGATTAACAACCCCAGTTCCTAATTTGTACTGCAAGAAGCATGTTGCTAAGTCACCTCTGTGACCTTCTAGCAACTAGACCTGTCCTACCTGTGCTTCTTCGATGCCCGTCTGAAACAAAACACCTCCAGATATTGTAATTGTCCTGCTGCCAGTCTTCAGACTCCATTTATTTAATGTTAAATATTCATTTAAGGTCTGTTTAAACCACCACCAAGAATCACGCAAATAGCTCACATGTAAAATGGAACTTCCCCAATAACAAGTTTGGAAATACATGAAAGGGGCTCCTCTCGTGGTGCCATTAAAGAGCAGTTTAGACAATACCGGGCAAGCAGTTTCAACTCCATGTCCTACTATCAACTCATGCCGAGCTCCCTTAGTGTCAAGGCCACACATGGTTAGTTCTGTATCTCCAGAAAGCGATCACGATGATGGCTTAAAATGCTCTGCAGTAAGATGAGGCAGAGCAAGCGTTGCACCATTGCTGTCAGGGATGTCCCATGCTGGAGGAGAAGTGCGGCCGCAACCCAATGAGAGCTTGTTTGACTTCATGAAGATGGATGTACCTGGTTTAGCTGGCTGCTGCCGGCAGGACCACTGCTGCCTGTACCACTGAGGGCCTAGGAGGTGGATGCTCACCTTGTGTCTATCTGCAGATGGCTTCAGGCTCCTCGGGGAACAGTTCTCAGGACAGTTTAGTAATTACTAATGCCACCTAAAAGCTTTTTGTTTTGTGGAAAATGATGAAATCCACGGGAAGATGCCAACAATCCATGGGAAGATGCCAACTGTACCTTAAAAAAAACCCCAACCCATGGCCCTGTGGTAACAGTTGCTCATTAATGATCAAGATATAAAATAAATTTAATCAGCAAATGTGAAAAGCCAAGTCTCTCATATTAAGCTTATGAATTTGTATATAAGGCTTCCTCAAGGTTGTATTTTTCAGATTACAAATTAAGGCTGATGGTTTAGCACAGTGTTTACATACTCAAAAGGGCTGTCACAAAACCATTGGCTAGTAAACCAGAGAATTTAAGTGCATGGGCTGGTAAAAACCCTCACCTCAACGGTCAAAAACTCAACCAGCCAAGCAATATGGGAACAAGGAAGGACTGGCAGGCTTTCTGGGGAAAAAAAAAAAAAGCTAATCTCTGAATGCAGCAACAGAAGACTGTACATCTGTAACCTGTGGGCAGCCTACCTACCCCTGAGACCTCTGAATGCACCACCTTTCCCAGGAATCCGCTGCAAAGATGAACTACTACATTTAGAAAACTTACAGGCATCTAGTAAAAAATGAAATACAACCATACCTACAGTTGGTCCACCAGGTTTAATAAACTCTGCACTTCGACTGTGCGACTCCTCTTCTGTCTGGGTCGTGCACTTTCTGGTCGCCAGATAGGAATTTGTTGCACATATTGTAATTTTATTCGCTATTTTTCCCAGGCAACTGAGTTGCGAGGCTTCAGAACTACAAAACATTGAAAAAGGTTGAGCCCAAGCACTAGTTCAGGTTTAGAAGTATGGTTCTATGAGGAACTTTAAAACCTGTCTTCACAGGAGAAGAAAAATGTTTTCCAGTTCCAACAGGTAGCTAGGGTGGAAATATAGTTCAAATTCTCTAAGCATCCAAACTGCCTCTGTTTTACTTGTTGTAATTGCAATTTCCTCACATAACCGTACTTGAGAAGCAGGCTTGGGACAGTGTTGGTGGCCGTACAGTGACAATGACGGGGCAAGTCAGGCAGTTACACTGGCACCTTGACGATGGGCAGGTCCTGCCCCAGAGGTTTTCCACCGGCTCTCAGCTCAGGACACATCTCCTCTCCTACTCCCAAGGTGGCCAGTAGTGGCTCAAGGTCCAGGGAGGGCAAGCCAGCCTCCTCTTGAGACCTGCGCCCTGGTGTCCCCTTATCTTGGTCTTAAAGATGTCTGCTGTCCTCGTCGCCCGCTCTGACAGCATTGGTCCACCAGCCTGCTTCTCTTGAGGATTCGTGTTCGAGAAGAGGCACTTAGAGGAAGCCCCGCATGAGGAGAAGGACGGCGAGGTCTCCTCGATAGCATCAGGGCAGGCACTGGGCTTCAGCAGGCATTTTTGTAGGGGACTGGCCGTCCATGGTCAATCCAAACATGCGCCTGCAGTGCCAGGAGGTCACCTTGACTAACAGCGCCGTCGTTTAAACTGGCCTAATTATCACTGCTCTTAACAAGTACGTTGTGTGGCACCCACCATTCACAGAATCATAGAATAATTTTGGTTTAAGATCATCAAGTCCAACCATTAACCCCGCACACTGAAATGGCTCTGACCAGAGAAAGGACATCAGCTTTAGCTAACCCAAATCACTTTAACTACCCTGAAACTAACCATCAAGGCTCTGAGAAGAGAACCTTGACCCTTCATGTCTCAGCTTACCACATCATTTCTGAAAGTCACAAAGCTGGACCAAGCCACTGACCAGTATTTCAAGATGATGCAGCTACAGATTTGTCCATAGCTTGGAGCTACACATTGATTCCTTGCTCTGAAATCACCAACAGAAAAAAAGGTCCTTCTTGCCATCTAAAGCACAGCTTTTACCCATTGCCCATTTCTTTGAACATCAGTGCATTTATATGCTTTTTCACCACAAGAACAGCCGAACACTGACCAAGACCCTGTGTAAGCCCCCTCCTTGGGGGGTTACTTTCTAAATCCAAGTCAGTTTTGAAGCAGACCCATCTTGAGCACAAAATTTGGCTAGACACCCTGCAGAGGTCCATTGTGGCTTGGTTTTGTTTTGTTTTTTTTCAAGAGACTCTGCTGTAGCACCACACAAGCTTTGCATTGACTTCACAGGCACTTTGCACAAGCTGGCTGCAAAGGACCTTTCGAAAGCTACTCTGAATTAGATTTTGAAGATTAGTAAAACCACATTAAAACTACCTACGCATGCTATTTGGAATTGTTCAAAGCTAAAAGCAGATTTTACACAATCTTTACATTGAATCAAAAAAATACAGTTTAATTCAACTGAAGGTGCTCCTTCCTGAAGGAGGATGTGCCCTCAGAGATGCTTGGGAGTGGCAAGCCAGGAGTGGAGGAAGGACCTCTATCTCCCCCCAGCACGCACTCCTGCTGCATGCTTTTTGCCAGCCGCAGCAGCTGTCTGGCCCCTTTCAGACACAGTTTAATAAAAAAAAAGAAATATCCCCAAAACCCACACTGTCCCAGGCTCCCCCAGCCCTGGCTCTAAACCATTCTGCTTTTTGCCAATCCCATCGGTTCAGTGAAAGTTGCTATTGTAGTAGAAGAGACCAAATGCAACGGGAGAAAGAGGAGGATGAGGATGCTGAGAGACTGCTTGTTAGGCAAAGAGCTATAAAATCAGCTCATTTTCCTATTTCTCCCAAAACCCACTATCTAGACAAATCTCTGTTTTGAAATCGAGGGCAGATCAGGCAATTGAGAACCTCAGCACTGCCTTCTGGAGATGTTGTGTTGGTGGCTCTGTCTGCTACCAGCTTCCCAGATCAACACACGAACTCGGCCTGCCATGTCCTAGCTAATCAAATGGGACAAACAGTTACGCAGCACCGCTGGACTGCATCGATACCGCGCTGAACGTGATATTCCAACAGCTGAAGCAAGCTTGATGTAACAGCACGGTATTTTCCTGCCTTTTCAGTAGATGTTAACACTGCTTACTTTGACTCAAAGGACCAGGACAAGGTGCTGCTGTATCACCTTTGAGTTCTGAAACACCGTGGTCATGCAATTATGGATAAAGTCACTGATTTATGTGGTTTTTTTTTTAAAAATAAGATAACTATCCATCACAGTCAGCATGCCAGCATGCTTGCAGCCACAATCATATTTACATACGGTTGTAGAATGGATCTGGTCTAGCTTGGACGATGCTGAGCTCCAAGGACCTTTAAAAATACCACTAAAAGGGGAGAAAGTACTCAGAAAGTTACCTTTTTAAGACCAAAACCAGAAGTCTATGCAAAAGAAAGTACTTACAATTAGCAAAGAAACATGCCATTGCTAGGAATTAATTTTCCAGTGCAGCTCATCGCTAGGAGGATGCCTCTGTTAAAGGTTTTCGCTGTGTGCTCAAAGCCACAGAATCAACTTCCATTTGCTATGAAAAAGGATGTTAAGTAAATCTTACCTTGTGTCCTCTTGTCGGAAGCATTCAAAACTTCTCTGAGAACAATCTTCGCTAGAAGCTGACATGTAGAAGCTAAATTTCTCCACTTCATTCGGCTGGCCAACTTTGGGAATCTTAATACACTGAAAGGGAAAAAAAAAAATAAATGTAAAAAAGTTCAATCTACAGTCCTCCGCTTGCGATTAGCTAGGGCCATAATTTTAAATACGATGCTGTACTTTGAAAGTTTTGATATGATTTCAGTCACTAAACAGGACGCTGTGGCACAATTCTCCCTCTGAAAGCAATGCTATCTATGTGTCTGTCTCTGCGTGTTGCTCAGCCTCAAATTCAGCAAAATATCCCTGCAGCGAGTCATCCCTTCCCATTTTGTGGAATTAATATGCACGTGCTTAACTTTAAATGCAGGCGCCCGAGTATAATCAAATGGAGCAATTCACACCAACTACATCAGACACTGCCCCAACTTCACCATTTTTGGTCCTAACAAAGCGCGTATGTCAATCACCTCCAAGAAGGAAAAAACCCAGTAACACCCAAATTGCCAGAGTAAACTTCTTACTATAAAAGTTTAATTTCAACTCCCACAGGCGCTAAAAGCCCTTTTCTTTTACTCAGCTCTACATGCAATTATTTGCATAAATGCAAAATGTAAATAGTTTTTTTTTCCCTAAATATAGTCTGATGTAAGAAAACTTGGTTGCCTGTGCTAATAATTTAGTACAGAATGTGCTGCATTCTGCGGGCGCTTAAAAATGTAAATATGAAAAATTATTAAAATGTGTATTGGCATAAGAACATGTTTCAGTGTGCTGCTACACAAAGCAACACTGAAGCACGAGAAAACCCGCTGCCCCCCAGCTCTTTTACTCTGAAGGTAATGTTAGCTTGCACCAAACCTAAAAAGCTGTTGTTCTGAAATTTGCTTGAATTTTTAATGGCACATTAAATACAACTGACAAAGAAAGATGGACAGAAGTGATACTCAACAGCCTCTTAGAAACCTTTCTCTCAGTATTTTGCTCGTGAGGTTGGCCAGCCTTCATAAATGTCAATGTCACTTGCACAAAGTGCTACTACCCAACTGCAACAACAGCAGGCTGAACTGCAGGACGATGACACGAGACTTGCATGCAAGTGCTGCTGCTCTTGATCTGCTTTCTGGCTCGTCAGAAACTTAAACGATGTTTGCCTGCTCCCACCAGCCCATCCCAGAATCCCAGCATGGTGGGGTTGGCAGGGACCTCTGGAGATCATCTCATCCAACTTCCCTGCTCCAGCAGGTCACCCAGAGCAGGGGGCCCAGGATCGTGTCCAGGCACCTTTGGAATCTCTCCAGAGAAGGAGACTCCACAAGCTCTCTGGGCAGCCTGGGCCAGGCTCCCACACCCTCAAAGTAAAGAAGTTCTTCCTCATGTTTAGAGTGAACTTGCTATGTTCAAGTTTTGTCTGTTACCTCCTGTCCTGTCACTGGGCACCACTGAAGAGTCTGGTCCCATCCTCCTGACACCCGCCCTTCAAGTATTTATAAGCATTGATAAGATCCCTCCTCAGTCTTCTCTCCTCTAGACCAAAAGCCCCAAATCCCTCAACCTTTCTTCATAAGAGAGGCATTCTGGTCCCCTAATCATCTTTGTAGCTCTTTGCTGTACGTCACACAACACTGCTGCAGAGAAGCACGATGCATCAGCAGCCAGCCCCAGCCCCGGGGCACTGTCCTCTGCCAAATGCCACCCACCAGCTTGGACCTGAGGAGATTTCAAGAGTCCTTCCTTGCTTCTTTGCAAAGAGAACCCCTGAAAAATCAAGTAAACTTATCTTACAGAAGCACACTTGTACAGCATGGGCTCTTGCTAGGCAATATGCAGGCAGACAGTATTTCTGGGATATCAACACATTTTCAGCAGCCTAGAGAAAGCAATACTTGAACCTGAGACATTTGCTGACAACGCCTGGGTTTGCAGAAGCTACTGCCACCTCAAGAGCTTCAGATCAAGCTTTACTGCTGTAGACATATTTGCCATTTCTCTCTGTGTCCTGCCAGACAACATAACACTTTGAAGTAGTTTTTAGACTCAGCAACTGCTGCAAATAAGGCTCCTGTTTTGAATAAACAGTCTTGGTTTTACACTGTAAATTCATACTACACGGTTCTGAAAAGTTCAATTCAAGGATTTTTGGCTTAATCAGAATGAAGACACTGCGTTCACCTTGAGATAAGCATGGTGGCAAAGAGTTTGTTTTTCCTATTTGACCAACACTTCCAGAAAGCGCTCAAGAAGCGCTTATTAAAGAAAGTACACACTGTACACGTTAACCCATAACAGAGAACAGAATTCTGTCCGCAGCAGGAAGCAGCACTGCAAGCCCCTTCTCAGCACGCTTGTTTCAGAGAAGCTGCTTTGGATTTGTGTTCAACCTTCCACATGTGAAGAGCATCCCAGCTGGTACTTGGTGGGCAACACATGGAAAAGGAATTTGCTGTATTCTCTTACAGCAAAGAGGGGATTTCGGAACTGCAAGCACCCACCACTATTTATATACCCTCTTCTTCCAGGAACACTGAAGTCCTTGCCACAATTCTTCATTAGACCTGCTCTGTCCTGTTCCTCATGTACAACCTCAACCTCCCCTGGCACAACTTGAGGCTGTTTCCTCTTGTCCTATCGCTTGTTCTTTGGGAGAAGAGCCTGACCCCACCTGGCTTCAATCTCCTGTCAGGGAATTGTGCAGAGCCAGAAGGTCTCTCCTGAGCCTCCTTTNTGACCAACACCATCTTTGGGAAGTACATATGGCCCAAAATATGGACCAGCACAGGAAGGTAGGACATCATTTTTCCCCCCACATGCTCAAAGTCATTTATCCCTGCACATACTTCCATGCCCATTTCTGTGAGAAGCCTGTCACATTACTCTCTCCAGGGCTGTGAAGGTCTGGTCCAGGCTGCCCAGGGCAGTGGTGGAGTCCACATCTCAGGGGGGATTTAAAAGCCATGGTGATGTGGTGCTGAGGGACATGGTTTAGTGGTGACCTGGCAGTGCTGGGTTAACAGTTAAACTGATGATCTCAAAGGTCTTTTCCAATGAAATGATTCTATAATTCTAAGACACAACCCCGAAGGCAGCTGTGCTAAGCCTTGTGCCAGTTCTTCCATCCAACACGTGCAGCCCTCACTGCTCCTCCCACTGCTGTCTTGCTGCTCAGCAGCATTCAGGCAAGTGTCTTAGATGCTACCTTCTAGGTAGGCCCACAACTGATAAATGCTCAAAGAATGTCACCACTCTGTTTCATAAGGTAACACAGGTAAGTTGTGATGGACGAGGACTTTCAAAGTGGCAAATAACATTCACTCATTTCTAGACCTCTAAGCAAATCAAGTCCAACTGTCAATCCAACACTACCATGACCCCTAGACCATGTCCTCCTGGAGTGCCATGTCTCCATGATTTTGAACCCTGCCAGGGATGGTGACTCCACCACTGCCCTGGGCAGCCTGTTCCAATGGCTAATCACTCTTTCAGTGAAGAAATTTTTCCTACTATCCAATCTAAACCTCCCCTGGCACAACTTGAGGCCATTTCCTCTTGTCCTATCACTAGTTATTTGGGAGAAGAGACCAACACCTACCTCTCTACAACCTCCTTTGAGGTAGCTGTAGAGAGCAATAAGGTCTCCCTTCAGCCTTCTCTTCTCTAGACCTAAGAGTCCCACTTCAGCCACTCCTCATAAGACATGTTCTCCAGACGCTTCACCAGCTTAGTGAAAACCAAGCTATCGTGGACCTAAAGTGAAGGGAGGTGAACACTCAACAGTTTATAACCTGTACCACCACCCTCCTCCTATCCTGTTTTAGAAAAAATCAAAGAAAACTGTCTTTAGTGAATCCACTGGCTTTGTCAAAGGCAATGTGTGAAAATGGTGTGAAAACCACTGCAGAAAAGTTATTTTCCAGTTCTCGAAATGGAATAATTTCTTCTTCAGCCTCCAGAATTTGCATTATTTTAACAGACGCTTGCAGGAAATAGTATCGTTAATGCTAAATGCATCTCTTTAGGCTAACGGAGGTCCATGAAGTCTATTTTCTAGATCCATGCTGAAAAGACAGGAGTGGCTGAGCAGATCATTATTAATAGATGGCAGCTGCACAGAATTTGCTCTTTCTGTCTCTGCTCTAAGCTTCACTAAAGAAAACTGTTTAATCCATGTTCACTTACAACTCAAAGACAAATTTAACCAATCCCCAGAATCTTCCCTCACTGGCCGAGTCTTCACCTGAGTTATGTAGCAGACGATGGGATAAGGGGCCTCCAGCTTTCAAGTGCCTGGATCTCCAGCAGTGACATGACTTTTTAGGACACAAGTACTAGGAGAGACTTTTGTGTCAGTTTAATAGGACAAGGTGTCCTATTAAGACACCAGGACCAGGCAAGAAGCCTGGCTCCACAAGCATGTTCCTGTTGTCTTCCCAACACACTGTTGGATGCTACTGTTGCAGAAAGCTACAGAAAAAATGAAGAAACAAACCAAAAAAGGTTCCTCCTCTCCTAGAACATCACTAGGTGAAACATCAACCAGCAACTGCTTTCCTGCAGCCAGATCTAGCACCAAAGGGCAGAGAGAAGTGTTAGTAAGTGTAACAGTGCACAGGACAGGAAGGACACTAAACCTAGTTGTCTACAAACAGTGAAGCTTACGGAGATGACAGCTTGGATATGACAAAGGAAATCCCAGGAAGGAAGGACTGAGTTAGTCTTCTTGAATTTTTTTTTTTTTTAAGATGGGTCTTAGCACAGGAAACAGAAAACATAGAACAATAGATGTTCTGTAGAGGTTAAGTCTTAATATTTTTATGCTTTTCAAATTTGAGACTTTAGGATAAAATGGTAAAGTTTTATTGCTGCAAGCTGTTTGCAAACAAAAGAATGCAGAGACCACTTCTAAATCATGTTGAATGAAAATAAGCTTGACTGGAGTATCTCTGTGCCCAGGAAAGGCTGAGAGCCCTGGGGCTGCTGAGATGGAGAAGAGAAGCCTCAGAGGGATCTGATCAATGATGATCAAGAGCTCAAGGGCCCATGGGGGGCAAGAGGATGGGGCCAGACTCTTGTCAGTGGTGCCAGTGACAGGCCAAGGGACAACGGGCACCAAGTGGAACCCAGGAGGTTCCATGGGAGCAGGAGGAGAAACTTATTTGGTGTGAGGGTGTGGGAGCCTGGCCCAGGCTGCCCAGAGAGGTTGTGGAGTCTCCTTCTCTGGAGAGATCCCAAAGGTGCCTGGCCATGATCCTGGGCCCCCTGCTCTGGGTGACCTGCTGGAGCAGGGGGTTGGATGAGATGATCTCCAGAGGTCCCTTCCAACCCCAGCCATTTTATGTGATCCTGTGATCCAACTTTGAAAAGTCAAGACTAAAACTCGGACAAACTCTGGCAAGCTCTGATCAAGCACCTGTGCCACCTGGGGAGAGCCAGGCAGATGGGGATATCAACAGAAGTTGTACTTGGTGGCACACAGGAATGTGCCGACACCATCCCTGCCTCCTGCCTTTCACCCCTTAGCCATTTTCCCAGCAAAACCCATGGCTGCGGACCCTTACACAAGCACCATCACTCTGGTGTGACGCGCATATGAAGTAGTGTGCTGTGCTTTGACCTGGCCCCAGTGCCACCACCAGCCAGGCTGGAGCACTTCAGGAAGACTGTCGAGCACTCTTGACCCTCTGCAGCCTACTTTAAAATGTCATTTTAAATTCTACCTCTTCAAACTGGCTTGCAATTTCTTATTACTAATAGACTTAGTAACATCTACTAGAACAACTCAGACCCTTGACTTCAATCCCTTCCTCTTGGCAACTGATCACCCAATCTATCATCACTCACTCTCTCTCACTCTGACATACCATCCTCGTTGGCTCTCTAACCTAAGAACAGTTTTCATAATTTCCTCCTGAAGCACCTGTGTGGACTCACTCCAATCTCTCTGGCTTGTAGCTTTTAGTCAGTTCTGTCCTCCTCTATTCCATCCTTTCTACTGACAGCACATTCCTCAACTCAGGCCAGACATATTTTGCTCTCCATGCCTAAGTCACTTGATCTCTTTCTGAACACACCGACCCACTCTCTCTTCTTGTTCTTCCATAGTACAGCATCATGTCACCAGGGTGACATGAGCTCCATATTTTTAGGTGCCTCCACACAGCAGATGTGTTCACGTCCTCTCTCTCCTTTGTCTCTCCTCAGAATCATTCTGACCTTAGCATCCCACCAGTGGTTTCCCCCAAAGCCTTACTTTTAAGGGTAAGATTAGGTAGCTCACAAGCCTTATCTGAAATCCACTTCCAGCCCCATGCAGGCATCCACCCCAGCACCCAGCTCATGCCATAAGCCTCTACAACAAGACTGAAAACATAACACTTGCAGGGCCTTCCAAGTTAGGCTCCTACTGGTTTTTTGAGCCTTTCTGATTAATCCTTTTTTTGAATTGAAGCTTACTCACAGTTTCTTTAGAGAAAAGCTTTGTTGGCCAAGAGGCAAACTCCTGCTGCTGCTGGGGAAAGGCACTGCTCTGCTCAGCAGGGACATTCTGCTGTGTTTCAGGTCATTTCTACTTCTACAAATCCCAAGAGGAACAATTTTTTCCACAGCAATATTTGGATCTTTGCTACAGTGGCTTCTGCCCAAGTAAACTTGCTCCTAAGCTTAAGACTTTGCTCTTTGTGTTAATGCAGACACCCAGCCTGCACCTTCAAGTAGACAAAAGGGCTCCAGAAAACTACTCGGCCAATTTGAAACTTCAAAAAACTGCTCTTAAATATGAGAAAAATCTCAGTACTGATGTCCTTTGTTCTCGTTTTAATACTAGCAGTCCTTTTGCAAAATGCTGTTGTCTTCAAGTACCAAACCTCCTCCTCTTTCTTCATTAGATCCACATAAGTGGCCAATGTCCCTTTCAAAAAGCAAATTAAGATGCCTTTCTATAGAAATAATGTGACTACATTTGGCTGTCTTGCAAAAATTTAAATATCTTACTACATAAAAACCATTTCACATATATACATTTTACTGATTATGCTGGCAAATGGATAACCTTAAGGGAGAAGATTTTCTTTCCGTTTCAGTCTTCTCCTCCTTTTTTTTTTCTCTCTGGCCTTTTTTCCAAGAACTTCATATTTGCTCCCCTAAATCCATGCAGTTCACCTTTATGCACCAGTTCACCCATGCGAACCCATGCGCTGGGCACCGTGCCGGCTTCATGGCCACCCAGCAGAGATTTGTTGCCAACCTGCTGCAGAAAAGCTCCTCAATTTGTGTTTGAGGCCACTGTCCCCAACACCCACGCTGCTGCACCTTCCTCCAGCGCAAGGACCAAGGGTTTGCACAGGGATGGAGAGCAAGGCAGGCAACAAATGCCCCTAAACTGGAGCTGGAGGTCCCAGCACACTGTGAATTCCTCCAACCAGGTGACCGGTTTTGTAGGATCACCAGAGGGAGGTGAGATCACGGTGGCTGCCCCCGGCACATGCATCGCAGCAGGAGATTGAGGACCTCACCAGCTGCAGATACATAAGGTGCATGCTTCACAAGTTCTGTCTCCATATAAGGAACGTATTCGCAAGCTGCAGGGCACGGCAGAGAAAGTTAAACATACAGGAGGGAAGCCACAGCAGGGAAAGTGTGGTTGTCCGAAATATTATCACCACAGAAGGACATTGGGCTATAAACAGACTTTTTTTTTTTTAAACCCATCCCTGCTTTATACAAGTCAATTCCCGGTAGTCACGTTCCTCAGGGCTACGGTTTCTAGTGCAGCCCACCTGAGACATTCTCCAGGCTGCCTAGGGGTACTCCAAGATGTTTAATTACAAGCTATTTCTTAAAAACTAATCTCTATCACCACAACGATCTGCTTCTTGCAGTCCCTCAGGATCCTCCAGCTATCTCGGCCACTGGCAGATGTTATTGTCCCGGCTGTTTGGGAGTACGATGTTCCAGGAGAAGAAGCTCTCGCTCCAAGGGGCCGACTGGTGCTCTGGTGTGAAAGTTTGTTTTAACCATCGCAGATATTCCATTAATTCACAAATCATGGAGTCCTTAGCTCTGTTTTGTGCATTCAAATGCATTCAAGTGTGGTTTCAGTGTTTCTTGTAGCGTTTGGAGGCTAGCTACGCAACCTGCTCTAGTTGCAGATGTCCCTGCTCACTGCAGGGGGGGTTGGACTAGATGCTCTTTAAAGGTTCCTTCCAACCCAAGCCATTCTATGATTCAATGATTCTGCGCAGCATGCACAGAGGATTTATCATCACACTGAATGCAAACCACTGTACTGCATCCCTGCATTTGCTACCGCACCTTCTCAGACCACCTATAGATTTCCAAGACTTTTCAGGCCCCTTCAGAGCAACTTCACTGTACAGCAGAAAAACAAATAAGCTTGCTTTATTTTAGTTTTTTCTGGCAAAGTAACTGCAGAACCCCATTGACACCAATCTCAGCTTCTTGTTCAACATATGTATGAAATTATAGCTTGTCCCTTGGCTCTTCCAGCATCAGGCTCCTTTTCTCAGTTCCCACACCTAAGGCAACTCTAGAACATCCTAAGCCAGAAAGCTCCTTTTATTTCTCCATTCCAGCCCTTCCTATCACCCACAGAGGACTGGAACTACACTGTGAGTAACTAGAGATGGAATACTAAAAAAAAAAGCAAAAAAAAAAAGCTTTTTTTTTTAATGCTACTATGTTATCCTCAGCTGGGAGCTAGATATGGCAGAGGAAGTACTCTCAAGAGACAAAGAAAATCACTATTTGTTTTCAGAAGCATTAAAGGAAAAAAATATTGTTGTAGGTAACCTGCAACACCTTGGCACCAATTAACACACCTTGAGGGCTCTTCACTCTGGAGACCTCCAACTGGAAACCAGTCCAGAAGAAGAAGGAAGACCTTCAAAGGGCCAGGTCAGTCCTCTGACATGCAGTTTGTGTACTCTGGGAATTCGCAGAACAGGGCTGCACAACATACACCAATAATGAGCCAACCATTTCCCTCCCAGCAGAAAATGTCCTGTTTTCATTTACCATCTGCCTTGATGGCCTTAAATTTGTCTCCCTATTGCAGAAGCTTAGGATCGAGGAATCTCCTGCAATAAATTCCTTAGTTCACATTTCCCTAATCATGGACAGATTTGAGAAGCACCGTCAGAGGTTACTGCTTCTAAAGCAAGCAGCAAAGCTCCTGTAGATGTTTCTATCTCACAGAGCATGGGAGCAGACCTTACTGTTGAGTTTCATAATGAAAAAGCACAAACTCTGGCTAACTTTTTAATAGAAACAAGCATTTCTATTGTAAGTTGTGATTTCCACTGTACGTTAACATTTGGCTCTTCAGCGGTCTTGCAACGCCCAAAATTTCGACAGCTTTTGATAAAAGCCCCAGATTTTTTTTACAGCTGAGAAACAGTGACCCCCAGCCTACAGACATCTCAGACCTCACATACTACTGCTTCAGAGCTGCTACTCGGAGGACATAGGAGGAAGCAGCACACGAGCCTTGCAGAGAAAGGGAGGGTGCAAGGTAGGTAAAGCATGCTGGTAATTTTTCTTCCACAGCGTACTCCTTGCAGAACTTCACGCTAACAGCTGGGTTCATTACTTACACCCTAAGAGCTAATTTTGAACTCAGCTCCTGCTCCATCCCTTGCAGCCAGCGCTCGTGTGCCTGCTGCCATGGCCAGGAAGCCGATCGGTGGGGCTGGCCAGGCCGTTTTACTGGATTAATTCCCAGCCAAATTAGCAAGTATGACTTCCCTCTTGATGGCAGCAGGAATTCAAACCTCTCTGCTGGTGCAGCTGTCCTGGCTGACTCTCTTAACTAAGATGGTTATTCATTCCAGCAAGGAAACTATTTTGCCAGTATACTTTAAATATTTGCCAGTATGGTTTAAATTGTGAATGAGCTGTAATGAGACAGGATTTTCTTACAACTGTGGGGTTAAGAGACTTTCGTCTGCACAAGTCACTTTGTTATAGATAACGATTTTCCCAGCATCTAAGTGCCCTTTAGCCCAGTTTGGCCAGTTTAGTGCCAGTTTGCACTGGGCCAGGGCTGGAGTAACTCCTTACACCACCACAAAGACCTTACCCATCCGTCACTCATTCCTTCCCGGTTGTCTCTACGTAAGCGCCACATGGAAAACTGGATCAGTTAATGGATCTGAATTGAGGCTAACAGCACAAAAGGCACAATCCATACTTCAGTCTTTAAAAATTATTCTTTACCCATCCCTTAAAATACATTTTTTGTATTCACATTTAAATCTTACATCATTCTACTTAAGAGATCATAGCCTGTGTTTAACTTCACCTTCAGCTTTAGTCCTGCAATTTGGACCAGTGATTGATTAACAGGATCTGTGGCCCTTTGAGGGGCCACATTTCCTTCTATTTTTCTTCAGCAAGCTCAAAATATTGCTTCAGAATATTTTAGTTTCAGAAAAGGGTCAAGAACCATCAGCCATCTGTGGTACACAAAACTCCACTGCAGTTCTGCTTCACACCCTGAAACCAGCCTCTTAAAACTCCATTTTGAAATATTAAATTTGTACTGCTCAGTTGATGACTCACAAGTTACTGCCACTGCTTTCAAATTTAGGCTAAAGGGTAATAAAATTGAGATTAAAAATAAGTATACTTAAAGCATGATTCCCTTCTATTTTCAGCTACAACTCTTAGGTAAATATACAATAAAATATATCCAGCATTAAGCAAATCTTAAGAATGTCTGTAGAATTTTAGGGTTTTTTAAGTGAAAGTGGTTAATATACACTGCATTTCTCTTCCAACATAACAAGAGTACAAAATACTCACCCCTTCAGCCCCTTGAAACTGAATTGAAGGTTGAGAAGAACCACGGTTCTACAAGAAAAAGAAAATAAACAGAATGTAAGCAAAATGTCAAATCCTGGACCTCTGGCAGAAGTTATTTTGCTTCAGAAAGAGAAGGTGGATGCACCCTGAGCAAACTGGAGGGTTCCTTGTGTCCGTACCATGATCCTGACCTTGGCAGGCAGCCATGGCAGGGCTCCGGGCTCCTCACAGCACCCAGAGGTGCTCGAAGTGCTTGGCGCCAAGAAGTCTGAGAGCTGGCACCTTGTTGTGCTCAGCAAGGACACTGTGGTATCCAGCGTGTCTCAGAAAATGCTGCAACTTGTACTGCGGGCAGTGAAAGGCAAAACAACCCCTCCTCTGACCAAAGGACCATGGACGAGGTGATCCCAGAGGTCCCTTCCAACCCCTACTATTCTGTGAATGTGGGGGTCCAAAACGGCACGTTCTCACCCTCCTAACCCCGGCCCTGCTGTCCTGGTCACTCACAGGTTGGGACTGGCTTCACTTCTGAAAAGACTACTCAATGACACCATTTTTAGAGGTACTTCAGTTCCGAGTATCAGCTTTAGTTGTGTGATTGACACGGCAGCTTGCCTACTCAAAAGGTCTCAATAACCATGACTTTCCTCATTAGGACAACACTCAGAGCCTCGTTGATTCCCGCTGTCACAGATCATAGACTCACAGATTGGTTTGGGTTGGAAGAGACCTTTCAAGATCATCTAGTCCAACCCTCCTGTACTGAGCAGTGACATCAACTAGAGCAGGTTGCTCAGAGCCCTGGCCAACCTCACCTGCAATGGTGCCAGGGATGGGGCAGTGACCACCTCTCTGGGCAGCCTGGGCCAGGCTCTCACCACACTCACAGTGAGTGAGTGAAGAACTTTCTTCCTTATCTCTAGTCTCAGTCTGCCTCTTTTAGTTTCAAACCATCCCCCCTTGTCCTGTCCCAACAGGTCCTGCTCAAAAGTCTGTCCCCATCTTTCTGACAGGCTCCTTGAAGTCCTGCAGGGCCCTAAGAAGGTCTCCCTGGAGCCTTCTCCTCTCCAGGCTGAAGAAGCCCAACTCTCCCAGCCTGGCCTCCCAGCAGAGGGCTTCCAGCCCTCACATCATTTTTATGGCCCTCAGATGTCCTGCTCCTTGCCCACACCCCTATGCGTGCACCAGCACTGCCAGGAGCGCTTGCAACCCTGGAAACCAAAGCTGCCACCACAGCACCTTCCATGCTGCTCCCAGCAGTGCCCACAGCTTGGCTGTCCTCGGGAAGGCACAGAACAGCACGCGCTTCTGCTCTTGCTCTCCTAACTGAAGCTTATTAACCTCAGCTAGCACATGACTCAAAGACAAAAAGAGATTCAGTACAATCAGGCTGGCCCTCAAAAAATTCTGAGCTCCTGCAAACAATCCTCACTTCTTCAGCTACGTATCTGCCACTGGAAATTCATGATACAGCCAAAAATAACAAAAGCCACCTGCGCCTTTTCTCTACAGTTTCACAGCACCAAGAGCAGCCTGTTCCTGATCTGCGGGGACCTGCACTTCTGTGCTGACATCGCCATCCATGAAGACTTGCAAATATTCAGGCAAAAGAATGTAAGGAAAAAATCAAGGAGACTGCTAGCTGGAAACTGCTTTTCTCACAGAATCTCTGCAGTTGGAAAGGACCTTCAAGATTATCAAGTCCAACCATTACCTGTCTCTACCAGACCACTTCTACATCTGACTTCTCCATCACAGGCTGGCTTCTGGTCAGATCTGCTCCTTGACACAGCACAAAGAGCAACACCACCAGAGCCAGCAGGAGCCCACTGTTAATATCCTGTTTTAGCAGCAATGCTGACTTTGCTCAGCTTTACTGAATCTGGAAATCAAGCTACTGGACACAAGAAGATAGGGCAGCTATGCGGATGATCTTGATTCACCAGCCTTTGTCCACAGGGCGACACAGGGAGTCTGCCAACCCACCACAAACACGCCAAACAAGCGGCACCAAAAGATGAAATCCCAATGAATACAGATTTTTTCAGCAAAAGCAAGTGCTTACGGACTTAAAATTGAGGTGCCATTCAGGACTTGCCCTCACTGGAAAGGTGAGTTAGATCCAACCTCTGTTCTCTCCTCCCTCCAGCCACAGGTTCCTCCTCTTTCACTTGCACTTGTCTCACCCTTTTACAATAAAATCCACCTCATTCAACCAGCAAAAGCCTCCTCATGCTGGGCTTGGCGATGAGCTGATGCTGCTCACACAGGTGCCAGTGAGTGTGTGACTAAGCTGAGCCTCATTGGTGCTCGATGTCCCCAGTGAGCATCACCCAACACTGCAAAAATCCTGACTGGAGACCTGGAGTTTCCACACAGATTGGTGGTGGGGTCTTTAAAAGTGACTATGCTTGGTTTTCCATGACCGGAGGCTTATCCACTATTTCAAGTCACACAACAGCCAACAACACACCCAACCTTAAGCCCTGAAATAGCTTGCTCCAAATTTGTCTGCTCCACAAACCTTCCGACTTCAAGCCAGAAAGTTTTAGAAGTGAGCTGAGTTTGAGATTGCTGATGTACCATCTGCTTCACCAGCACACACAAACAGACTCGTTTAAAAATGTGGTGGGCTACATACGCAAGGTCTGGCACACAGTTATGAATCCTAACCCTCACCTGAGGTTTTCCAGAACAAAGTTTCATGCTCTCCACAGAAATTAATGTATGAAGGGAATTTACAAAACATCGAGCCAGACAGGTGGTGCAATGGTTGTGTAGGACCATGCAGCAGCAATCAACTTCTTTGAGCAGTTTACACGATTTGACATAAGCTGGTCTTTGAGCTGGAGAAACCATGTTGGCATAACCAGTCACCTCCCCTACTTCAGTGCAAGGAAATGCCACAAAGGTCCTTTTTGGAGTGAGGGGCCCAGAACTGACCCCAGGATTCAAGGGGTGGCCTCCCCAGTGCCCAGTCCAGGAGGACAGCTCCTGCCCTAGTCCTGCTGGCCATACTATTTCTAGTAAGTCCCTTAAATGACTACAGACAGTGTACCACTGCCACAGAGCATCCCTCTTTACATACATGCTCCAAGCCACATCTCACTTCTCAATAGCTGCAAGGAACGAGGAGCAGAAGCATCCCACCAGAATTCACTTAACAAAGTTCACATTGCCAACTCCAACCTCCAAACATGTCATACATCAAAAAAACAACACTGTGGGGTGGCAGAGCTATTTTGATACGTGGATATGGAGATGCCACAGGAATTAAGCCTCCTTTGGTGTATCCATTCTCATGGCTTTGGAGTTACACTGTGGGTTTGGTGGCTTCTTTTTAAAAATATCTTCAGATGAGCCGGCCAGTACTCAGGACAGAGGAAACCCAAAACATTGAAAAAACCTTAGCACATGGTTCCATGACTCGGTCACTATTCAAACCCTAGAGACACAGCACTCATCGTTACACCATGAGTACTCCACAAATACCACTGTATTTATCCTCCTGTTTACCACAAGCAGGCATTACCCATTTCACCAGCAAGAACAGAAATTGGTGATTACAATCTACACTATCCGGTAGTTTCGGATGTCGGGTATGACAAACCCAAGTCCTGATTCTCACTGAGACTTGTCAGCACTTTTAGCAGGGCCTGTTGAGACAGGACAAGGGGACATGGTTTTAAACTAAAAGAGGAAAAAGTCCTCAGCACAGGAGACACATGGACCTGGTGGAGCGGGGCCACAGGAGGCCCCAGCAATGATGCGAGGGCTGGAAGCCCTCTGCTGGGCGGCCAGGCTGGGAGAGTTGGGCTTCTTCAGCCTGGAGAGGAGAAGGCTCCAGGGAGACCTTCTTAGGGCCCTGCAGGACTTCAAGGGGCCTGTCAGAAAGATGGGGATGGACTTTTGAGCAGGGCTTGTTGGGACACGACAAGGGGGGATGGGTTTAAACTAAAAGAGGGAGATTTAGACTAGAGAGAAGGAAGAAAGTTCTTCACTGTGAGGGTGGTGAGCCCCTGTCCCAGGCTGCCCAGAGAGGTGGTGGCTGCCCCATCCCTGGCACCATTGCAGGTGAGGTTGGCCGGGGCTCTGAGCAACCTGCTCTAGTTGCAGATGTCCCTGCTCCCTGCAGGGGGGTCGGACTAGATGAGCTCTAATGGTCCCTTCCCACCCAAACCATTCTGTGATTCTATGATTTTGTTCTATGATATTCTCACCTGCAGCAGCTGGTTCCCTTCCCTGTACCCATGACCACCGCACAGCAGGTTAGACTGCATGAGGGATGCTGCCAAAGGGAGCACTCAACCATCCAGTGCCAAAAGCAGACTGCCAGCACTGGCACCAGGACACAGCAAGCAGAAGCAGTGTGTAGATGAGAATGGGCATCCCTGGTGCATCTCATCAGCATTCCCCATCTCTTGGAGCCACAGCACTGATGTTGCCAGACAGAAGCAGCCTTGGGAGAGGGAAAGCAGCAGAGGTTCTGACTCAGAACTTGAGACTGTCTTTTCTAGGGAAGCTGCCAAACAGATAAATTTAGCTGTACTGGAAAACAAAGTTGTATTCTTGCTGCATGGATATCAACTGCTTAATAGCCCATAGTGCCTGCAAGAGGAAGGTTCACAGAATCTGAGAATGGTAGGCACTGGAAAGGATGTCTGGAGATCAT
>VZZY01007567.1:6755-26423 GCA_013400335.1 Eurystomus gularis
CGATCTCAGAAAAAAAAAAATCACCCAGAACAAGAAATCACCCGTAACTTCTTCAGAGCCCTTTATAACAGCTTGGGGCAAATTGCTAAAATAATAACGTCAGCCCACACGCCCTCCCAGCACCAGCGCTTCTGCAAGCCCGGCCAGCTTGCCCCGCTGCGATGCACACCGCTGCACCCACCCTACCCACCCTGTCCACCCTACACCCTCCCCATTCCATGGACACCTCTCCTGCAACCGGCACCCGCACAGGGATGAGAAGAACCCTCCCTGTTTTCCTCCGATGCTCCATGTATTATTTGGTACTGCTCTGCCCTTCAGAGCTTTTCCACATAGGGGGACCTCGGTGGAGGAGGGGTTGAAATGGATGAAAAGCAAGTGCCTTGTTTCCAGTGAGGAGCTGTGTCCAGCTGTTTCCCTTGGCTTTGTCTGCTCATCCCCTGGATCCTACGGACTCCCCACTTTCCAGCGGGAACGAGCCTGTTTTGGCTGCTGTGGGGTTTTTCTCTGCCAGCCATCATTTCAGCGCGCTGGGGCTGTCGCTGTTACTTGCGTCTCGGGTCTCCTCTGCTTCCAAATGCCCATTGAGGTGGAACCTCTTCATGGTGGGGATCAGTACGATGTAAAAAAAAATAAAACAGAACGGGAGGGATCCAGCTTCTCCCGGGCTCTGGGCTTGCAAGAGCTCCGCAGCCATTAGATGCTGGAAGAATGTAGCAGAGACACTGCAGAAAAAAACCACCCCAATAATTATTAATAATCAGCCTCAGAGTGTTGCAGCCTCTCTGGGGGAAGGGAGTCGGGGGGGGTCTCTTTGCAACCAGCTCGCCTTAAATAATATCCAATAACAAAGTGGAGCTCAGTGCTGGGAGGAGGCAGGTCTGAGAGCAGGGGTTGTATGATCATTGCTCGGGTAATTGGATGGGACGGGGAGCATGTAACAGGGGTTCGGGGATGGCCGTGAGGCTGACCTCGCTCCCCCCGAGGACTTTAACTTGGAGCCTCGGGGTCTCAAATGGGAACTGGCCCTGGCACTTGCCTCTGCAGGGGGTGAGCTCAGTGCTGGGCAGAAAGAAGCTCAGCAAAACTGCAAAGAGGTTGTTTGTTTGTTTGTTTGTTTTTCTGAAAACACACCCGTTTGCCTTCCATGCTGCATTTAGGGAAAAATAACTCCCTGTGCTACTCTCCTGGGAACAGAGCATTTCTCAGCCCTGACCTGGCTCGTTCCCAAGGAGTCCCAGCCCTTTTGCACCGCCCTGGTTGCATGGGCACAGAGGTCCCTGCCTGCTCCGTCTGCTCTTTCCCTGCTGAAACGTCGCTGTGCTTGGGGTAGCAGCAGGGAATATAAGGGAAGGAACTGGCTCTGCCAAGCCACAGGTCCTCTGGGGGTTTCTCTGGGGGTGGGTTAGACATGCCACCTCCAAGATTAGGTCCTAAAACCTGCTAGGACCCCAGGGAAGTGCATGGAGAAGCAACCCTTACCTATAGTCCGTGGCTCTCATCACCTCCACAGACCTTACCAGAAGATGACTAGGGTGAACAGGGTGTCTTCACCAAGAGTATGTAAACTCACCTTTGCTGTTGCTACTTAAATCCTTTCCCTCTAAGAGTAATCATACCGGGTTTTAGCTGAAGGGCTGAGAGCATTGACCCCATCCAGCTTCCTAGTTTGCAAATACCACCCATTCACTGGAAGAGTGCTTTGTGGGAATGCCAGATACCTGGCAATGCCCATCTTCATGCAGGATGTCCACACAACAGCTGGAAATCTGCTGCTCAAGGAGAGCTGAGCTGATCGGAAAATGGAGCTGCTAGGGTTCATGGGAAGCAGGCAGCAGTCTGAGCCCTGCTTCCTTGGTTTTGTGCAGGAGACACCGGAGGGATAAGATGTAGCTAGTCAGGAAGGTACAGATGTATTCATTGAAGCAGGATCTGACTCCATGAGTGATGCTGGAGACCAGTCAGGAGAAGTACCCAAGAGCAGGTTGTGCAGATTGGTCCCCTCTTGTGTCTGCATTTCTGCTCCACTCCTCTTGTCAGGCTGGTGGGTGTTCTGCAGCCCCCCACTGCTCTCCCTGCCTCTTCCCTTCACTGCAGTGTTTAGGGGTCTTTCTGGAGGTCATTTGGGCAGAAGAACATGCCAGGGCAAACCCTCACCCTGCTCCAGGTCATACGTGAATGGAAAGCCCCACCTCCTTCCCCTATGGATCTGTGAATGTCATGTCCACATCCAGGGGGATGAAGCAGCAGGAGGGGCTGCTTCCAAGCTGTTTGGGGGATCTTCTGGAGATTTGTCCATGTCAGTAAATGGGTGGGAATATCTCAGGATCCCATTAAGCTGGATACTGTACCCATATCTCAGCCTACTGGATGGGACCACCTCTCCAAACCCAGCAAGGGGTTTCTGGATGGGCATCTGGGATGCAGGGGTTTCTGGTTTCTGTATTCTGGATCAACCCAGGGACAGAAACTTGGTCTGCTTCGTGGGCTTTTGCCATGTATTAGGCTGGAAGCCAGGTCTGTGTGTGTGTGAACATGGGCAGCCCTGAAAGGAGGCCTGAAGATGGAGTCACCAGACAGGGATCTGTGCCCATGCTTCTGATGCCCAGCTTGGTCGCTTCAGTGTCATCATCTTGACCCTGGAAGAAAGGACAAGCTCACAGCCCACAGCAGTGTGGTCAGGAGGTCTCCATGGCCTCTATGTTGAGCAGGAACTGAGGGGTCTGCCATGACCCCTCCAACCTTGTATGGGCAGCCCCCCTTCCATCCTGCCCCAACCATTCTGAGCAGGCAGAGAGCATCTGATCCTGACAGCACCAATTTCAGCAGCAGCCTCTGCCCTGGAGGAAGTCCTGGCTTCAGGATCAGGCAGATCCTCAGGCTGCTGGAGTCTTCTCCTTTTGGGGGGGAGGGAGGCTGAAGGTCACTTTGGGACAGGCAAGAAAGGCATTTGGGAACCAGATCGGTTTTCTGCAGGAGCAGATTTCAGGTGCTACAGAAAGGGATTAGGTGGCCAAATGCTGGTTAATATAATCCAGGGAGGTCAGCTGTCCTCTGGGTCGGTGGGATGGCTGGGGGAGCGATTTGCTCTCCATCTCTGTAGGAGCTTTCTGCAGAGGAGCATGATTCAGCCATGCTGCTTGGGGGGCTGTGGAAGGGGACCCTAGGGTGAGGAAGAGCCTGAGCTCACCAAAGCCCACACACCACAGCAGCCCCCCTCCTGAATGAGGTCATTTTGGTGTGGGGAAAGGAGTGATTCATGTGCAGCCTCCTCGAAAAGGAACCACCAGCTCCAAGGACATGCAGTGTTGACCTGAATGGGTCTCTCCTTCCTTCATCCACTGCCTGGGGTCTTGGGGTCTTGGTGTCTTCACTGCCTGAGGACGCTGCTGAGGTCTCAGTATATCCACTGCCTGGAAGATACTCTGGAGCTTCCATCCACAGCCTTGCAGCAGCCAGAGTCCTCCCTTACTCCATTGCTATGGCAACCTCCTTGCACAAGGCATCTCCTCCTCCCTGCCCCGCTTGCTAACCTGCTGCAGACCTCAAGGAGTGGGGGGGATCCACCATCCCCACCTCATCCCTGTCTTTTTGCTGTGCTGAGAAGGAAACACAGCTCTCCCTGCATGCCGGGCACTGTCCCCCCACCTCAGTATTTTTCTGCCCGTCATTCAGGCTCAGGGTCCTCCTCACCCACAGGAACCTGTAGAGCTTGATGGTGATATTACCAGGTGAAATTTACTCCAGAGTTTTCTTCTGGAGAAGAAAGAAACCCCTCTGCTGTGAGGCCAGGCTGGGAGAGTTGGGGTTGTTCAGCCTGAAGGCTTCAGCAAGAAGGCTCCAGGGAGACCTTCTTGCAGCCTTCCAATACTTAAAGGGGCCTGTCAGAAAGGTGGGAACAGACTTTTTAGCAGGGCCTGTTGTGACAGGTCAAGGGGTGATGGTTTCAAACTAAAAGAAGGAGATTTAGACCTGACATAAGGAAGAAATTGTTTATTACGAGGGTGGTGAGAGGCTGGACCGGGTTGCCCAGAGAGGTGGTCGATGCCCCATCCCTGGAAGGATTCCAGGGAAGGTTGGCCGGGGCTCTGAGCAACCTGCTCTAGTTGCAGATGTCCCTGCTCAGTGCAGGGGGGTGGACTAAATGGCCTTTAAAAGTCCCTTCCAACTTGGACTGTTGTATGATACTATGATAGAGGGTGTTCCTGCACCCATTATAGTGAGACCATGGGCACCCAGATGAGACAGAGAGACCTGAAGATACCAGAGGTGAATTCTACATGTCTCTGAAGATCCTCAGAGCTTTTTTCCTGAAGGCCAGTTGCATGAACCACCTACTCAGTGAGAGGGAAACTGAGGCATAAAAGGAGCAGAAGCGCTTTTTGAAGGTCATTAACAGGCTGAGCCATTACCTCTGCCCTGTTCACCCCATGCCAGAAGTGCCATCCAGGGGCCATGTGGGCACCCCTTCATCCTGCAACAGGGCTTCCCTCAGCCTGGGCTTTGTCTCATACTGAGGCTTTTTTTTCTTCTCAGAGACTAGACGAGCAGAGCAATCTGAACTCTACCAATCACTGCTGCTCCTGCAATAAAAATGGTGTTACAGTGAGGTGAGGCCCACCAGGAATAATGAAAGGAGAAGAATAATTTGTTCCCCACACCTCTCCCTTGGCTGATTTATTTATTCTGCTCCTGAGTGCTTCTCCCTTCTTTTTTCCCTTTCTTCTCCTAGACCTCTTGCTCCCCAGCGTGTGACCTTCCCAAGCACTGCGTGCCCTTATTTACAGCCCTGAATTTAACAGGCTATACTTGTGCTGCCCTGGCCTGGTGCACACCAACCCCTGCTGCTTCGTGAAAGCCTCATGTTCAAAGATGACCAGGCCACAGAGAGCTGATGGGGAAAGTACAGACGTAGCAAACTTCTCAGGCACGGAAGACTCTTGCAGGGTAAAAGGCCATGTCTAGCATCATTTTGTCCCAGAGGAGAAGCTAGGAGTAGCTCCTAGTCTTCCACCAGGGTGTTCTGAAGGAGACCATTGGGACCATGACCCTTTTGACCATGAACGCCATCCGAATTTATTGTTTTCCATCGCTGATGATAATAACACAAAGCTTTTCTCACACCCCTGTACACCTCCCCGTGCCTCCTTACCCCATCACACCTGTTTTTTCACAGGATGTTCACATGGTTCTCCTGATCCCCTGCTCTAATGCATGGGCAGGGATGTCTGAGGGTGTGTGGTGGGGACAGATCTTCTGCATCTGCTTCAGGATTGGAGGAATGGCTGCAGCAGGGTGTTGTGGTGGCAGATTGTGCTGCTGGACCCAGTTTCTTAGAGTGTAGGACAACCCATGAGCTTCACAAGGTGTGTCTGGTATAGGAGAGAGCAGGATTTGCACTGCTGACCTACAACCACACAAAAGCCAAGCCTTAGGCCATGCCAGCTCCATGAGTCTTGCTGTGGTAGGACTTCACACCAATCCAGTTTGACAGTCCTGTTATTTCTCCATCGTGGTGGTGTGTTCCTGCTAACCCCTTTGCATTACAGCCTGCAGGGTAGGTCAGTTAAGCTGACTTCTCTGGTGGAAACCTAACCCAAGAAAGAAATTAAAGGGTTTTATTGTTGTCTTAATGACCTGGAGTGTCCTGTGCCTTCAGGATTGATAGGATTCATGTAAGGAAAGGAGGAAACCCCTGAGCACAAGGTTTTAGTGAGGTGGGAGCAGAACCTCATCTCATTTTCCTGTGAGCTCCTGTTGCCGCTAATTAGGCATGAATGCCCTGAACCTGGCAAGTGTGGTAATGAAGATAAATCAAGGGTTAATCACTTAAACTGAGCCTGGGGCAGGGAGACCAGGAGATGTCTGTTGGCTCGAGCCAGAGGCCAGGTTTGTTCCTGGAAATCAAGCAGCTCTCAGGTAGCAAACAGGTTTGTATGACAGCCTTGCGCACAGAGATTCTTCACACGCTTACCACTTTCAGGTCTCTTTTTCTACAGCAAGTCTTTGACCCAAGTCCAAGATAGGAAATTTAACCTGCTCTGGTTGAAGAAGTCCCTGCTTACTGCAGGGGGCTTGCACTAGATGACCTTTAAAGGTCCCTCCCAACCCAAACCATTCTGTGATTCTGTGAAATTAGAGGTGAGGTGGCTCCTTTCTGTCATTTTTGAGTTTGGACAGGCTGGGGAATGGACGTGTCTACTTAGGGGGTGTCCCTACAGAGTGAACAAAAGGTTTCATGTTGCACAGGGGTGGAGGTGAAGGATGGGTTGGATCGGTGCTGCTTTCAGGGCAGGAAAATCAGATCCTCCACAATTGCTGGGAGGCGGTGATGGGGAGGGGGTGATGGCAGTGAGGTTGTGACAAAGATGCGAGGTCTTTTAAGTCCTATCTGTGGAGTCATTCAAGGTTAGGCTTGATGGGACTCTGAGCAACCTCACTTAGGCAGTGATGTCCCTACCCGAGTGGGGAGGTTGGACCAGATGACCTCGAGAGGTCCCTTCCAGCCTAGAACATTTTACGATTCTATGATTAGGTGTTTTTCTTTATTGATTTCAGTAGACGAGCTGGAGGCAAGGGAATTTCATCGACTTGCCCTCAGCTCTGCAGAGCATCCGTGCAAGCGGTGGTACAGGACCTGACCCTGTGACAGGGCAGCCCTCTGCTTCTCCCTCCATACAATCTATTTTTTAACAGAAAAAAGGAAAATTAGCACTGCTCCAGGCATGAGAGCATATATAGTATCTGTGTTTGCTCCTGCTCACGGTAAAACCCTCATTAACATAAATAGGAGCAGGAACAAGACCGCAACATGACTAATTCTCCACCCCCAGACTGTCTGTGTGTATATTATCAACTCCTCGTTCAGCTCGTGTGCCTGCACACAATTGTGGGATAAATCTTGCTCTCTGCTGGTGTTTATTTTAAATCGAATCTTCTTACTGAAAAGGTTCGAGAGGCATAATTAGGGTCTGGATTTCAGAGTTACACGCGTCTTTGTGGGCGCAAATAGCAGGGAGAAGAATGGCTGAGTAACTCAGATGGCTGGGGCTTAGGGCATCCAGCTAGAAAGCTGCTTATGTCCTGGCTGGTCTTTCTGGGCATCTTCCCAGGCAGGCAAAAAGGTATTTTGTTCTGCGTGTAGACGAGAGCTCTGGATCTATTCCTAGCTCAGCCACAGATGAGCATACGACCTTGAGAAAGTATCTTATCTGATCCTACTGGCAAATGAATGCAGAAGCTGCTTGAGCTTAACTCTTGAGGAGTTGGGTTCTCTGTCCTTCTAGGCCCCACAGCTTGGTAGAGCAGCTTTGGGCACAGCTTCTCTGAGTCCATACATGGTGGCAGGGGGAGAAGCTGGGAGTAGCTCCTGGCTTCTCTGTGCTGGTCCTCCACCCAGGTGTTTTCAAGGGGACCATTGGGACCATTCTCAGTAGGCGGACTGAACATGGTCAGTGGTGGAAACCAGAAGTCCAGAGCACAGGCATCTGAACCCAAACCATGCCAGCACCCCAGCTACTCCCATACTTCACCAAGCACCATCCTCCTGCCTTGAACCTGCTGGACAGGAGGGAGATGAATCTTATGGTTGCAGATTGGCACATTTAGCAAACCTAGACCTTAACACAAATCTGTAAAACCAGTGGAGAAAAAGAAGCCACTTTTCCCAGCTCTCCTTTAGACTCAAACTCTTGGGAGAAGTTTGGGTTGTCTTACTTCAACTGGTCCTGTTTTGCCCAAGTGAAAAGATATAGGTTTGCCAGCCAGGAAATCAGCAAAACAGCGCACATGGACACCCCGACCCTCAGCAACAGCCACTGCTGTCTCCAGAGGGCATCAAATTGTGTGACAGAGCTCCAGAGGGGTCTGCGAACATGTCCTGGCCTCCTTGGCAACCCTTTTGTGGCCCCCTGAGTTAAGACTGAAGATGTAGGTAACCAGAGCTTCCCTAAGAGCCAGAGCCTGTCTGTTCCTGCCCCAAAAGCTGTCAGATAGCTGAGGTGAGGTAACACTCCCCAGGAGCACCTTGGCACTGTGCCTCTCCCAAAGCCCTTGCTCCCTGCGCTGCAGCAAGAGCTGTCTCTCCCTTCGTGCTCCCTCCTCCTTCTCAAACTGGAAACCAACCCTCTTCTTTTCTTCTAGGTGATCGTCCAGGGCTGACGTGGTGCTTGAGCAGGATCCACCACCACCACAGCTGTCCTTCAAAGGACTGCAATTGTCCTGCTGCAGGAGCTGGTCCAGCCCTGAGGGTTTCCCATCTCCATCCCTGGCCGTTTGCAGCACACCCCTATGCTGTTTAACTCCCAGAGAGGATGTCTCTACCCAAAATCCAAATAGAAGAGGCTCTGGACAATGCAGATACCGACTCTGGAGGTGCTGCTCCTCCTGATGACCACCTGAGAAGCCTCAAGGCATTGACAGAGAAACTCAGACTGGAGACCAGGCGCCCATCCTACTTGGAGTGGAAGGCAAAGCTGGAGGAGCAGGCGTGGAAGAGCTCCCAGCCAGTGGGAGAGGAGGAGGTGACCGAGGCCAAAAAGTCTATGGGGGAGACTGTCCCCTTGAGGAAGGTGCAGCTGCATCTCAGTGGGAGCCCTGCCCAGGACAAAGTGACTCTTAACTCAGGGAGAATAGGTGGCTTTGAGAGCATTGATGAAGCTTTGACGTGGCTCAGGAAGGAACTGGTAAGTGGTTTCCTGTCCCTGTTAGGTCACACACTTTTTCAAGAGGAGAAGAAACCAAGGAACGAGGAAACAAATTATTCCTTGTTCCTACCTGCCTTCAGCCCCTGGTGAAAAGGCAACAATCAGTCATTGCATTTTCTGTGGCTGGTGAGAGCAAGAGAAGCCCAGGGTAGGCAAAAGACAAATATCAGAGCACTCATAACCTCCAAGAAGGAGCTGGGTCCATCTCAGCATCCCTGATGGCATCCAGCAGGCTGGGGAAATATGGGAGCTTGCACCCATTGGGGCTTTTTAGCATTTTGCCCTCTCCCCTGCTTCTCTAATTACATCTGGACATGCAGATGAATAGAGCAGGTATCAATACCCCACGAGTGCATGGACACTGCCGGTGCAATAGCCCGTCTCCGATGGGGATCAGGAAGGGATACCTCGTCAGGGCTGTAGGAAGGAAGCATGACTAGATCCATCCCCTAGATCTGTCCTTGCAGCTTGTGGCTGTTGGTGGTTTAGGAACTCCCTCAGTGGGAGACTGTGTGCTGACCACGGCGTTTAAAGTCATTAGCGGATCTAACCTCCAAGTGTTTGCCTAATTCCTCCTTTTTATTTTAATTTTTTTTTTTTTTTTAAACTCAGAACTCCTTATAAGGCTTGTGGTAACATGCTTCCCCCAAGTTATTTCTGCATGGTGAGACCAAGTGCTTCCTTTTGTTTCAAACTGTTGTGGAAAACCCTTGTTGTGTCCATCTAATATCTAAGGAATAATGGTCCTTTTTCTGTTGTATGCATGATGCCAGAACTTTATCTCAGGGCGCTCCTCATCCAGCTCTTAGGGGTTCATCGTCTATTGGCTCCCGCTTCATTACAAGGTGGTCCGTGTTTCTGTCATCCTCCCATCCCAGCCTTGGGCCCCATCTTACATGCGTGTTTACTGGTAGTTATGAACTGGTTGTTTTACGGAGAGGAAGACAAGACAAAAAGCCTGGAGAAGAGAAGGCTCCAGGGAGACCTTCTTGCAGCCTTTCAGTACTTCAAGGAGGTCTGTCAGAAAGATGGGGACAGAGTTTATAGCAAGCCCTGTTGCAACAGGACAAGGGGTGATGGTTTTAAACTACAAGAGAGAGATTTAGACCTGACATAAGGAAGAAATTGTTTTACACCGAGGGTGGTGAGAGCCTGGCCCAGGCTGCCCAGAGAAGTGGTCGATGCCCCATCCCTGGAAGGATTCCAGGTGAGGTTGGCCGGGGCTCTGAGCAACCTGCTCTGGTTGCAGATGTCCCTGCTCAGTGCAGGGGAGTTGGACTAGATGACCGTTAAAGGTTCCTTCCAACCCAAACCATTCTATGATTCTATGATTAAAATGCTACACCTATGCAAGGAAAATGCACAGAGCCAAGGCATGGCTGCTGGAATCTCATCTTTTACATGCTGTTGCTATCATGGTCTTTGACACAAATTTGGCCTAGGCCAAATAGTGCTGACCCAAGCAGCTCCCAGCCCAGCTCAGGAGTCAGCACAGCCTGGGGATAATTTCTAGGAGGAAGTGTGGATGCAGCAAATCTTTTCTGGAGGCCACAGGAGGTCAATAGGATGGCCATGACAGATCAGGGCAGCTGTTTTCAGGGCTGGAAAGTGGGCCTCAGTGCTCTTCACAAGCGTAGGAGCAAGCAGACACCAAGACCACACTTCTTAGTAATCCTTCCCTTCTCACTGGAATGAAGAATCCTTCTTATTTGGCCCACAACTCATGTCACATGGTTTTGTTTCTGTGGCCTAATTGGAAGTTTTCCTGTGAGTCCCACCAGCACTTGCAACTGCATTGACAGCAGGGTCCCAGGGGGCTGGGACATCCTTGCAGCTCAGAGGCCCTTGTGAAAATGTTCCTGTGCAAATGCTTTGCTTTTGCTAAGCACTGGAAGCTTTTGAGGAAAACTTCTCGTGCACAAGAATGAATAATAGCTTTTAAAAGTTTCTGCAGCTTTTGTTTCAGATAATATTTATTTGTCAACTTTTCGTTGCTCTTGCTGTGTGCACCCAGCTAGATCGAACTCTAGAGAAGTTACTCACAGAGGTGGTTCTGGATGTCATAGTTGTGGTGGTTGAGCTGTTTCTCAGGGCCATGGCTGTCAGAAGGTGGGTGCAGTGCTTTCAGGAACCTAGGACTATTAGAAGAGTTTTGAGTTCTGGAGAATCTCAGCTTCAGATCTGAGCCCTGGATCTGAGTCCATGCTTGCATCTGTGACAGAGTCTTGAATTCACAGTGCACTTGATGTAAACCCCAAATCTCAGGATGCCTAAAGATGGTAATAAGCAGATTTTCCTTCTCAGAGCCCCTGATTCTAAAAGATTTGGTTTGTTCTTTCAGTTTCTACCCATGATGGAAGTATAAATTGTCTCAGAGTCTAATTCTACCGTTTGGACTGGGGTGTGGTATATAAACCACCATCTGACGAAAACTAAAAGTTTAAATTAAAGAAGAAAAAGGGCAAAGCAAACCCTAATTGCTCCTCACTTTCCATTTTCCTGCCTCTTAATTATACCAGTCTTTGCTGGATCTGGACGTGGCTCATGTAATTTAGAACAATTTCCCCAAAAGAGAGAGCACGTATTTGACTGACCACACAGCCAAATAGCTTTGTTGGAGGCACTATTGTTGGGTAAGAGCTGCCAGCAAACAGCGAGGCCATCGCATCGCGGGATGCTGGAACAAAAAGATGCATTTCACATTACTTTTCAAGGGTAAGACCCAGCTTCTTTTCAAATAATTGAACAAATTTCCCACCACAGGCCAGGTTTGCCCCTTGTTTATCCCCATGTTGTGATGGTGAAGCAACCAGGAAGGCTTCATAGCAGGATTATGGCTATGTCTAAGTTTAATATATATTTTTAAGGCAGGAACCAATACCAGAAAGTGCAGTATCCCTCAGGCAGGACCCTACTTGCGGCAGCCAGGCAGGATACCAGCACCCCTGACCTTGGGCAAAGTCACCCTAAGCAGGTAATCAATCCTTCTGGTCTGATTTAATGCAGGAGACCGTAGAAGTGGGAGGACAATGCAAACCAGCCTTGCCCCAGGCAAGTGTTGAGTAGGCAGCTTTCTGAAGATCATCCAAAAATGATCCAGTTGTCATAATTGGGGTGAAATCTGCCTCAGCCACGCTGCCCTCTGCTGCAGGGTGAATTCTCCTCCTCACTCTCCATAGTCCTTCATGAGAAGTCAATTTAGGGTCTATAGACTCATAAAATCATAGAATCATTTAGGTTGGAATCATTTGAGATCATCAGGTTCAACCATTAACCCAGCACTGCCAGGTCACCACTAAACCATGTCCCTCAGCACCACATCTACGCAGCTTTTCATTCCCTCCAGGGATGGGGACTCCACCACTGCCCTGGGCAGCCTGGGCCAGCCCTTGACAACCCTTTTATGGAAGACATTTTTCCTCACATCCAACCTAAACCTCCCCCGGCGCAACTTGTGGCGCTCTTGTCCTATCCTATGGCTTCATTTATTCAATGAAAGGGCAAAATTGGGTGAATGTGGAGATTTCTATCCAGGCAAGACGTACACCAGCTGGTGTCCAACGATGCAGGGCGTGCAGCTCCATCACCCACGCTGTGCAACCCTCATCACAGCTCCCAGCGTGTTTAGGCTGGGTCGTTTCAATAGCGTGGCCCCACCATGGTTTTGGCTTGTCCCAGAGAGCACCCTGCCAAACAGTTAGAGCTTCAGGAGTTTGCACATGCTGGGGACTGTTCCCAGCAGGCAATATGTACGGGACCACCCAGTTTTGGAATTAACTCTATCCCAGCCAAAGCCAGGTAGAGGATTCAAAGTGAATTTAGTAGTATGCGTTTGCCTGGACTTCCTCTTGGCCATGGTGCTACAGAATGGGCCATGGCATTGCTTGGTCAAGTGATAGTCTGGGAATGCCCAGCTTTTAAATTAAAGTTACCTGTAAAATCTGAAGCGTTACTCCCAGTCCACACAAAAAGGGTCATCCAATGCTGCAAGAAATTTGCCTCCGTGTCTCCAGAGTCTGCTCTGGTTTGGGTTCAGCCGGGCTCAGGCTCCTCATGCTCAGAAGTGAAGCAAAGGACAAACCCAAGGTCTTACTGTGCATCTGCTGTTCTTGGTCTTTCACCCCACATGACCTGCCCCGGGACCTGATTCTGCACATCAAGTCCTGGCCCTCGTTTATAGGACTGACATATGCCCACTGAGCTTCAGCCAACCGTGTCAGCTGGGACCTGCTGAGAATCTGGCCCCGAGAAGCTGATTTATTCAGACATGCAAACTCCTGCTCTTGTTTTTGCGTTGAGAGGCCCTGTGTAGGTGGACGAGCAAATTGCAGCACTCAGCATGTGCTGAACTGCCCGGGGCCTGCAGTACTTCCCTCCCCAACTCATCCTGCCTCTTCTTTACCCTCATGCTCTCCTTTGTGCTGTCAAGTGGGGCTGCTCTTCATCAATGCTGAAAGTAAAGCCATCAAGAGCCCAGCTAGGGTGACAGACCCCAGGAGAAGAGTGGTCAAACTGTATTTTCGTCTTTGTTTTTTTTTTTCTAAAGAAAAGCTTCTTTGCTGGGAGGGTGCCAGAGCCTGGCCCAGGCTGCCCAGAGAGGTTGTGGAGTCTCCTTCTCTGGAGATCTTCAAAACCCGCCTGGATGCGATCCTGGGCACCCTGCTGTAGATGGCCCTGCTTTAGCAGGAGGGTTGGACGAGATGATCTTCAGAGGTCCCTTCCAACCCCCACCATTCTGTGATTCTGTGAAATTTGTCAGGTTTTACAAGGTTGAAAATTAAGCCCTCAAAGTCCTCTTCCTTCCAAATGTGGTTAAAGAACAGAACTCTGCTGTGAACTGTGACATCTCAGGAGAGTTCTGACTTCGTCCCAGAAAACATGGTTTCCGTCTCAAATTCGCCCACGTTTGGCACTGAAATCTGAGGTGTGTGAGCCAGAATGCAGGAAAGACTGTTAAAAAGGGGCACAAATGTCTGATGCTCTCTCCTGGGAAACCATAGAACACCCATGTCCCGTTGTTCAGCTGTTTATTATTAAATATTAACCGCTATTATCTCCACTTGGGATACTGATATTTGCTGAAAAAGTACTTTAGTGAATTTAAACAACGATGTGGCACCAAAACAGTGTTGACATGAGCCTCGTTGCAGATCTCTCTGTGGTTGTTGGGAGGTGGAGAGGAGGAGAAGGAGTCTAGAGCATGGATCTGGTGATGGAGACTGCTCTGTGTGGAGAGTCCTCTGCTGCGTTGCAGGTCCAGGAAGGATTAGCCTGTATTTAAAGCAGTGAAAGGACATGGGCCCAGGCACCAGAGCAGTGTCATCTCTACTGTTAAATTGCTGGAACCAGGACATAGTTTAGGCATTATCACAGAACAGGACCATCCCCATGTGGCAGTCTGGGTGCAGCCACCTTGTTTTGGAGAGAGAGGGAGTTTCACGGGGTGGTTGTGGATTTGTGCACATGGCAGAGCTGTAACGGCAGCTCTGAGAAACGAGGTGCTCTTCTCCTGTCTAAGCCCATGTGTAAGCCCACTGAGATGTCCCTCTGTCCACCTCATTCAAATGCCAAGCTGCCAGGCTTTTCCCCTGGCAGTGGGCTTCGTTCTAGGTACATCATTCCCAATCTTGAATGCATTTTAGCCAAAACCACGGGTAACAGCCTTGCCCCGGAATGATAATGTGATTAGTTCTGAGGGAGTCAACACAGAATAAACTCAGTACTTCCAGTATCTGAAAGGGGCCTACAAGGAGGCTGGGGAGGGACCTTTTACAAAGGCCTGTAGTGATAGGATGAGGGGTGATGGGTTCAAAGTGGAAGAGGGTAGATTTAGATTGGAAATTAGAAGGAAATTTTTCACTATGAGGGTGGTGAGACACTGGAACAGGTTGTCGAGGGGAGGCTGTGGGTGCTCCATGCCTGGAGGTGTTCAGTGCCAGGTTGGATGGGGCCTTGAGCAACCTGGTCTAGTGGGAAGTGTCCCTGCCCATGGCAGAGAGGGTTGGAACTAGATGGTCTTTGAGGTCCCTTCCAACCCAAACCATTCTATGATTCTATGAAGGATGAGATCTGATGCCTACATCAGGTTTTGCGTCATCTGGCAAAGGTATCCTGGACTTTGGTGGTGTGTAACTCCCAGGCACTGCAGAAGGGGGTTAGATACTTCATTTGGGGCTGCGGGTTGCACCACAAGAGTGTGAGCATCTAAAAGTAGCCGTGGCACAGTGGCATCTAAGCACCCTGAAGATGAAGCCTCAAAACAAATCACAGACTTAACTGACTTCTCTGAACTGTTTGGCCTGGGTCTAGTAATTGGCCTGGGTCTAGTAATTGGCCTGTGCTTCTCTGTGTTTGAATCCAAGGGGCTGCACTCAAGAAGGCATCAGTTTAGATTTAAGTTTCTTTTGACCTTGTGGAAACAAAAAGGAGTAGCAGCTTCTCCACAGACCATCACTCTGAGCTTCATGGACCACAAAATGGCACTCTGTCCATGGGACAGTTCTCTTTTGGGAAGAGGTCCCAAGGAGCTCCACATCTCCATGCCTTGAGATGCTCTCTGTTGATACCTCCCCCATAGCAATGCAGGGAAAAGATGGACCACTGGCAGTGGGAACATTATTGGTCTTCCTCTCTGTGACCATACGGTTAAAGCAAACTTGCAGACAAGTCTAGGCTACACTCTCAGCTGCTTCTAGCTATTTGGGCCAAACCACCTAGACTGGACAGCAGACAAGTATGCATCCAAAACTTTCTCTCCCTCCTCCATATTAAACATCCCTGCGAGACTCTGAGGCTCAATCCAAACAGAATATCCTTCCTAGGTTCATAAAGTCCTATGGTCTAGCTTTGTGATTCAGCCTAGGAGCTGCAGTAGCTCGTTGGCCAGGAAGGACATGGATTTGGTTCCCCATCCCATCATGGGAAGCTCAGACCAGCGGCTTGCCCATCCCAACAGCATGTTCCAACCACGCAGATGAAAGGCAGCTCTTTGCCTGCTGGAGCCGGGCATGCAGAAAGAGGCAGAGTGTGATAAAAAGTGGTTCATTTGAGCAAGACCTACCTAAGTCTGTTCCAGTGTGTGGGATCATGCTGTCGTCCCACACAGGTGAACTGGTACATCCAGTTACACTGTGGTGACTGGCCCTGTGGGTGAACTATATAAAGTGAAAACCGACAGCTTCCCATGATGTGGCCCCTGTAATCCCATTATTTCTTTCCAGAAGGCTTTGTGGAGCTTTACTGACCCGATAGTGCTCCTTTTAAAACAAGATCATTAATCATTTCTAGAGATGGTTTGGTCCTCAGCGTGGGATGGGCTTGAATGTTTCCAGTACTTGTGAGGAACCTCTGGGAAAGAGAAGGAGAATGAGGATTTCTGGGCTCAGACCTAAATTCTGCTAATATTCCAGGTGGTTTTGAACAAAGCAAGGTTTGACAACAAGGTCAATGTTTGAACAAAGCAAGGTTTGAGGACAAGGGGTGTGCATCTGAAGCCAAACTTTGGTGATGAGCAGAAGGAGCAAGAGAGGCCGTGCCTTGAAGAGCAGTCCACCCTTGCTGACCATGGTGGAGCCTTTAGTGTTCTCCCCACCCAGCCATCACCTCATGGACCTGCCTCCATGGGACCTATCACTATGCAAGGCACTCCCAAGCCCTCAGGAAGCTGAGGGGCCTCCCAAAGGGTGGAAACGGTGACAGCCATCTGTCATCTCGGGTGCCATCTCCTCATTATGCATGTCATCCTTTAGTCAGCCACTGCCAGGCTTTGTTCCTTACCCATCTCTCTTTCCTTCCTGGAGGAGGGGAGAAGGATTTATCCCCCTGGGAAAGTCTTGACCAATGATGCACATCTGACAGGTCACTCTTGCTTCCCTGTTGAGCCCCAGAGCACAGCCAGGCAGGGCTGTGTCTAAGATGGCGTCACAGCCTAGGTGACAAATGTAGATGGGTGGTGGTTTTGCCCCATGCCATGTTGCCCTCACCCTACAGGCCACAGGGCTGTGGAAGAAGTTGGTTCGGCAAACACCAGGGTCAGCAGGTCTGATGGGGGTTAAGGAGGGGTGACTGGAGATTGAGCTCCTGAAGGACATGCCCTGGAGGCCTTTATCTTCCAGCTTGCATGAAGTCAAGATGGTTTCCTCAAAAGACGAGGAAAGCAAAAACTGGTCAAAAAGTGGAAAGCTGGCTTGCAAAGGAAAAATAGCAATCTCCAGCTCACATCCCCCTCTACAATGGCCTCATAATTCATTTTTAAACCCTTTTTGGTGTTGGGTTTTTATCCCACTTTCCTCAAAGCGTTTAATGAAAGCATTTGTTGACATTGCTTATGTAGCTTGATAAACTGACAAGAAAGAACAACCGAGGGTCAGTTCAATAAGGTCCACGATCGCCTTCCTGATAAAAATGTCAAGTTGCAGCATTCATTGTGAAACAGGGAGAAATATCGACAAAATTAATTTCTTTTTCATTGCTACTCACGTGGGAGAAGAAAAACCTGCCGAGTGGCATTATTCTGCTGGGGGCACAGGCTACGAGGTCTGCAAGGAAATAGCGTTCATTTGAAGAAGATAAATGGCCACAATCTTGCCAACAATTCAAGAGAGATTGAGAGAGAGAAAAATACTCTCTCTGAGAGTTGTACAAGGGTGACTTAATCCTCTCCAGGCAACCGAGCTGGCTGAGAGCACCAGGCAAGGTCCTCCAAGGTGCCTCCATGGTGCAGGAGTGACAAAAGCCTTGCTTGGCTTGGATTAACTTTCACCATACTCATGTCAGCTCTTGGCTTAGGCTCTGAGCACAGCATTGCAAGGGGCTTCCTGATAGCCCCAGAAAACAGCTGGAGGAGAGCCAGGCTTCCCTCGGAGGCCTTCAACCTCCTATGGTGGCTGTTCACCTTGGTGTGAGACTGGCAAAGCTGCAAGGGGCAATCCTGTCTTTGGAGGCTTTTGCTAGAGGAGGAAGGATTTACGATTGGACCTGATGATCCTGAAAGGTCTCTTCCAACCAAAACAATTCTGTGTCACAAGCTAGAGCAACCCCAAGGCTGCGTTGGTCAACAGCCTTGCTGCAGCAGCCCGTGCATCAGGCATCAGAAAGGTCTCGTGTAGAAATACCAGGGCCACCTGCAGACCCTCTCGAGGGGAATTTTCCCTTCCCTTCTGCAGTTTCACGTACAGGCCACCAGATGAGGAATAACTTTACCCTCCACCCCCAGAGCTACATCTGTACTTGTAAACTAAACAGCTCATTTTCAACCCTGGAGGCAAACTGGTACGGTCCGACCACGTCCATGCTGTTAAAATCCAGACAAGAGGGCTGTATCCCAAGTGCCTGCTGAGGACGAACCCCTCTGTGTTAATTCCTGAAGAGTGCCTGTGGGGAATTGCCCAGGACTGTGAGAGTTGGCCTCAGCTCAAAGGATGCCAGGACCTTGCTCGGGATCAAGTGGAGAGGCTTTATGTCAATGTCCTGTTCAATGTATCGCTATAAATGTAGTCTGGGTCTGCCCCTGAGCTTCTCCTTCAAACCACAGGGAGCCAAGAAACCAGCGATGCAAGTCGAAGGAGTGAGGCAAAGGGTGGATTTGGGTCAGGGCAGCTCCATGGTGCAGCTGGAGATGAGCTCAGGGCATCATCACATGCTCTGAGAAGTCGCTGAGGACAGGATTGACCCAGCGAGCTATTAGGAAAAAAAAAACCAAACCCAAACAAAAGCAAATCAGGAGGCTTGGTGCCAAGGGGCTCCTTCCAGTGCTAGTGTGTGTCCTGAGATGGAGGCACCACCAGGGAAAGAGGCAGGACCTCACATCAGGGCAGGCGTAGGACTGTTTTCCAGTTCTGCTCCCTCGTTTCCAACCATTACAGAGAGATTTAAGCCCCAAGGTTTTCTAAGAGCCATTCAGCTTCTCTCCCACTGCCTTATTTTCTTTGCAGCTTTTGTTGTTTCTTGCTTTTATGTGAGGAGGGAAGTGGGGTGAGACGTGGGGATTGTCTTCCTGGCATCTGCTGTTCTAGCTTTGTCTGCTTCTGTTCCCCAGACAAAGGCTGATTCTTGCACCAAGGGTTCACCTCTGTCCTTCACCACCCCCGATATCCTGTGGCAATATTTTTCTTGCTTAATGATAAGTGGGAAATAGAAAAGAAAAAGAAAAAGCTCTTTTCTTTCATCACTTCTGAATTTCCACCTTCCAAAGTTAGATGCCAGGGAGGAAAAAACTCCTTAGTTGGTTAGCCTGCAGGATAGTTATTCTCTCTCCTGTGGGGAAGCATGGAGGTCCCATCCCAAGAGCTGCTTCCAATCAGTGAGGTAAGCCACGGGGGATGTGGAGGCCCATGTTCCTGGCTATCATGAACCAGCTCTGAGTTATGCAGGCTGCAAACTCGTGCCAAGTATTTGGGGATCAGTTCTCTAGGGTTCTTTTAATTGGTCCTTTCCACCTCTAATTGCTCCTTTTCACTGTGGCTGCTCCCTTATGAGCAAAATTAATTTGGGCTTTGCTTAAGGTTGAGACGGAGACTCTGAAGCCTTGCTGATGGATACCTAAGCCAACAGCCTTGGCATGGCTGGCTTTAATTCCAGTTTCCTGGTTCTCCTGAAAAACCTGAGCAGGTGCAGACTTCCTGAACACTAAAAATTCACCATCCTGAGCTGGCATTTGACTGGGATGCATTGCTGGCTTGGAAGATTCCTGTTTCCTTTCCTGTTCTTATTGAGGGCACCCTACAGAGAAGGACTCGGGTGCTGGGGGGGTGAGAAGCTGGAGCTGAGCCGGCCCTGTGCACTCACAGCACAGAAGGCAACGTCCTCCTGGGCTGCATCCCCAGCAGTGTGGGCAGCAGGGCAGGGAGGGGATCCTGCCCCTCTGCTGCGCTCTGGGAGACCCCCCTGCAGTGCTGGGGCAGCTCTGGAGTCCTCAGCACAGCAGAGACGTGGACTGGTGGAGCAGGGCCAGAGGAGGCCCCAG
>VZZY01007567.1:26446-51497 GCA_013400335.1 Eurystomus gularis
AGGGAAGGAAGACATTTTTTTAGGATGAGGGTGATGAACCACTGTCATAAGTTGCCCAGAGAGGTGGTTGATGCCCCATCCCTGGAACCATTCCAGGTGATGTTGGCCAGGGGTCTGAGCAAGCTGGTCACTGCAGGGGAGCTGGACTAGATGAGCTTTAAAAGCCCCTTCCAGTCCAAGCCATTCTATGATTCTATGTCTCTTTGCAGTAAGGTTGCATCTCTAGTGGAGTTATGTTTCCCATTAGGGAGCAGCATGACGAGCAGATTTGTTGTGCCTTTGCCAATACCCTCTTCTCTTCCCACCTTCCATCTTGTGTTTCAGGCAGAAATGCGCCTGCAGGACCAGCAGCTGGCAAGGCAGCTCATGCGCCTTCGCAGCGACATCAACAAGCTGAAGATCGAGCAGACCTGCCACCTGCACCAGCGCATGCTCAATGACGCCACGTACGAGCTGGAGGAGAGGGATGAGCTCTCTGACCTCTTCTGTGACTTTCCCCTCGTGAACTCCTTCAGCCTCTCCACACCGCTGAAGCTTATCGGGGTCACCAAGATGAACATTAACTCCCGCCGGTTCTCGCTGTGTTGAAGGGGGGAAGAAGAGGGAATGCTGGGGGAGAAAGAGAGAGAGGACTGGGCAGCACCAGGGTTCTCTCCGCCTGATGGCTGGGTGAAAAGAGGCCAAAGAGGAGCAGTGGGAATGGGAGCAAACATGGAACCCACAGCTGGTCTTGATGACAGGGTAGAGCAGCAGAGCTGGGCACTGAGATGGCCCAGATATGCTCATCAAGAAGACAGGACCTGCATGAGGAAACATGGAGAGCATCTGAACCCAACATGCGCACTTAGCCTGCTCCTTTGCAAAGTCCCTTCTCCTTCTCTTCCCCCCACGGTAACCAAAAGGACACTGCTCCAGTGTGGTTGGTTGTACTCAGAAATCAAAGGAGGGGGTCAAAGATCAGCCACAAAACAAAACAAAATCCCTTTTCCCTTCCCCTTTACATCCTCCTCCATGGATGTCTCCTTGGGCATCAATCCTCAGCCTCTGCTGGCCAGGCACAAGGTCTATGGGGCTATTTCAAGTAGGAAGCTGATTTCCCGTGGAAAGGAGCACTCCTAGCAGGTGAGGAACCATGGGTTAAATGGGATGCAGCCCCAGGAAGTGGTGAGAAGATACGTTTGTTGACTTGCTCCGTTGAGCCCAGTGTACTGTAGGTTAATTTTGCCTGTGGCATGTATTATGGACAGACCATGGACATACTGAAATAGAGACTCCAGCCAGCCAGAAGTCACCTGTGTGCCCTAGAAGTTATACCCAGAGCAATACGTGTTTCTCATCTTGTTGTCAGCAGTGGCCCCAAGACCCCACGTGGTTACCCCCACAAGAAGCAAGGCACAGGAGGCAACTTACAGCCAAGACATCTGATACCACAGAAATCACCCCAGGCTGACATGCCCCCAAGAGCAGCACCAGCAAATCCTGGATCCTCTGTAGCAACACACATCCATCAGAGAAAGGAACTTCAAGGGGAGAAGAGGGACTTTCGTGAGGTGAACGTAAAGAGTGACTCTAAAATTAAAGGGAGAAATATTGCTGCAGAGAGCTTTGGACCTGCAGCAAACACACGGGATCCTCTCCCTGGTTGGCAGTATGTACAATGGATGCTCTATTTTCTTGCCTTTCAGTGCACACAGCTGCACACCTGCCTGTACGTGGCACAGAGGGCAGAGATAATGCCCCCAGCAAAGGCAGGGACTCAAGAGGTCTATCCATGGCCATCTTGGGACACCTGGCATCCAAGATTGTCTAGAGGGAGCATGGATGGCTCTAGACTCTCCCTGCTGTGCCAGCATCACTCCTGACCATGTCAGAGTGCTACAATCTCTCACCCCAGCCCAGCTCTGCTCTCTGACACGTGCCCAGGCAGAGAGCTCTGAGGCTGAGTGAACATGACTGTGTCCACGCAGCACCAGCCCAAGCCCTGGAGATGAGCAGGAGATGGAAGCCAGCGCTGAGCTGAAAGTTGCGTGGCTGTGTTGATGTGCCTGTACCCGGCTGTGTCTGTAAGCTGTGTGTGTGCATAAGTTGTTGTGTGTGTGCATGTGAGCCCACAAGATGCCTCTCTCAGGAGGCTGAGTGGTGGACCCATGTCTTTGTTCCCAAACATGACGTGAACCAGAAGCCAATGAGACTCTGCCGTGCCTGGGAAGGCTCAATAAGGCTTCAAGACTTGGGGTTTCCACAGAGAGCTTAGGTCAATGCAGAGAAGACAAATAATTCATCTGCCTCCACAGGTCTCCGTGGGAGGAACAAATTGACATCATGAAGGGGTTCATCACCACATGGGGCTGGGGACTGGCAGGGGACTCTAGAGCTCAGTTCAGTCCTCTCTCCCCCATAGTACGTAACCCCTTGGTGATGCCTCCCCCTCCACTTCAAAGCTCACGGAGTATCATTTCTTTCTGCTAAGGAAGGAGGTATTTTGGGCACTGCCTATACCAGTAAGAGCTCTGTCTATACCAGTAAGTTAACCAGTGCCATACCTGGATGCAGGGTCTTGCACTGCCCAGGTGATGAAGGTTTAATTGGGTTGTGGCCTCTGGACAAGACAACCAGCCACGATGCTGTTTAGTTTACTAGTAGAGAAATAGCCTTATTTCCCCATGGAGCTCTTGAAAAAGGAAAAAAAAAGTCACTAAAATTTTTCTTTGTTTACTTTTTTAATAAAAACCAAATCCACTTATGTCCCACATATGGATTGTCAGAGGCATTTTCTGCCACAAATGATTTTCCAGTGAAAAATAATGCCTTGGAAGAGAGGGACTGGTTCTCTCTAGGATCAACTAGAGGTGACTACAGGGTGGACCTGCCTTTGGGCTCTTGTCTGGTAGCTGAACGCAGGAGGTTAGTACAAGCACAGCCTTAGGAGGTCACTATATGTGGCGTTAGAAGTATCAGATGTCTGGGTTCCAGGCGTGTTTTCAGCATTAAGTGGAATGGGGGATGGGTATAACTGCCAGCTGTTTGTCGAAATGCACAATTTTTTAATTATAAAATCATGTCTGTATTGATTTCTGCCTCTGGTCTCTCGCTGTGTTCAGTGGCTCCAGCTCCACCTGCTCAGGGAAGCCCCAGTTTGGGGTCTTCAAGGTTTGCAGGTGTGCAAGGTTTCCAGTCAGGGTTTTTCTATCCATGCACATCACTGAGACACCCCAGCAAGTTGCTCCGCAGGAGATGGGAAGAAATTAAGGTGGGAGCAGTTATGATGTATTTGAACAAAAAAGTATGAGAAAGGAAGGAAGGAAGGAAGGAAGGAAGGAAGGAAGGAAGGAAGGAAGGAAGGAAGGAAGGAAAGAAAGAAAGAAAAGAAAGAAAGAAAGAAAGAAAGAAAGAAAGAAAGAAAGAAAGAAAGAAAGAAAGAAAGAAAGAAAGAAAAAGAAAGAAAGAAAGAAAGAAAGAAAGAAAGAAAGAAAGAAAGAAAGAAAGAAAGAAAGAAAGAAAGAAAGAAAGAAAAGAAAGAAAAGAAAGAAAAAGAAAGAAAAAGAAAGAAAGAAAGAAAGAAAAAGAAAATCACCCTTTTATGTCAGGTGCTGTTTTGTTACTCAGCCACTGAGTTAAAAGTGGGTCCAGGCACTTAAAAATATACCAGGCTAGGGAAGAAAAATAAACAGAAGTATGTCTGATCTTTGCTGAACTTTGTTGAAAAAAGCTAAATCATCCAAAGCTTGTGTGGACCTTGAGAAACATGAGCACAGGTCACTGCTCCCACCACAAATTTCCAAGAAAGGAGCCTGCTGGTCTCAGCTGTCTGCAGTTAGATGATTCATGCCCATGAGTGCTTGTTCCTCTCCTTGTACAAGTGGTTTAGAGCCATGTCCCCTTTCCTAGGTGACCTACGATGCCTGCAGAGAAAGGCTGGTGGCAATCAAGGTTGATGCTTCTGGGGTCCACCTTGAAAATACCCTTTAATGTGACCACATGCGTGGATCACCAAACCAAGGCCATGGTATCTCCCTCTGGAGCACCAGTGGCTGCTGCTCCATCTACGTAAAGCGGGGTCATTGATTCAAGGGTTGTCCACAGCCACCCAGCAGTGAGACATGTTCTGTGCTGAAATGAAAGAGCGAGTTTCAGAACTAGTCCGTGTGAATAATTAACAGCATTTTTAATTTAGAAGACTGCTCTGGAAGACCATGAATTTCTCCAGGCTAGCCAGAAGGCCCAATTTCAGATTATTGTGTCTTGCCCCAAAAAGCTCAATGCAAATTTTGGCTGAGGGGAGTCAGCTGAGCATTGTAGTTGGTCACGTTTTGCTTTTACTTAAAACCATTCTAAAAATCTCCAGTTAAAACTGAAACCATTAACACCCCATTTTCATCCAAACTATACTTCGTAATGAACAGTCAAAATATTTTTCCTGAAATAGCCTTAATGCAACTTTTCCACTTTCTCTTTCTGAGTATCAGCCACTCATCCAGCTAGACCCAACCCCTGAAGTTTTAGTTCATAGAATCACAGAATTGTAGAATGTTAGGGGTTGGAAGAGACCTCTGGAGATCATCAAGTCCAACCGCCCTGCCAAGCAGGACCATAGAATCTAGGGCAGGTTACACAGGAACGCATCCAGACGGGTCTTGAAAGTCTCCAGAGAAGGAGACTCCACAACCTCTCTGGGGAGCCCCTTCCAGTGCTCTGGAACCCTCACAGGAAAGAAGTTCCTCCTCATGTTGAGGTGGAACTTCCTTTGCTCTAGCTTGTATCCATTGCCCCTTGTCCTATCGCAGGGCACAAGTGAAAAGAGGTTGTCCCTTTCTTCTTGACACCCAGGCCTCATATATTTATCCACATTCATTAGGTCCCCTCTCAGTCTTCTCCAGACTAAAAAGCCCCAGGTCTCTCAACCGTTCCTCATAAGGCAGGTGTTCCAGTCCCCTCATCATCCTCGTAGCCCTCCATTGGACTCTCTCCAGTAGATCTCTGTCCCTCTTGAACTGGGGAGCCCAGAACTGAACGCAGTACTCTAGGTGAGATTTTAGTTAACCCAAAGCTCTGTGTATTTTTCAGCATGAAGAAATCAGTTAAAAATGAATGGGCCCGGCTTGATTTCTGTCTTCCTCTGGGTCAATTAAGAGCAATTTTACAATTTTAGGGTCAGCTGGCCACTCTCCCTGGTCTCGCCAGGACATCGTGATGGACAAGACCTTGCTGGTCTGTCACAGCCCCGGTGCAGCTACAGTGGAAAGGGTCATTGTTCCTTGGAGAGTGTCTCACTCCTCACTCCTTTGTCCCTGGGAAGAGCTCTCCTATAATTAGTCGGTGATTTGCATTTCGACATCTGCAATTACCTCCATATAATCCTTAGTGAAATTCCGTAGAGGGATCTTCACAGAAATGCCCCGATAGGTGCCACGTACACCAGAAAGCCAAGGAGAGACGTGCTTAAGGACTTAAAGAGTGAATTTTCATATTGCCTGTGCCATATCTGGAGTATTCCCAGCACCTTGTGGGTTTTTTTTTTTCACAGACTGGCGCTGTCTGCAAAGTGGGTTTTATTTTAGATCGAGCAAGACAGAAGAGGGAGGAGAAGGAATAAAAAGGGTTGCAAGGCGGAGGTGGCAGGCTACACACCAAAACCAGAATCTGACTCGCTTCCCTCGCTGCACGTTCTACAACTGAGTGTAGTGTCTGAGGAGACAGGCACAAGGGAGCGAGGCACCCCAAAACCTTGGGGAGAAATTGCCTCTAGGGCATTTATTCACAGAATCACAGAATGGTAGGAGTGGGAAGGGACCTCTGGAGATCATCTCATCCAACCCCCCTGCTCCTACAGGTCACCCAGAGCAGGGTGCCCAGGATTGTGTCCAGACAGGTTTGGAATCTCTCCAGAGAAGGAGACTCCACAACCTCTCTGGGCAGCCTGGGCCAGGCTCCCACACCCTCACACCAAACAACTTTCTCCTCCTGTTCAGATGGAACCTCCTGGGTTCCAGTTGGTGCCCATTGCCCCTTGTCCTGTCACTGGGCACCACTGACAAGAGTCTGGCACCATCCTCTTGCCCCCCATGGGCCCTTGAGCTCTTGCTCAGCATTGATCAGATCCCCTCTGAGGCTTCTCTTCTGCAGCTCAGCAGCCCCAGGGCTCTCAGCCTTTCCTGGGCACAGAGATGCTCCAGGCCCCTCAGCATCTCCGTAGCCTCACACTGGACTCTCTCCAGTAGTTCCTTGTCTCTCTTGAACTGGGGAGCCCAGAACTGCACCCAGTACTCCAGAGGTGGCCTCACTGGGGCAGAGGGGGAGGGTAACACTGCTTATAACCCAGCCAGTGTCCAGAGGAGCCATGCAGGACCCCAAAGGAGGACGAGCACTGAAAGAAGTGCAGTCCAGTCCCAAAATCCTCACTGGTCTCCATGCTCCCCAGGAAATCTAGAAAGCTGAATAACACCAGCACCGCTGTCCCCTCTTCAACCAGGGGACACTCCTGAGCCTCAGATGATTGCAGTCACTCATGTGAAGCTGAGCCCCAAGCTGCAATGGTTGGGTGTGGATTTTCAGGTAAGTGATGATCAGATTTGGGGCAAAGTCTTGATTTTCAGGCTTTCATCTCTTATCCTTTCAATCTATTTTATGAAGAAGGACCAAGAGACCAGCTCCATGTCATCATTCAGAGCAGCCAAGACCTGGACTTGCCCGATCCTTGCAAAAGACAGATGGTGCAGAGTCCATGTGGTCCAATACTTGGTGCAGCCAAACCATCCTGGTCACCATTGCCTTCAGTATCTCAACGTGCTTCAAAACGCTCTGGGTCAGCCACGTTGAGAGGTCTGCAATGCCCAAGCCCTGAGAATTTGGTGGGAGATGCCCAGCGCTTCACCACTGCCCCTTCCCTGCCCATTCCCTGCCAGCCCCTTTCCCTGGTGGCTGTCTCCCCGGTCACCCCCCCAACCCTTGGAGAAGAAGGAGGAGGAGAGGGTTTATTACACAATGTTTTTGTTCCACTGACAATTTGCCTCTGCCAGTTGGAACAGGCTGCTCATAAATTGCAGCTTTCTGGAGGGGTTTCAGGAGCTTTGCATTCTTAGATCATTGTCTCTCCTCCCGAGGAACAATGTGAGTAGAAAGGAGCTGCTCCAAAAATGCTCCAAGAGTGCTACAAGGGGATTTCTTTAGGATAGGGATTGCTCAGGGAGGCAGAGGGAGTTTCCTCCAACTGCTTTAGTTTGCAGCCTGGGTTGCTAAAGAGGCAACTCAACGGGAAGCAGGAACGCTGCTAACAATCCTCTGTGGAGATCTGCAAAGGTCAGCTCCTTTCTACCACCCCAGAAAAGTAGTTAGAACAATTATCTTCTGATCGTAAGGTGGAAATTAAGATGTGGGATGCCCCATGCTGTGGCTGCTCAGTCTGAGATACGGCCAAGGACCTTCTGGACTTCCAGATGTGAACATCTTGGCATCCTCAGCATGTCCTTAGCCACCCTGGAAGCTGCTGGGCCTGGGCTTTTAGACAAAAGTCTGTCCTGCAGGTGAATTAAAATTGGAAGCCTGCTGCAAGGCTTCTAACCAAATCAGAGGGATCAAGTTGCTAATGCTATTAAACTCATCCTGGGAAACCAGCAGCTTGTTAGCCTGCCTTGTTTCCCTTCCCATGCTGCCAATTCCACCCAAAGCTTCGGTGGCTTTAGCATGTAGCTTTCCAAGGGTTAGCTCTGCCTGCTCGATTGTCAGCGCGGTTCCTGGCATGGTGTTGGTCCAGTCCAGCTAACACCGACAACCAACCAGCAGGTATGGCTCAGGAGGTAGTGTAAGCCAGGCACCATCCCAAATCATAGAATGCTATGGGTTAGAAGGGACCTTCAAAGCTCATCCAGTCCAGCCCCCCTGCACTGAGCAGGGACATCTGCAACTACAGCAGTTTGCTCAGAGCCCCGGCCAACCTCACCTGGAATGGTTCCAGGGATGGGGCATTGACCACCTCTCTGGGCAACCTGCGCCAGGCTCTCACCACCCTCATGACTCCTAAGTCTTGTGACAGGACAGTTCCCTAGTGCACTTTAAAGCCAAGGTTTTTCTTGATTCATGCCATACAAACTTCCCAGCCAGAGGTAGGTTCAGCCATTTGGAGGGAAACACCAACAGCCAGGACTCATTAGCTGACCTAAGGCCAAGTGACCAATCTGGCCAAGTCCATATTATTAACCACAAAACAGGGCAGCCACAGCCAAAACACATTTTAGGCATGGTCACTGACCCATACAAGCTCCCAGACCTTGCCTGGGGATTCTTGTCCCATGCATAAACCATGCCAGGAACTGTGATGACCATTGAACAAGTGAACTCTAACACCTGGAAATGCTCTTCAGCCGTTTGGTTTGCTAGTACAAATATAGCCCCAGGACAAAAACTAGTGAAGTCCTGAAGAAGTTGTTCTTCCCTGCTTGAGTCACTTCTAAGCCTACCCAGCCTACACAGAGGACCTCAAGCCCTCTCAGATCCCCATGGAGAGGGCTGGCCAGCTCATTAAGAAAGGTGACTATAAAATCTTAATTATCTTTGTCAGCTGCCAGTCTGCTCTGAGCAGTGGTCCCAGGGATGCCAGGATGCTCTCTACACATCTTGGCAACAAGATGCAATCAGCAAATAAAAAGGGAATTATTTATCAGATGGTTCCTTGTCATGTAGGAGGAGCGGATGGTGCAGAGAGGATGCTCAAGGGGCCCTACGGGGAGGAGCAGCAGCATCCAGCACGTCTCTGAGGGGTGGTGCATTGCAGTGCTCCTGGAAAACCCTCTTGCAGGCAAAAACCCATCATCAAAAGATCTCCCACTGCATCCCCTGGGTGGGATAAGCCATGATGCCACACAACAGCCAAGCTGTGTCCCAGCCCTGGGCGAAGGGGAAAGCTTCAAGCAAGGGGCTGGCTGTAGATAGGCAGCCACACTGCCTGCGAAAAGCCCTTCTTTGGGTTTCTCACCATTTTCTTATCCATTATTTTTTCCATTTTCTAATCCAGAGGGAGGAAGGCTCTCCTGAGTTGAGCCTTGTTTGAGAGCAGCCAGGCCAGAAGGGGCATGTGGTAGTTTAGTGGTCAGGACAGTCCCCAGGAGAGTGGAAACTGGATTTCTCTCTCCATTTCTGTGCCTTTGTTGGTGACAATTTAATGAAGAATATACAGAGAGACTAAGAGCCAGCTAGCTGGGCTTTCTCAGGTTGGACCACCCACAGCAAGCCCAGGTTTCTGCAGGGTCTCTTCGTCTTCCTCATGGTTGCCCAGCTATTGCTTTGGAATGAGCAAGGGCAGGGACTGATCTTGGTGCATGCGAGCTTTGAGATTTGTCATGTAACACAGCGCAAGGTGAAATTTGCCTCATCACTTGTGGTTTCTTTCATGTTTCAGGGTTCTGGCAGAGAAGGAAAGGATTTAGTACCACGACTTGTTCAGCCCGGAGAAGAGAAGGCTCCAGGGAGACCTTCTTGAAGCCTTTCAGTGCTCAAAGGAGGCCTAAAAGAAAGCTGGGGACAGACATTTTAGCAGGGCCTGCTGGGAAAGGACAAGAGGTGATGGTTTTAAACTGAAAGAGGGAGATTTAGACTAGAGAGAAGGAAGAAATTGTTTTACACTGAGGGTGGTGAGAGCCTGGCTCATGTTGCCCAGAGAGGTGGTTGCTGCCCCATCCCTGGAAGGATTCCAGGTGAGGTTGGCCGGGGCTCTGAGCAACCTGCTCTAGTTGCAGATGTCCCTGCTCAGCGCAGGGGTGTTGGACTAGAAGACCTTTAAATGTCCCTTCCCACTGAAACTATGATTCTATGACTTCAGTACTAAGGGGTTTGCTCATACCCCTGAGAAACAAGCCTTCTTCCTGGCCCCAACTTCAAGTAATCACTACTGAAGAAAAAAAGCTGATTCCTTTGTATGCTTTCTCTCACCCTGGAGTCCCACATCTGTTTCTGCAGCTTGTACACCAGCCCCCATATGATCAAGCCCTGTACCTTGGAGTCCCTGGGTCCCTGTCTTCTTGCTCTTCATATATCCAGAACTGAATTCCCAAAGGACATGCTCCACGATCTTTCTAGTGGCTGACCTCTATAGCTCTCCACATCCTGCTTTTTCCCTTTCTTAAGATGTGTATAACACTCGGACACACCCGTGGGGTGGACAGAGGCCACACATGACCTAGATGATGGGCAGCAGCCTCACTATCGCAGCTCTATCAGAGCACTGGAGTGAACTTCATCCAGTCTCATGGATGTAAATACATCTGAATTCACTAAATAATCCCAAACCTTTTTCTTCCCCCAGTGCTGGCTCTTCTCCTTCCCAAATGCTGTTGTTATCTGCAGAAGCTTGGAGCAAGTCTGACCTATACAAACTGAAGCAAAAAGAGGCATTAAACCTTTTCCACATCCAAGAACCAACCCACGTTCTCCCATAAGCACGCTGGTAAAACACTTGCAACCCCCCTTGTAGTCCCTCTTAGCATCCCTTGGCTGGTCCTTGCTCCAGCTGGTCTTTAGTCCTTCTGCTTTTATCCCCAAGTACCCCAGCAATGCGTTTGCACTCTTCTTTCATTTGCTCTCCTTATTTCCATTTCTTGTGTGCTCCCTTTTAGCAGCTCGGCTCACTAAGAAGCGTCTTAATTAGCCAAGCAGGCTTTGTGCTGAAATTCCTGATTTTCATGTGCAAAGAAAGGGTTTGTTCCCATGCACTGAATACGGCTTCTTTTAAAAAAAAATCCGCCAGCTGTCTTGGACACCTTCTCCCTTCATAGCAACCTCACGGTTCCCCAAAGAAGCTGATGTCAACTCTCCTGATGTCCCAAGTCCTCAAGTCACAGCTTGTCTTCTGAAGCCTCTCTCCAGATGCAAGCCTGGTCATCTCACAGTTATGAGAGACCAAGCTGCCACCCCTGACCATAGAATCATAGAATGGTTTGGGTTGGAAGGGACCTCTAAAGGCCATCTAGTCCAACTCCCCTACAATCAGCAGGGACATCTCTAACTAGGTCAGGTTGCTCAGAGCCCCATCAAGCCTGACCTTGAATGTCTCCAGCGATGGGGCCTCCACCACCTCTCTAGGCAACCACAACTGCTCCTCCACATTTATTAGCAGCAGGTCAAGCACATCAATGGACGTTGATAGGCATTGATCAAGGACAGCTGATGAGCTTAAAATGTGAGAGGAAGGCAAGGGTGGTAGTTAAAGACAGGCAACAGATCCTGATGGTACAAGTTTTTTCTTTCCTAGAAAACTGGGTTAGAAACAGGGCCAGTGCTGCTCTCACTGGAACTAGCCTCAGTGTCTTCCAGGTGCCATCCTACCTGCTTGTCAACCACCTTACCACTTTATTTCCTTCTCTCCCATAAGATGGCCCAAGCGTGGCAGGGTACCCAGGACTGACTTTATGCCTCAGATTTTTTGCGTGGTTTAACCACAATAGTTAAAATTCAGTTGGATTCATCATTCCAGCTCCTCACATGGCTGCATAAACATGTGACAACAGGTGGGAGAGGAGTAGGAAGGAGAAGACAGGAACAGGAGCCCTCAACTCCTCATCACCAGCTTGTGCTGTTAGTGGAGCAACACGTGTCTACCTAGCAAAGAAAATGCAGCCAAGGGCAAGTCCCACACCCAGCCCCGTGCTCCCCGGCATGTACCAGCAACGCCTTCCCAAACCACACCTGGGAACTGATGGTGGCATGGGCTGGTCTCCAGCAGCAGTCTGATACAGCTGCCCGGCTGGGGGAGGGCCGAGATCATCCCCCTGGATTCAGCACTGGTGAAGCTGCACCTCAAACCCTGGGGTCAGTTTTGGGCCCCTCTCTCCAAGAAGGCCCTTGAGGGGCTGGAGTGTGGCCAGAGAAGAAGCTGGGGAATAGAGCACAAGTCTTGTGAGGAGTGACTGAGGGACCTGGGGTTGTTGAGCCTGGAGGAAAGGAGGCTCAGGGGAGACCTTCTCACTCTCAACAACTCCCTGAAAGGAGATCGGAGCCAGATGGGTGTTGGTCTCTTCTCCCAAGGAACAAGGAATAGAACAAGAGGAAATGGCCTCAAGTCGTGCCAGAGGGGGTTAGGTTGGACGTGAAAATTTCTTCTGCAAAGAGGTTGTCAAGCCCTGGCAGAGGCTGTCCAGGGAACTGGTGGAGTCCCCATCCCTGGAGGAGTTTATAAGCCATGTAGATGTGGTGCTGAGGGACATGGTTTAACAGTGACCTGGCTGTGTTGGGTTAATGGTTGGACTGGATGATCTTAAAGGTCTTTTCCAACAGAAACAATTCTGTGATTTAGCTACAAGTATGGATGTCATCATACCGATGATCATCTATATCATGCCACTTAGTTCTTGGGGCCAGAGGGTAGTTCCTGATCTGTGTTACTTAACTAGCACAGATACAGTTACAAAGCCTGGATCAAAGGTCTTGCATTCGCCAACGGTTCAGCTGCAATGCTTCAGCCAGTGCTGGTGGCAAGTGGAATTTGCAGATGCCCCCTCCCCAAGCACCAGCCCAGCCTGTGTTTCCTCAGCTTGGGCAGATATCCAGCCCAGCCTGCCCAAGGACTTAAGTCCTATAAAGAGCACAGGGACATCCTTTTCCCCCGAAGCCACGCTGCCTTCTTCTCCCCTTACTCTAACCGAGGGGAGAGCCTACCATCTCAAGCCTGGCCGTCAGCATCACAGGCCACAAGGGATAAGGCTTTGGATGATTTCCAGCCCAGCAGATCTGAGAAAGGCCCAGCCTCCCACCCCTCTGAGCTTAGCTCGCCTTTTTTTCCTAGCAGTGTCCCCGGAGAGTGTTTACTCCTGCCTCCCCGCTCCTCTTTGTTTCTCCTTCACTGCCCGGCGGCTGCAGGGGTTTGATCACCTGCGGCTTATCACAGACGATGTGCAGCTCTCCTCCATCTCTGCGAAAAGCAAAGAAAGAAAAGGGTCAGTTTTTAGCTTCTCCTTGGGGACCCGTTTTGTCTACGGGCCTCCAGTTTCCTCGGAGAGCAGCTCTGCCCCATCCCCTTGTTCATCCCGCTCGTACAAAGCTCTCTTTGTGCTGGCGCTGGGCTCCAGCCAGCCCAGGCTGCAGGCACATGCTTATCTTCAAGCAGAAACAGCCTCGGCAAGACCGCTCCCATACTGAGATGAGGAATGCATCATGCCAGGCGTCTGAGCTCCTCCTGCAGCACTCCAGAAATGCTCTGCCCCAACCCACGCTGCAATGAGTCGCCCCTTCTCCATGTCTTTGCCCAGGGTAGGTCATGAACGTGAAGCCTCCAGGCAAAGCGACACAAGGGGATGGTGCTCCTGCTGCTGTGGCTGTCTGCCATCACCTACTGGTACCAGTTAGAGGAACCTGCAGGGAACTACCGGAGGGAGTCCAATGGAGGCTAGGAAGATGCTGAGGGGACAGGAGCATCTCTGTGATGAGGACAGACTGAGAGCCCTGGGGCTGTTGAGCTGAAGAAGATTGAGAGGGGGTCTGATCAATATTTATCAGTATCTGAACAGTGAGGGTCAAGAGGATGGGGCCAGACACTTGTCAGTGGTGCCCAGCAACAGGACAAGGGGCAATGGGCACCAACTGGAACCCAGGAGGTTCCATCTGAACATGAGGAGGAACTTCTTTGCTGTGAGGGTGGCAGAGCCTGGGCCAGGCTGCCCAGAGAGGTTGTGGAGTCTCCTTCTCTGGAGAGATTCCAAACCTGTCTGGACACGATCCTGGGCACCCTGCTCTGGGTGACCTGTAGAAGCAGGGGGGTTGGATGAGATAATCTCCAGCATTCCCTTCCAACCCCCACCATTCTGTGATTCTGTGATGCCGGGCTGCTTGGCCAGGCTTTGGGGGGTTCTTGCCAGCACTGGATTCCTCTGGGGCTCACCCCAGTCTCGCGGGGAGATTGCTAAGGAGACAAGGAGAAAGTCAGGGGACTCTGGCAACAGCACGGTGCCAACTCTCCTCCAGAGATGCAAAGATTCGATTCATGCTGTCCAGCTACCTGGAGGGTTTTCATACATTACAGAGACTGTTCCCCCAGAGGAAGCCGTCTGAGTGGAGAAGGACATAAGTGGCTTCAAGGGCTGCTCTTAAAAGAGGCAAAATGGTTTTCATGTCTGGAGTGGGCTCAGTAAAAGGGATTTCAGAGAGGGATTTGGGCGGATTCCCTCTGGCCTGTTTTTGCTTGGAGAAGTGGCAAGCTCTCCTGTTCCTACTGGTTTATCCTCAGCGGGCTGCACTTACAGACCTCTAGCCTTGCGTGCAAGTCACAGACTCCAGATTTGTTTCAACAAGGTCACCCACAAGCTGAGCAGAGGCTCTTACTGCTCCTCTCTTTGGGTCCCAGAGGGGGGGAAAACATGACGGAGTGCCCATAGCCTCAAAGGAGCCCACACCTGCATGTTATTGTACGGTCTTTTCTGAGGGGAACACCTTGGTTTGTAATTGCCGGGTTGCTGTTGAGATGACTTTTGCAGTCACAGCCTGATGTTTTCCCCCCCCCGCCGGGCTGTTTGCAGGTGGAAATCATCAGCTTGGAGGTGGCAGCCCAGGTTATTTTACCCACCTCCAGAACAAGGCTTGAGGCCTGACAGCAGAAGTTTTGCTGGCTTGTTTTCTCAAGCTTGCATGCCCACCAGCTCTTGCTTGCCCCTGCAAGCTTGCTGCTTGCTTCTGGTGAGCATCTGTGCGCTTCACCCATGGCTTTTGTAATGCTGGAGGTGTAGGAAAAGGAGCAAAGTTGTCTCTTATAGGTAAGTCTTTCATGGGAGGGACAAAATGGAATCTTCTGTCCCCAGCCAGCTCTGCTCAGAGGGGAGGAGAAGAACAAAAGCTGCTCCCTCTGAAATCCAGGAGGAGAGCAAAAAGCGAGGGCTTGAGAGATGTGCCAGCAGCAGACAAAGGCGAGATGAGGAGGGGAGGGAGTGAAGAGCTGGTTCCGAGGCTGCTGGCCGGGTTGCCATGGATTTTGTGCTCATCGGCCCCCTTCCCTGCCTGGAAGCAGAGGGAAAAGGGAGGAGTTTGAGCATGGAGGAGCTGCCTTCATACCTGAGCTGTCTCCTGCGACCATCTGTCTAGCGGCTGTGCCAGGCCGAAGGGCCAAAATTTGCTGGTATGGGATATTTTGGGAAATACAGCGTGCTGGGGATGCGCTGCTGTGCTCCTGGCTGCAGCTCAGACCTGGCCGTGTTCTCCTGCTGGGCTGCCAGCGTGCTCCAGATCATGCTGCATTTGTGGTGTGGGTGATGGGAAGGGGAGATTAGCAGGAGTAGAGGGCAAGGCCAGGATTTTTGGGTGCCCATGTGAGCTGCAGGACATCTCCAGACCCCAGATAAACCTCCAATGCCTTCCTATTCCCCTGCAATGCAGATATTAACACTCCTCCCTACATCAAAACGTCCTCCTCAGATTTCATCTGTCTCCAAGTCCTAGGGAGTACATTCGTAAGGACATTTCTCACCTTGACATGTCCAGGATGCTGTTCTCTACCTGGATCAGGGAGGATGGGCCATGTCTGTGTTAAACCTCCCTTCCTCTGAGTGGTTGCTTTTTATGAAGCTCTGGTTTTGAGAGCATAAGAAAGCCACTCTGGTAAAGCCAAATGTGATCCTGGCTTCCCTAAGGGCACAGCTGCCTTCACCACTGGAACAGGCTGCCCAGGGCAGCGGTGGAGTCACCATCCCTGGAGGTGTTAAAAAAACAAGTAGATGTGGCGCTTCGGGACATGGTCTAGGGGTCAGGGAGATGCTGGGATGAAGGCTGGACTTGATAATCCTAGAGGTCTCTTCCAACCTAAATGATTCTATGATTCTAAGTACGAGGCATCAGAGCTGGCATTAAGCATTCAGAAAAGCAACCACATCTCAAAGAGCCTGGGGTGTTGAGGGCTCCGTGCACTGTTATAAAGGGATTATAATTTATTAACGTGGCTGCCAAAACCCATTAATTGGCCTCAGATCTGTAAAGAGATCTCTGGCTGGGGATCAGCTTCCAGGAGCGTGATGTGTCTCCTGGCCCATGAGTAGTGTGTGTGTGTGTGTGCACCACAATGTGAACCACAGCACACAGGTCTGTGTGTGCCGCAGATGTGCGCTGCTGGGCGTGTGAGTGTAACACAGATGTGTGTGACCACGGACTACGCTGAACATCCTCACGTGTGTGACACGGACTTTGTGTGTGTGGCATACAAGTAACGTGTTCAAATATAATCACAGACTGGTTTGGGTTCGAGAAGACCATTAAATCTCATCTAGTCCAACCCCCCTGCACGGAGCAGGGACATCTGCAACTAGAGCAGGTTGCTCAGAGCCCCGGCCAACCTCACCTGGAATCCTTCAGGGGATGGGGCATCAACCACCTCTCTGGGCAACCTGGGACAGACTCTCACCACCCTCAGCATAAATAATTTCTTCCTTCTCTCTAGTCTAACTCTCCCTCTTTCAGTTTAAAACCATCACCTCTTGTCCTGTCACAACAGGCCCTGCTAGAAAGATTGTCCCCATCTTTCTGATAAGCCCCCTTTATGTACTGAAAGGCCACAATGAGGTCTCCCCAGAGCTTTCTCTTCTCCAGGCTGAGGAACCCCAACTCTCTCAGCCTGGCCTCCCAGCAGAGGGCTTCCAGCCCTCCCATCATTGCTGGGGCTCCTCTGGCCCCGCTCCGCCAGGTCCATGTCTCTGCTGTGCTGAGGACTCCAGAGCTGCCCCAGCACTGCAGGTTGAGTCTCCGCAGAGCGGAGCAGAGGAACATGCTGATGCTCTGAGGTGGGTTTGCAAACCAGCCTTGGGAACGTGTCACCTGTGAGCTGTCAGATGGGCCAAGCATGTCCATGACCTCCAGACACCTTGCTCCTGCATGCGCGGTGCTCCTGCAACCACAGCACATGCACATGGACAAGGGACAACCCTGCTGTTCCTGGCAGCCCTTGCCAGTTCAGGCAGGTTGGAGGGTGGAGAAGAGCTGTGCTGACTCTCCTTGGGGACAGGAGGTCAAGTTTATTTATTTATTAAATAAAGAGGTATCTCTTTGGTACAAAAGTAGCACCTCCCTAAATCAGAGCCACTGACAGAGAATCATCCTCATGGCACATTTAATTCCCAAATCCTCCTCTACACCAGTCTCCCAAGCCCGCTCCTTGCATCACTCCAGCTTCTCCCCCTCCCCAGCATCTCCTCCGACACTCTTTTTTTTCTTTGAAATGCCCTCAGCTGCGGGACCAAAATAAGGGCACACACTTGAAAAGGATGCAGATGTTCTTCATTCAGTCTTGCCTTCCAGCTGGCTGCCAGAAACTGTTACTCCAGCTCTTCTGATTCATAGTCAGAGGATAGTCCTGCTGCTGAAGAAAGCCCTGCCTGAGTGAGGAGCTGCTCGCTGGCTCACGTTTCAGTTTCTCCTTCCTCCACATCCCAAACGGTCAAATAATTGCCTTTCCTTGTAGCATCTCGTTGTAGAAATAAAGAGGGGGAGAGGGAAATGGTCTCCGTTCACCCAGCCCATCTGTCCTCTGATTCAGTGTAGATCGAATTAGAAGAGAAGACATAATTAATAGGAAATAAATAAAAACTGTGCTGGTCATCGAATGGTTTGGGTTGGAAGGGACCTTAAAGTTCATGAAGTTTCAACCTCCCTGCCATGGGCAGGGACACCTCCCACTAGACCAGGTTGCTCAAGGCCCCATCCAACCTGGCCTTGAACACCTCCAGGGATGGAGCATCCGCAACCCCCTGGGCAACCTGTGCCTGTGTCTCACCACCCTCAGAGTGGTCCTGCTTTACCATTTAGTCATGTTCCCAGATATTCCTCTGCCAAGCTGTTAGTGCTTCTCCAGCACCGGTGGTATCCAAGGGGATCCTTCTTCTTGACTGCTGTGGGGTCTGGAGCACTACAGAGAAGCAAGTTTCAAATTTGCAGCAGGCAGGAGCTGATCTTTGTGCTGCTCCTCAAGGATGATGAGGGTTGGAGCCCCAGCTGCCCTTTTGGTGGTATATCCCTTTCTGGATGAAGCTATTCACTGCATCCACTTGTCTCAGGAGGTCTGCCAGGCTGGGTCTGCACTCATGCATGCACCACTTCCAGAGCTCTTCTGGGCACCACCTGTTTTTTTTTCTCCTGCGTTTTTCATAGTAACTCTTGAGATACTCATCCAACTCCACTGCTGCAAAATCCAGAACTGGTAAGCACGTGGGCTGGGCTTAAAAACCTACAAACCTGAGCTTAGCGGACATCTGAACTTTCTAAAACCACAGCAAAATCTCCCTACACAGTCACTTCTTTGTGGGCAGCTACGTACTCCGAGGTTGTGGTGTTCCGGTACCAAAGCCCATAAACCAGAGGTGTAGCTGGTTGGGATCTGCAAGATACCCGACACAAAGCCATAGTTCTCCATGCAGCTTTTGAAGGATCATTGCAAGAGCCTTTACTGGTCCATGAGTGGGCAATGGCAGTGGCTATCCTTATCATGGCAAGGGCCAGGTGGGCACGGGATTTCAGTAGGAAAGAATGAAGGCACCCTGCCCTCCTCAGGATCTCATTTTGAGGCCCCACTTTGAAGCTTTTGCCATCAGTGTAAGGTTTTCCTGAGTGAGATTTTAATTGCTACAGATAGACCAACCCTCCACGAATTTCTTGGGTCCCCTCCTGGAATCTCCATATTCTCTGGGTTTTGTGGAAGAGAATGAAGTAGCCCAGGAGGTTTTTGAGCACTCATAAAGGCTTATGCTCGAGTCCCAAGCTGGGAGATATCTCTGTTGTACGTGCTTGGGCCAATGCTCAGCCCCCACAGCCAGGAGCAGCCATTCTCCACTGCACCATCATGGTTTCAGCCCTGGGATGAGGTTCTTCACGCTCTCAGTCCTCCCCAAAAAAGATTCCTGAGCTGGGGGGATGAGGTGTGGGGAGAACCAGAGCCACACTGGCTATTGAAACTTCAACATCATTTCCAAAGCAAGAGGCTTTCCAACTCAAGCGAAAAACAACCCCAGGTGAACCTCCTCCTCCTCCTCCTCCAGCCTCCTTTCACCCCAGCAAGACAACCTCGACCAGGCATTTTGCCTTGGGAAGCAAAGGGAGGCAAGGAGAGGGTTGCAACTCTCGACAAAATGGGGTTAATTCGGCGTGGAAGGGGTTTTTTGTCTCCCGGTTTCTGGCCTGTCAAGGGAAGAGCGTGTTCGTGTTCCTTCCCCTTCCTCTCTCTATTTGTATTCTGAGCTCATTTGCTGCAGCGGGAGCTGCGGGGCTGGGAAGCACATCAGCATCGCGACGTAGTCAGAAACCCAGGTCTCCAAATCAATTACTGACCTGCTCGGGGTGGATTTGCATGTTGGGTGTGGGGAGGGAGAGCGGCTCGGCCTCGTTTTCTTCCTCTCTGCTTCCCTCGCGTCCTCTGAGGCAGAGCTGTGATTTATCTGGTGGGTCTGATTAATTATGCCTCGTAAAATTTCCCTGTTTGTCTTGATGTTCCTTCTCACGGTATCTGTTCTGATCGTTGATGCACAAGTTGGTTTTGGAGTGTTTTGTTTGGTTTTTTTCCTAAAATACTTATGAATTACGCCGACTGTGTAGCCTTCTGCTTGTTGTCCACCCCCTCTTCCCTCCACACAGCTCTGGAGCCTCCTGATCCCTGCCGGATTTGACAGAGCGGTGAAGCCCAGAGATGTCATATTCCCACAAATGTTTCTCAAGTGCTTTTCCATCAGTGTGTTTATCCAGCAGAGGATTTGGCACTGTCATAGGAGACTATGCTTGAGACTAACTTCATCCGTACCAGTGAACTAACCAGCGCCTGGGTTTGTCTGCTGTCTCGAGGCACCCCAGCTGATTCAAGTGGCCATGAAGGAGGTGGATATGATAACTGCAGAGCGGTCTTTCACCAGGTCCTAGGGAGCAAGTGATGAAACCAGCAGGAAATCAGTTAAAAAAAAACCCCACAAATTAGCTCTTGGCACAGTGGGCATCAGAAAGTATCAGAATGCTGGGAAAAGAGAAAGTGTTGTGGGCAGCAGGGTCATAAATGGATGTTAAAGACTAGGCTTGGATGTCCTCCCTTGTGTCCCTAACCCCAAGGGTGAGGATGCTGAGGAAGCACTCAAGGAGTGGCCCACGGAGAAGTGCTGAGTTCATGAGCTGCCCCTAAAAAGCATCTATTTGGCCAGCATGGGCCTAAAGAACCATGCTGTGACCCCTGGAGAGATTTTCTCCATCCACTCCTGCTTGAACCACCTGGATCCTCATAGTTCCTCTTGGGACTGATGCCCCTCTACCCAACGGGTTGTGGAAAAACATCCCAAGGGAGCACACGGTCCAGCTGGGAAGAAAGATGGCAGATGGGAAAAGGCAGTGACATACACCACAGTGCCCAGAAGTCCTGCACGAATAGAGACCTTGGAAAACAGAGGAACCGGGGTTCTGAGGGGGTGATAATTTTCCCTCAGGAGCAGCTCTCCATCTCCATCTGCGTCACATGCAGAGCAGAGCTGGGAGCGCCCGAGAGCTGAGCATTGGTGTTTGCTGAGCCGTGAACATGGAGGGGCTGGTAGTCATTTGTTTCAGTAAACTGGAAATTAATTCTCGCAGCCGGGAGGGGATGCAGGATTCATCCGCATTTCCTTGGTGGCATCCTGTGTTGGCAGGAAGCAAAAAGGCAGAAATGTCGGCTCTTCCCGCATTTGGATAGCACATGGACACCCAGCCGGAGCCAAGGTCTTCTCAACCATCCACTGAGACACCGAGAAAGCACCTGGGGTGTGTGCGGTCACTGCCAAACACTCAGATCTACCTAAATCAGACACATGAATTTTAGCCTTTTCATGGAAAAACCCCAACTAGCCAGCAATCCCCATTAAAACCATAGAATGTCTTAGGCTAGAAGGGACCTCTAGAGGTCATCTGGTCCAACCTCCCTACACAAGTAGGGACATCTCTGCCTAGGTCATGTTGCTCAGAGCCCCATCAAGCCTGACCTTGAATGACTCCAGGGATGGGGCCTCCACCACCTCTCTGGGCAGCCCATTCCAGTGATCTATCACTCTCATGTTAAAGAACTTTTTCCTAATATCCAGCCTAAATCTATCCTTTCCCAGCTTAATTAACTGGCATTAGGTGAATGCCAGTTCACCATGTCCACCTGCCATGGCTGGATTTGGAAGAGAGGGGCAAACACTGCAGGGACCAAAGCACGCAAGGATTCCTGAAGCTTCATGCTAGTCCCATCCCTGTCCCTCTGCGCTGAGGAATCCCATGTCTCACCAGCGTTGCTGCTCTCAGAGCTGTACTGCCAACTGGGAGAGCCAAAAAGCTCCACTCAGGACTCCTCCTGCAACTGTTCCTCCAGGGAATTTGGAGGTACCAGAACACTCCCAGGGTCATCTGAGCCAGCTCAGTCAAAATGCTGAGCCTCAAGGAGACAATTAAAAAGCAGAGATGGCCAGTGAAGTAAACTGGAGAGGAGGAACCTTCTTGGCTTTTCAAGGATCACAGTTCCCACCAGCATCTCTGAAGAAGGGGGCAGGACATCCATTCCCAGAAAAAGATCAGCTAAAGTCTCTCTGCCTGCAGAGATGAAGAAAGGTAGAGGATTCACTCAAAAGATTTTCTGCATCTCCAGCAACCTTTGAAAAATGGTCTTTGATCAGGAAAGAAAGGTCAAGAAGCTCCATGCAATGGATGAATCTTTACAGCGTTCAGGTTTGTGTCCCACAGCTCCCAGGCTTCTTCCACCCACTCACACAAGGCTCCCAAATAATCCTATAACCCTCATTTCTCCTCCTAAGTCCCCTTGATCTCCTAGGGGCAATTCTTCCACTCCTTTCTCTCCTCCGTTCACCTGTCTCCTACCCATCCTTGGTTGTCTCGCTGTGGATACACCATGTTTTGGCCTTCTTTGGAGCCACGCAGGTGCTGTGTCTCTGCTCTACTGGATGTGAAACACCCTGAGGCACTGCCACCCCTGCCCTCCCTTCAGCTCCAACTCTAATGGAGCTCCTGTCCTCCAGCCAGCAACCAGTTTTACTGAAAACCTCCAAGAACCAAGTATCTTTGAGACCTTCACCCCCAGATCAGACGTGGCTGCAATTTGTCATGTATTTTAAGGTGACCAGCCTTGCAGACGAGCAAGAGGCCTAGACCTGCATGGTCCTGAAATCCAACAAAATTAGTGTTTCAGAGGCTTGGGTTGGCTGCTGGCTGTGGTGTGGTTTCATTTCCTCCAAATTTTGCTCTGTAAACACTAATCAGTTCAAATTATTCAAATCACAACTGTCAAGCATGGAAGTAGCATTAATGAGGAAAAAAAGGGAACAGATTGGTAGAGCGAAAAGTGTCCTTTGGCTGGAGATCGGTGGCTCCCATCCAACACATGCAACTCACAACCTATCCTCTCCCATAGCCCTTGGGAAACTCTCTTGTTGGGGGAGAGCTCTGGGCCAGGTTGTCCAGCCCCAGGGTTCCTGGCTGGTTGAACACCAGGGGATATTTCCTTCTTAATGGAGAATATAAGCACCTTAGGGTTTGACTCCAAGGCAAGATGTCCTAGAGACTGGAAGAGCTCCATCCTGCCCTGCTACCAGGTTACCAGCTAGTGCAGGACCACCTTGGGTGGTGACTGCAAAGCCAGCATGGGTGTGAGTGCAAGTGTCCATTTTATCCTTCCAGTGCCCCTGGACTTGATGATCTTAAAGGTCTTTTCCATAAATGAGTCTATGAGTCTATGATAAACACCATGCCTAGACCAAAAAGGGAAAGTAGATGTTACAGCAGGTTGGTGTTGACATGGTTGGTGTTGGCCCACCCAGGGTGGGTCCTTGAAGATCTCTTCAGGCCTTTGCAGACCCACTATGGGGCTGAGCGTGGTGTAAATAACACTCACCGCTCTGGGGCAAGCATCTCACCTCATGCCTGCCCACCCACCCAGCATCAGCTGCTAAGATGAAACAGCCACATCATGGACATCATTAGCAATACCCCTTCCAAAGCAGAGGACACAAGTGGCCACCTCGGCCAACCCCTGCCCCAGGCTGGCAGGTAGGCTGGTTGGTGTTGCTATTGACAGCCCATGAAAGGAAACTATTCGCTTTGCTACAGGGCAGTAGCTTCTGGAAAAGGAGTAGACACAAGTTCCCTGATGGTATCCCAGAGAGGTTGTGGGATCATCTTCCTTGAAGATTTTTCAATGATTAGCCTCGATGATCTTAAAGGTGTTTTCCAACCTAAATGATTCTGTGATTCTAAGACTCAACTGGACATGGCCCTGAGTAATCTGATTTAGACCTGCACTGAGCAGGACGTAAGATGAGATGAGCTCCAGAAGTCCCTTCCAACTTGAATTATTCCATGATTTTAAATTGCTGCTGTGCTCTGTACTAATAAACTAATCGCTACCAGTCACCAGGCCAGGAACAAGTCTCACCCCTGGGGGCTACGTCTGGTCAGTTGGATTTTTTTTAAATGAATTTTTCCAGAGTTTTCCAGTTTTTGAACATCAGTGATGCCAATACCTGAAATAGATGTGACCCACTCATCCAGAAATGTCATGGCAGAGCCTTGCAGAGCTCTTCCAAGGTGGGAATGAGGACCTCTTGGGGGCTGTTCAGCTCCAGCATCTTGGAGCAATTTTCAAAAAGCAAAGCAGGTGTTACATGTGGAAAGGGTAAACCAGGCTCTGAGGAGGGGCAAACCATCATCATCCCATGGAAAGCTGCTGGCCTACAGAGAAAGCTGGCCAGAAATCACCTGCATCCAGTATGACATCCAACTGCAGCAGGAAACCACCAAGTCAGGTCTTGAAGCTGGTGTTTAAATGATCTGGAAAATATCTCAGACACTAAACACTTGGAGCCATTAGAATAAGGTCAGAATAAGACAAATGATACTTGGCGAGGGAAGGAATGAATCCATCAACCTTCAGCCTCAGGAAGAGCAATTTTAAAACTTTGGAAGGGGCAAGAACTTCAAATTTGGCTGGAGCATCCATGAAACACTGCACCTAAGGTGTCTGGGTTTCCCTCTTTGCTGGCAGTCCTTTTTTCCACCTATCTCACCCAGAAACATGGAAACCTTGGTGTTCTGCTTTGTGGGGCCTGTTCCTTTCTCCACTGAGGTATGAACAGAGCTGTCATCCCCATCTTTCCTTCAAAGGCAGCAGCATTTTCAAGGGATAGAAGCCAATGCCTGTGCCCAGAAGCTTGAGGAAGTGTCTGCGTTTCTCAGAGACTGATTCTTCCACCCTGTTTTCCACCCAGGCTCAATTCAATTTGGGAAGTGCTTAAAAACAGATTCAGTTACCAGAATGGTGGAACTCCTTGCTGCAAGACATTGCTGCTGCTAAAAGTTGACATAAAGTTGACGGGGAACAAGATTGTTTTGGGACAGTGAAGTTTAGCGTTCATAAATGAGCAGACAGAAACCAGAGAGATTCCAAACCTGCGTGGACGTGATCCTGGGCACCCTGCTCCGGGTGTCCCCCCTGCAGGGGGGTTGGACGAGATGATCTCCCACGTTCCCTTCCAACCCCCACCATGCTGGGATTCTGTGAGTGGTGGCATCAGTGCGCTCAACCCAAGATTCTGCAGTCAACTCCTGGTTGCCCACCACGAAGGAAACCAGCCCGATCCATGCTTCCAGACACCTGATTTCCATATGTCTATATTCTGCTCTAAGTAGATGTTTGCACTGGAGCTAAACTGATGTTGGGATTATATTTACACCCCTAAAATGTCATCTACTGTTGGATAAATCCCCGTGACCAAGGACATAGGTGCAAACCGCCTCTCCTCCAGTCAGACCTTGCAGCGAAGTCAGTGATGGGGGTCAGGGCTGCTCCTCAGCCTCCAGCGCCTGGCAAAGCAACCCCTGGGCATCCCTTTCAGAGGCAGACACCCCCAAATCCTTGCATCGAGTACTTCCTATGGGCTTTTGGGAGTCTTTGGCATTGGCAGCATGAAGGGGTGCATTGGGGTTAGGTGGAAATTAAGCCATCTGTGCCCAGCTCCTGCATCCTACTTACAGAACGGCAAGTTGGTTTTCAAACCATCATTGATGCTGTGGATTGAAGCAATGGCAGATTTATTACCTGCCCCCC